>CM069864.1:87000111-87502611 GCA_036172795.1 Pelodytes ibericus
GCATAAGGTGACATGAAAGACATATAAGGTTCTACCCAATGTCTACCGATCTGGTCTGAAATGGGACCAGAGAGGTCAAAGTAGCCGAATTCCGAAATTATCCAAAGTTCGGCTACTCAATACATCAGCAATTTCCCCATTATTATCAGCTATATTTGGTTTGGGGGAAATCAGCAAGATTTGCAGTACCCAAATAGAAGCTCAAATTCCCTGCCCAAATTGCTCCCAGGTACATACATGGGGGACCTTGGGCAAGTAGCCCTCCTCCCCGCTACCTGAGTAGACCCTTTAGGGTTTTATTTATTAAAGTAGGAATTGCAGGGGATTGAGAAGGGACTTTCAAAATGTAGGCCAAAGTATAGCTGAATAGGAGAAGTTTTCCAACTCGGGCTACCTTGGCCTTAAGTTTGCAACTGCCTCTGCCATTCCCTGCAAGGTCCTCATTCTGGAATAAAGGCTTTTAAAGGTCGACTGGCTCAGAGATCAGATTGAACTCATTAGTGGCTTTTGTAGGTATATAGCCAGCAAAAAAAAAAAATGTATGTATAAAAGTGTCAGAAACTCAAATTAGTGGAGCCATCACCACCTGCTTCCTGGTTTCTCTGACACACTTGGTGCTGGTGCAACTCATGTACAAAGAACCAGCCGCTATAAGCAACCTACAAACTGGCAGTCACGCGCTCCTAACCCTATTAGGCAGAGGCACACTTATCACACATAAAAGCCCAATCACACATAGGATGAAGATACCAGCGACTGCCAATCCCCGTCTTTTTTTTTATTTTATTTTTTACTTCCCAACATGTTTACATACGTGAGAACTTTATACAAAAGCCACAATATATCGATTATATTATTCTTTTTTTTAGTATTCCTATAGAATTTTTCAAAGCCCCAAAGAAGTTAAATATGTAGGTCCACATGTCATTGTAAAGAAGAGAGCAGAAAAGTGGAAAGGTGAGTCATGTTTCGCATTCTGTGGTCTCCACCGGGGCGAACCCCTCATAACTTTTCAGTATCTCACCCGAGTTTCAAGGCCTTTTACTCAGTGTGAGGGTGAATGGGGCGGTTTGTCAGGGCCACAGACGGGAGCAGACAATGGATTGCATTCTATACTGATCTGATAATGTTTGATCCTCTCATGTCATAGTTAATGCACTGCTTGAATACAGATGAGTCAGTAAGAGATACATTTAAAAAGGTTGGTTCCGAGAAACTTGTTTTTATTGTTTTGCTACACTTACCACCCCTCTCATATTCCCTTTCTATATTGCTACTTCTTCCTTGCAATTAAACTAAACAGCAGTTCCATTTCTGATTGTTGTACATTATTTTGGTATTTTATGTGAACTTATGTTTATCTTAAAATAAATTGCAGCTCTACTTCAGTTTTACATTCAAAATAATTGCACCACATCTTCTAAATTGAGTTTCTTACTCTGCAGCATTTTTCATGCTCCCTTTCAACAAATGAATGTAAATAGCCATTATAGTGGAATCAGCCTCTCTCTGTTTTGACTAGGATTTGTTTCAATACCTAATGCACATATCTAGTACTCTGCAGCTTCTTCCTCCTGCTTATGCATCCTCTGTGGCCATAGGTTGAGAATGGTCACCTGAACCCATATCTGTCTTCCTAGCAAAGCAGGCTGCATGCGTCTTGATAGGAGAAGGGATTATCAGAAATGCTGCACAAAGGGAACAGTGTATTAAACACTATTAAACCAATACATAAATGGAGAGATTTTCTGATTTATCTAGAACCTTTCGAAATACAGACACCAAGAGAAGATAATTTGGGGGAAATCACAGAGACCAGGCTGTGTGAACGGTTACCAGACTCTCTGGAACAAAGTGGTGTAGTACTTTATAAAAAAGGGCAAAAGATTAATAGAACAGCATTCCAGCAGAGAGGGGCAAAGAGCAGAACAACAAGTGAATGAAAAATGCAAAGACCATCCAGAATACAATAATAAAAGAAAATATGAAACAGAGAGGGGGCGGGGGGGGGGGGGGGGGGGAGGGGGGGTTTAAAGTAGAAAAGTGGAGAAGGGATTCCACTCGTACAGTACAGATTAATAAGTGTGGCTGGGAGGATAGAGGAACAGTGCAATGTTCTGCAGGGCTGGAGATACAGAGGCTTAAATATGGGAGACCGAGAGAGAGGTGACATTAGCATAATAGCACAAGGCTTCATAAAACCTTTGGCTGATTCCTAACATCCCTACTGCTGACTCCTAACATCCCTACTGCTGGCTCCTAACATCCCTACTGCTGGCTCCTAACATCCCTACTGCTGGCTCCTAACATCCCTACTGCTGACTCCTAACATCCCTACTGCTGCCTCCTAACATCCCTACTGCTGACTCCTAACATCCCTACTGCTGGCTCCTAACATCCCTACTGCTGGCTCCTAACATCCCTACTGCTGACTCCTAACATCCCTACTGCTGACTCCTAACATCCCTACTGCTGGCTCCTAATATCCCTACTGCTGACTCCTAACATCCCTACTGCTGGCTCCTAACATCCCTACTGCTGACTCCTAACATCCCTACTGCTGACTCCTAACATCCCTACTGCTGGCTCCTAACATCCCTACTGCTGGCTCCTAACATCCCTACTGCTGACTCCTAACATCCCTACTGCTGACTCCTAACATCCCTACTGCTGCCTCCTAATATCCCTACTGCTGGCTCCTAACATCCCTACTGCTGACTCCTAACATCCCTACTGCTGGCTCCTAATATCCCTACTGCTGACTCCTAACATCCCTACTGCTGGCTCATAACATCCCTACTGCTGACTCCTAACATCCCTACTGCTGACTCCTAACATCCCTACTGCTGGCTCCTAACATCCCTACTGCTGGCTCCTAACATCCCTACTGCTGACTCCTAACATCCCTACTGCTGGCTCCTAACATCCCTACTGCTGGCTCCTAATATCCCTACTGCTGCCTCCTAACATCCCTACTGCTGACTCCTAACATCCCTACTGCTGGCTCCTAACATCCCTACTGCTGGCTCCTAACATCCCTACTGCTGACTCCTAACATCCCTACTGCTGGCTCCTAACATCCCTACTGCTGACTCCTAACATCCCTACTGCTGGCTCCTAATATCCCTACTGCTGCCTCCTAATATCCCTACTGCTGGCTCCTAACATCCCTACTGCTGGCTCCTAATATCCCTACTGCTGCCTCCTAATATCCCTACTGCTGGCTCCTAACATCCCTACTACTGACTCCTAACATCCCTACTACTGACTCCTAACATTCCTACTGCTGGCTCCTAACATCCCTACTGCTGGCTCCTAACATCCCTACTGCTGACTCCTAACATCCCTACTGCTGGCTCCTAACATCCCTACTGCTGACTCCTAACATCCCTACTGCTGACTCCTAACATCCCTACTGCTGGCTCCTAACATCCCTACTGCTGACACTAAACATCCCTACTGCTGACTCCTAACATCCCTACTGCTGGCTCCTAACATCCCTACTGCTGACTCCTAACATCCCTACTGCTGGCTCCTAACATCCCTACTGCTGGCTCCTAACATCCCTACTGCTGACTCCTAACATCCCTACTGCTGACTCCTAACATCCCTACTGCTGGCTCCTAACATCCCTACTACTGACTCCTAACATCCCTACTACTGACTCCTAACATTCCTACTGCTGGCTCCTAACATCCCTACTGCTGGCTCCTAACATCCCTACTGCTGACTCCTAACATCCCTACTGCTGGCTCCTAACATCCCTACTGCTGGCTCCTAACATCCCTACTGCTAACTCCTAACATCCCTACTGCTGACTCCTAACATCCCTACTGCTGACTCCTAACATCCCTACTGCTGGCTCCTAACATCCCTACTGCTGCCTCCTAACATCCCTACTGCTGGCTCCTAACATCCCTACTGCTGGCTCCTAACATCCCTACTGCTGGCTCCTAACATCCCTACTGCTGACTCCTAACATCCCTACTGCTGGCTCCTAACATCCCTACTGCTGACTCCTAACATCCCTACTGCTGACTCCTAACATCCCTACTGCTGACTCATAACATCCCTACTGCTGACTCCTAACATCCCTACTGCTGGCTCCTAACATCCCTACTGCTGACTCCTAACATCCCTACTGCTGGCTCCTAACATCCCTACTGCTGACTCCTAACATCCCTACTGCTGGCTCCTAACATCCCTACTGCTGGCTCCTAACATCCCTACTGCTGACTCCTAACATCCCTACTGCTGACTCCTAACATCCCTACTGCTGGCTCCTAATATCCCTACTGCTGGCTCCTAACATCCCTACTGCTGGCTCCTAACATCCCTACTGCTGGCTCCTAACATCCCTACTGCTGCCTCCTAATATCCCTACTGCTGGCTCCTAACATCCCTACTGCTGGCTCCTAACATCCCTACTGCTGACTCCTAACATCCCTACTGCTGACTCCTAACATCCCTACTGCTGGCTCCTAACATCCCTACTGCTGCCTCCTAACATCCCTACTGCTGGCTCCTAACATCCCTACTGCTGACTCCTAACATCCCTACTGCTGGCTCCTAACATCCCTACTGCTGGCTCCTAACATCCCTACTGCTGGCTCCTAACATCCCTACTGCTGGCTCCTAACATCCCTACTGCTGACTCCTAACATCCCTACTGCTGGCTCCTAACATCCCTACTGCTGGCTCCTAACATCCCTACTGCTGGCTCCTAACATCCCTACTGCTGACTCCTAACATCCCTACTGCTGGCTCCTAACATCCCTACTGCTGACTCCTAACATCCCTACTGCTGGCTCCTAACATCCCTACTGCTGGCTCCTAACATCCCTACTGCTGGCTCCTAACATCCCTACTGCTGACTCCTAACATCCCTACTGCTGACTCCTAACATCCCTACTGCTGGCTCCTAACATCCCTACTGCTGGCTCCTAACATCCCTACTGCTGACTCCTAACATCTCTACTGCTGACTCCTAACATCCCTACTGCTGACTCCTAACATCCCTACTGCTGACTCCTAATATCCCTACTGCTGGCTCCTAATATCCCTACTGCTGGCTCCTAACATCCCTACTGCTGGCTCCTAACATCTCTACTGCTGACTCCTAACATCTCTACTGCTGACTCCTAACATCCCTACTGCTGACTCCTAACATCCCTACTGCTGCCTCCTAACATCCCTACTGCTGACTCCTAACATCCCTACTGCTGGCTCCTAACATCCCTACTGCTGGCTCCTAACATCCCTACTGCTGACTCCTAACATCCCTACTGCTGGCTCCTAACATCCCTACTGCTGACTCCTAACATCCCTACTGCTGGCTCCTAATATCCCTACTGCTGCCTCCTAATATCCCTACTGCTGGCTCCTAACATCCCTACTGCTGGCTCCTAATATCCCTACTGCTGCCTCCTAATATCCCTACTGCTGGCTCCTAACATCCCTACTACTGACTCCTAACATCCCTACTACTGACTCCTAACATCCCTACTGCTGGCTCCTAACATCCCTACTGCTGGCTCCTAACATCCCTACTGCTGACTCCTAACATCCCTACTGCTGGCTCCTAACATCCCTACTGCTGCCTCCTAACATCCCTACTGCTGGCTCCTAACATCCCTACTGCTGACTCCTAACATCCCTACTGCTGGCTCCTAACATCCCTACTGCTGGCTCCTAACATCCCTACTGCTGGCTCCTAACATCCCTACTGCTGGCTCCTAACATCCCTACTGCTGACTCCTAACATCCCTACTGCTGGCTCCTAACATCCCTACTGCTGGCTCCTAACATCCCTACTGCTGGCTCCTAACATCCCTACTGCTGACTCCTAACATCCCTACTGCTGGCTCCTAACATCCCTACTGCTGACTCCTAACATCCCTACTGCTGGCTCCTAACATCCCTACTGCTGGCTCCTAACATCCCTACTGCTGGCTCCTAACATCCCTACTGCTGACTCCTAACATCCCTACTGCTGACTCCTAACATCCCTACTGCTGGCTCCTAACATCCCTACTGCTGGCTCCTAACATCCCTACTGCTGACTCCTAACATCTCTACTGCTGACTCCTAACATCCCTACTGCTGACTCCTAACATCCCTACTGCTGACTCCTAATATCCCTACTGCTGGCTCCTAATATCCCTACTGCTGGCTCCTAACATCCCTACTGCTGGCTCCTAACATCTCTACTGCTGACTCCTAACATCTCTACTGCTGACTCCTAACATCCCTACTGCTGACTCCTAACATCCCTACTGCTGCCTCCTAACATCCCTACTGCTGACTCCTAACATCCCTACTGCTGGCTCCTAACATCCCTACTGCTGGCTCCTAACATCCCTACTGCTGACTCCTAACATCCCTACTGCTGGCTCCTAACATCCCTACTGCTGACTCCTAACATCCCTACTGCTGGCTCCTAATATCCCTACTGCTGCCTCCTAATATCCCTACTGCTGGCTCCTAACATCCCTACTGCTGGCTCCTAATATCCCTACTGCTGCCTCCTAATATCCCTACTGCTGGCTCCTAACATCCCTACTACTGACTCCTAACATCCCTACTACTGACTCCTAACATTCCTACTGCTGGCTCCTAACATCCCTACTGCTGGCTCCTAACATCCCTACTGCTGACTCCTAACATCCCTACTGCTGGCTCCTAACATCCCTACTGCTGCCTCCTAACATCCCTACTGCTGGCTCCTAACATCCCTACTGCTGACTCCTAACATCCCTACTGCTGGCTCCTAACATCCCTACTGCTGGCTCCTAACATCCCTACTGCTGGCTCCTAACATCCCTACTGCTGGCTCCTAACATCCCTACTGCTGACTCCTAACATCCCTACTGCTGGCTCCTAACATCCCTACTGCTGGCTCCTAACATCCCTACTGCTGGCTCCTAACATCCCTACTGCTGGCTCCTAACATCCCTACTGCTGGCTCCTAACATCCCTACTGCTGGCTCCTAACATCCCTACTGCTGGCTCCTAACATCCCTACTGCTGGCTCCTAACATCCCTACTGCTGACTCCTAACATCCCTACTGCTGGCTCCTAACATCCCTACTGCTGGCTCCTAACATCCCTACTGCTGGCTCCTAACATCCCTACTGCTGACTCCTAACATCCCTACTGCTGACTCCTAACATCCCTACTGCTGGCTCCTAACATCCCTACTGCTGGCTCCTAACATCCCTACTGCTGACTCCTAACATCCCTACTGCTGACTCCTAACATCCCTACTGCTGACTCCTAACATCCCTACTGCTGGCTCCTAATATCCCTACTGCTGACTCCTAACATCCCTACTGCTGACTCCTAACATCCCTACTGCTGGCTCCAAATATCCCTACTGCTGGCTCCTAACATCCCTACTGCTGGCTCCTAACATCTCTACTGCTGACTCCTAACATCCCTACTGCTGGCTCCTAATATCCCTACTGCTGACTCCTAACATCCCTACTGCTGACTCCTAACATCCCTACTGCTGGCTCCTAATATCCCTACTGCTGGCTCCTAACATCCCTACTGCTGGCTCCTAACATCTCTACTGCTGACTCCTAACATCCCTACTGCTGACTCCTAACATCCCTACTGCTGACTCCTAACATCCCTACTGCTGACTCCTAACATCCCTACTGCTGGCTCCTAACATCCCTACTGCTGACTCCTAACATCTCTACTGCTGACTCCTAACATCCCTACTGCTGGCTCCTAACATCCCTACTGCTGACTCCTAACATCCCTACTGCTGACTCCTAACATCCCTACTGCTGACTCCTAACATCCCTACTGCTGACTCCTAACATCCCTACTGCTGGCTCCTAACATCTCTACTGCTGACTCCTAACATCCCTACTGCTGGCTCCTAACATCCCTACTGCTGACTCCTAACATCCCTACTGCTGGCTCCTAACATCACTACTGCTGGCTCCTAACATCCCTACTGCTGACTCCTAACATCCCTACTGCTGACTCCTAACATCCCTACTGCTGGCTCCTAACATCCCTACTGCTGGCTCCTAACATCTCTACTGCTGGCTCCTAACATCCCTACTGCTGGCTCCTAACATCCCTACTGCTGGCTCCTAACATCCCTACTGCTGCCTCCTAACATCCCTACTGCTGGCTCCTAACATCCCTACTGCTGACTCCTAACATCCCTACTGCTGGCTCCTAACATCCCTACTGCTGACCCTGACTCCTAACATCCCTACTGCTGGCTCCTAACATCCCTACTGCTGACTCTGACTCCTAACATCCCTACTGCTGGCTCCTAACATCCCTACTGCTGGCTCCTAACATCCCTACTGCTGGCTCCTAACATCCCTACTGCTGACTCCTAACATCCCTACTGCTGGCTCCTAACATCCCTACTGCTGACTCCTAACATCCCTACTGCTGGCTCCTAACATCCCTACTGCTGGCTCCTAACATCCCTACTGCTGGCTCCTAATATCCCTACTGCTGGCTCCTAACATCCCTACTGCTGGCTCCTAACATCCCTACTGCTGACTCCTAACATCCCTACTGCTGACTCCTAACATCCCTACTGCTGACTCCTAACATCTCTACTGCTGGCTCCTAACATCCCTACTGCTGGCTCCTAACATCCCTACTGCTGCCTCCTAACATCCCTACTGCTGACTCCTAACATCCCTACTGCTGGCTCCTAACATCCCTACTGCTGGCTCCTAACATCCCTACTGCTGGCTCCTAATATCCCTACTGCTGACTCCTAACATCCCTACTGCTGGCTCCTAACATCCCTACTGCTGACTCCTAACATCCCTACTGCTGGCTCCTAACATCCCTACTGCTGGCTCCTAACATCCCTACTGCTGACTCCTAACATCCCTACTGCTGGCTCCTAACATCCCTACTGCTGGCTCCTAACATCCCTACTGCTGGCTCCTAACATCCCTACTGCTGACTCCTAACATCCCTACTGCTGGCTCCTAACATCCCTACTGCTGACTCCTAACATCCCTACTGCTGGCTCCTAACATCCCTACTGCTGGCTCCTAACATCTCTACTGCTGGCTCATAACATCCCTACTGCTGACTCCTAACATCCCTACTGCTGGCTCCTAACATCCCTACTGCTGACTCCTAACATCCCTACTGCTGGCTCCTAACATCCCTACTGCTGGCTCCTAACATCCCTACTTCTGGCTCCTAACATCCCTACTGCTGGCTCCTAACATCCCTACTGCTGACTCCTAACATCCCTACTGCTGGCTCCTAACATCCCTACTGCTGGCTCCTAACATCCCTACTGCTGACTCCTAACATCCCTACTGCTGGCTAGTAACATCCCTACTGCTGACTCCTAACATTCCTACTGCTGGCTCCTAACATCCCTACTGCTGGCTCCTAACATCCCTACTGCTGCCTCCTAACATCCCTACTGCTGACTCCTAACATCCCTACTGCTGACTCCTAACATCCCTACTGCTGACTCCTAACATCCCTACTGCTGGCTCCTAACATCCCTACTGCTGGCTCCTAACATCCCTACTGCTGACTCCTAACATCCCTACTGCTGGCTCCTAACATCCCTACTGCTGACTCCTAACATCCCTACTGCTGGCTCCTAACATCCCTACTGCTGGCTCCTAACATCCCTACTGCTGACTCCTAACATCCCTACTGCTGACTCCTAACATCCCTACTGCTGGCTCCTAACATCCCTACTGCTGGCTCCTAACATCCCTACTGCTGGCTCCTAACATCCCTACTGCTGGCTCCTAATATCCCTACTGCTGCCTCCTAACATCCCTACTGCTGCCTCCTAATATCCCTACTGCTGACTCCTAACATCCCTACTGCTGACTCCTAATATCCCTACTGCTGACTCCTAACATCCCTACTGCTGGCTCCTAACATCCCTACTGCTGACTCCTAACATCCCTACTGCTGCCTCCTAATATCCCTACTGCTGGCTCCTAACATCCCTACTGCTGGCTCCTAACATCCCTACTGCTGACTCCTAACATCCCTACTGCTGGCTCCTAACATCCCTACTGCTGACTCCTAACATCCCTACTGCTGGCTCCTAACATCCCTACTGCTGGCTCCTAACATCCCTACTGCTGACTCCTAACATCCCTACTGCTGACTCCTAACATCCCTACTGCTGGCTCCTAACATCCCTACTGCTGGCTCCTAACATCCCTACTGCTGGCTCCTAACATCCCTACTGCTGGCTCCTAATATCCCTACTGCTGCCTCCTAACATCCCTACTGCTGCCTCCTAATATCCCTACTGCTGACTCCTAACATCCCTACTGCTGACTCCTAATATCCCTACTGCTGACTCCTAACATCCCTACTGCTGGCTCCTAACATCCCTACTGCTGACTCCTAACATCCCTACTGCTGCCTCCTAATATCCCTACTGCTGACTCCTAACATCCCTACTGCTGGCTCCTAACATCCCTACTGCTGACTCCTAACATCCCTACTGCTGCCTCCTAATATCCCTACTGCTGGCTCCTAACATCCCTACTGCTGGCTCCTAACATCCCTACTGCTGACTCCTAACATCCCTACTGCTGGCTCCTAATATCCCTACTGCTGACTCCTAACATCCCTACTGCTGGCTCATAACATCCCTACTGCTGACTCCTAACATCCCTACTGCTGACTCCTAACATCCCTACTGCTGGCTCCTAACATCCCTACTGCTGACTCCTAACATCCCTACTGCTGACTCCTAACATCCCTACTGCTGGCTCCTAACATCCCTACTGCTGACTCCTAACATCCCTACTGCTGACTCCTAATATCCCTACTGCTGGCTCCTAACATCCCTACTGCTGGCTCCTAACATCCCTACTGCTGACTCCTAACATCCCTACTGCTGACTCCTAATATCCCTACTGCTGGCTCCTAACATCCCTACTGCTGACTCCTAACATCCCTACTGCTGACTCCTAACATCCCTACTGCTGACTCCTAACATCTCTACTGCTGACTCCTAACATCTCTACTGCTGACTCCTAACATCCCTACTGCTGGCTCCTAACATCCCTACTGCTGGCTCCTAACATCTCTACTGCTGGCTCCTAACATCCCTACTGCTGACTCCTAACATCCCTACTGCTGACTCCTAACATCCCTACTGCTGACTCCTAACATCCCTACTGCTGACTCCTAACATCCCTACTGCTGACTCCTAACATCCCTACTGCTGGCTCCTAACATCCCTACTGCTGGCTCCTAACATCCCTACTGCTGACTCCTAACATCCCTACTGCTGGCTCCTAACATCCCTACTGCTGACTCCTAACATCCCTACTGCTGACTCCTAACATCCCTACTGCTGACTCCTAACATCCCTACTGCTGGCTCCTAACATCCCTACTGCTGGCTCCTAACATCCCTACTGCTGACTCCTAACATCCCTACTGCTGGCTCCTAACATCCCTACTGCTGACTCCTAACATCCCTACTGCTGACTCCTAACATCCCTACTGCTGACTCCTAACATCCCTACTGCTGGCTCCTAACATCCCTACTGCTGGCTCCTAACATCTCTACTGCTGGCTCCTAACATCCCTACTGCTGACTCCTAACATCCCTACTGCTGGCTCCTAACATCCCTACTGCTGACTCCTAACATCCCTACTGCTGACTCCTAACATCCCTACTGCTGGCTCCTAACATCCCTACTGCTGGCTCCTAACATCCCTACTGCTGACTCCTAACATCCCTACTGCTGTCTCCTAACATCCCTACTGCTGACTCCTAACATCCCTACTGCTGACTCCTAACATCCCTACTGCTGGCTCCTAACATCCCTACTGCTGGCTCCTAACATCCCTACTGCTGGCTCCTAACATCTCTACTGCTGGCTCCTAACATCTCTACTGCTGACTCCTAACATCTCTACTGCTGGCTCATAACATCCCTACTGCTGACTCCTAACATCCCTACTGCTGACTCCTAACATCCCTACTGCTGACTCCTAACATCCCTACTGCTGGCTCCTAACATCCCTACTGCTGACTCCTAACATCCCTACTGCTGGCTCCTAATATCCCCACTGCTGCCTCCTAATATCCCTACTGCTGGCTCCTAACATCCCTACTGCTGACTCCTAACATCCCTACTGCTGGCTCCTAACATCCCTACTGCTGCTCCTAACATCCCTACTGCTGGCTCCTAACATCCCTACTGCTGACTCCTAACATCTCTACTGCTGGCTCCTAACATCCCTACTGCTGGCTCCTAACATCCCTACTGCTGGCTCCTAACATCCCTACTGCTGACTTCTAACATCCCTACTGCTGACTCCTAACATCCCTACTGCTGACTCCTAACATCCCTACTGCTGACTCCTAATATCCCTACTGCTGACTCCTAACATCCCTACTGCTGGCTCATAACATCCCTACTGCTGACTCCTAACATCCCTACTGCTGACTCCTAACATCCCTACTGCTGGCTCCTAACATCTCTACTGCTGACTCCTAACATCCCTACTGCTGACTCCTAACATCCCTACTGCTGACTCCTAATATCCCTACTGCTGACTCCTAACATCCCTACTGCTGGCTCCTAACATCCCTACTGCTGACTCCTAACATCCCTACTGCTGACTCCTAACATCCCTACTGCTGACTCCTAACATCTCTACTGCTGGCTCCTAACATCCCTACTGCTGGCTCCTAACATCCCTACTGCTGACTCCTAATATCCCTACTGCTGACTCCTAACATCCCTACTGCTGGCTCCTAACATCCCTACTGCTGACTCCTAACATCCCTACTGCTGACTCCTAACATCCCTACTGCTGACTCCTAACATCCCTACTGCTGGCTCCTAACATCCCTACTGCTGGCTCCTAACATCCCTACTGCTGGCTCCTAACATCCCTACTGCTGACTCCTAACATCCCTACTGCTGGCTCCTAACATCCCTACTGCTGGCTCCTAACATCCCTACTGCTGACTCCTAATATCCCTACTGCTGACTCCTAACATCCCTACTGCTGACTCCTAACATCCCTACTGCTGGCTCCTAACATCCCTACTGCTGGCTCCTAACATCCCTACTGCTGGCTCCTAACATCCCTACTGCTGGCTCCTAACATCCCTACTGCTGACTCCTAACATCTCTACTGCTGACTCCTAACATCCCTACTGCTGGCTCCTAACATCCCTACTGCTGACTCCTAACATCCCTACTGCTGACTCCTAACATCCCTACTGCTGGCTCCTAACATCCCTACTGCTGGCTCCTAACATCCCTACTGCTGACTCCTAACATCCCTTCTGCTGTCTCCTAACATCCCTACTGCTGACTCCTAACATCCCTACTGCTGACTCCTAACATCCCTACTGCTGACTCCTAACATCCCTACTGCTGGCTCCTAACATCCCTACTGCTGGCTCCTAACATCCCTACTGCTGGCTCCTAACATCTCTACTGCTGGCTCCTAACATCTCTACTGCTGACTCCTAACATCCCTACTGCTGACTCCTAACATCCCTACTGCTGACTCCTAACATCCCTACTGCTGACTCCTAATATCCCTACTGCTGACTCCTAACATCCCTACTGCTGACTCCTAACATCCCTACTGCTGACTCCTAACATCCCTACTGCTGACTCCTAACATCCCTACTGCTGACTCCTAACATCCCTACTGCTGACTCCTAACATCCCTACTGCTGACTCCTAACATCCCTACTGCTGACTCCTTACATCCCTACTGCTGGCTCCTAACATCTCTACTGCTGACTCCTAACATCCCTACTGCTGACTCCTAACATCCCTACTGCTGACTCCTAACATCCCTACTGCTGGCTCCTAACATCCCTACTGCTGGCTCCTAACATCCCTACTGCTGACTCCTAACATCCCTACTGCTGGCTCCTAATATCCCCACTGCTGCCTCCTAATATCCCTACTGCTGGCTCCTAACATCCCTACTGCTGACTCCTAACATCCCTACTGCTGGCTCCTAACATCCCTACTGCTGCTCCTAACATCCCTACTGCTGGCTCCTAACATCCCTACTGCTGATTCATAACATCTCTACTGCTGACTCCTAACATCTCTACTGCTGGCTCCTAACATCCCTACTGCTGGCTCCTAACATCCCTACTGCTGACTCCTAACATCCCTTCTGCTGTCTCCTAACATCCCTACTGCTGACTCCTAACATCCCTACTGCTGACTCCTAACATCCCTACTGCTGGCTCCTAATATCCCCACTGCTGCCTCCTAATATCCCTACTGCTGGCTCCTAACATCCCTACTGCTGACTCCTAACATCCCTACTGCTGGCTCCTAACATCCCTACTGCTGCTCCTAACATCCCTACTGCTGGCTCCTAACATCCCTACTGCTGACTCCTAACATCTCTACTGCTGACTCCTAACATCTCTACTGCTGACTCCTAACATCTCTACTGCTGACTCCTAACATCTCTACTGCTGGCTCCTAACATCCCTACTGCTGGCTCCTAACATCCCTACTGCTGACTCCTAATATCCCTACTGCTGACTCCTAACATCCCTACTGCTGGCTCCTAACATCCCTACTGCTGACTCCTAACATCCCTACTGCTGACTCCTAACATCCCTACTGCTGACTCCTAACATCCCTACTGCTGGCTCCTAACATCCCTACTGCTGGCTCCTAACATCCCTACTGCTGGCTCCTAACATCCCTACTGCTGGCTCCTAACATCCCTACTGCTGACTCCTAACATCCCTACTGCTGGCTCCTAACATCCCTACTGCTGGCTCCTAACATCCCTACTGCTGACTCCTAATATCCCTACTGCTGACTCCTAACATCCCTACTGCTGACTCCTAACATCCCTACTGCTGGCTCCTAACATCCCTACTGCTGGCTCCTAACATCCCTACTGCTGGCTCCTAACATCCCTACTGCTGGCTCCTAACATCCCTACTGCTGACTCCTAACATCTCTACTGCTGACTCCTAACATCCCTACTGCTGGCTCCTAACATCCCTACTGCTGACTCCTAACATCCCTACTGCTGACTCCTAACATCCCTACTGCTGGCTCCTAACATCCCTACTGCTGGCTCCTAACATCCCTACTGCTGACTCCTAACATCCCTTCTGCTGTCTCCTAACATCCCTACTGCTGACTCCTAACATCCCTACTGCTGACTCCTAACATCCCTACTGCTGACTCCTAACATCCCTACTGCTGGCTCCTAACATCCCTACTGCTGGCTCCTAACATCCCTACTGCTGGCTCCTAACATCTCTACTGCTGGCTCCTAACATCTCTACTGCTGACTCCTAACATCCCTACTGCTGACTCCTAACATCCCTACTGCTGACTCCTAACATCCCTACTGCTGACTCCTAATATCCCTACTGCTGACTCCTAACATCCCTACTGCTGACTCCTAACATCCCTACTGCTGACTCCTAACATCCCTACTGCTGGCTCCTAACATCTCTACTGCTGGCTCCTAACATCCCTACTGCTGGCTCCTAACATCCCTACTGCTGACTCCTAACATCCCTACTGCTGGCTCCTAACATCCCTACTGCTGGCTCCTAACATCCCTACTGCTGACTCCTAACATCCCTACTGCTGACTCCTAACATCCCTACTGCTGGCTCCTAACATCCCTACTGCTGGCTCCTAACATCCCTACTGCTGACTCCTAACATCCCTTCTGCTGTCTCCTAACATCCCTACTGCTGACTCCTAACATCCCTACTGCTGACTCCTAACATCCCTACTGCTGACTCCTAACATCCCTACTGCTGACTCCTAACATCCCTACTGCTGGCTCCTAACATCCCTACTGCTGGCTCCTAACATCCCTACTGCTGGCTCCTAACATCTCTACTGCTGGCTCCTAACATCTCTACTGCTGACTCCTAACATCCCTACTGCTGACTCCTAACATCCCTACTGCTGGCTCCTAACATCCCTACTGCTGACTCCTAATATCCCTACTGCTGACTCCTAACATCCCTACTGCTGACTCCTAACATCCCTACTGCTGACTCCTAACATCCCTACTGCTGGCTCCTAACATCTCTACTGCTGGCTCCTAACATCCCTACTGCTGGCTCCTAACATCCCTACTGCTGACTCCTAACATCCCTACTGCTGGCTCCTAACATCCCTACTGCTGACTCCTAACATCCCTACTGCTGCCTCCTAACATCCCTACTGCTGGCTCCTAACATCCCTACTGCTGACTCCTAACATCCCTACTGCTGCCTCCTAACATCCCTACTGCTGACTCCTAACATCCCTACTGCTGGCTCCTAACATCCCTACTGCTGACTCCTAACATCCCTACTGCTGCCTCCTAACATCCCTACTGCTGCCTCCTAACATCCCTACTGCTGCCTCCTAACATCCCTACTGCTGGCTCCTAACATCCCTACTGCTGACTCCTAACATCCCTACTGCTGACTCCTAACATCCCTACTGCTGGCTCATAACATCCCTACTGCTGGCTCATAACATCCCTACTGCTGGCTCCTAACATCCCTACTGCTGACTCCTAACATCCCTACTGCTGGCTCCTAACATCCCTACTGCTGGCTCATAACATCCCTACTGCTGGCTCATAACATCCCTACTGCTGACTCCTAACATCCCTACTGCTGGCTCCTAACATCCCTACTGCTGACTCCTAACATCCCTACTGCTGACTCCTAACATCCCTACTGCTGGCTCCTAACATCCCTACTGCTGACTCCTAACATCCCTACTGCTGACTCATAACATCCCTACTGCTGACTCCTAACATCCCTACTGCTGGCTCCTAACATCCCTACTGCTGACTCCTAACATCCCTACTGCTGACTCCTAACATCCCTACTGCTGGCTCATAACATCCCTACTGCTGGCTCATAACATCCCTACTGCTGGCTCCTAACATCCCTACTGCTGGCTCCTAACATCCCTACTGCTGACTCCTAATATCCCTACTGCTGGCTCCTAACATCCCTACTGCTGACTCCTAACATCCCTACTGCTGACTCCTAACATCCCTACTGCTGGCTCCTAACATCCCTACTGCTGACTCCTAACATCCCTACTGCTGACTCCTAACATCCCTACTGCTGCCTCCTAATATCCCTACTGCTGACTCCTAACATCCCTACTGCTGACTCCTAACATCCCTACTGCTGACTCCTAACATCCCTACTGCTGACTCCTAATATCCCTACTGCTGGCTCCTAACATCCCTACTGCTGACTCCTAACATCCCTACTGCTGGCTCCTAATATCCCTACTGCTGGCTCCTAACATCCCTACTGCTGGCTCCTAACATCCCTACTGCTGGCTCCTAACATCCCTACTGCTGGCTCCTAACATCCCTACTGCTGACTCTGACTCCTAACATCCCTACTGCTGACTCCTAACATCCCTACTGCTGGCTCCTAACATCCCTACTGCTGACTCCTAACATCCCTACTGCTGACTCCTAACATCCCTACTGCTGGCTCCTAACATCCCTACTGCTGGCTCCTAACATCCCTACTGCTGACTCTGACTCCTAACATCCCTACTGCTGACTCCTAACATCCCTACTGCTGGCTCCTAACATCCCTACTGCTGGCTCCTAACATCCCTACTGCTGACTCTGACTCCTAACATCCCTACTGCTGACTCCTAACATCCCTACTGCTGGCTCCTAACATCCCTACTGCTGACTCTGACTCCTAACATCCCTACTGCTGACTCCTAACATCCCTACTGCTGGCTCCTAACATCCCTACTGCTGACTCCTAACATCCCTACTGCTGGCTCCTAACATCCCTACTGCTGACTCCTAACATCCCTACTGCTTGCTCCTAACATCCCTACTGCTGGCTCCTAACATCCCTACTGCTGACTCTGACTCCTAACATCCCTACTGCTGACTCCTAACATCCCTACTGCTGGCTCCTAACATCCCTACTGCTGACTCCTAACATCCCTACTGCTGACTCCTAACATCCCTACTGCTGACTCCTAACATCCCTACTGCTGGCTCCTAACATCCCTACTGCTGGCTCCTAACATCCCTACTGCTGACTCTGACTCCTAACATCCCTACTGCTGACTCCTAACATCCCTACTGCTGGCTCCTAACATCCCTACTGCTGGCTCCTAACATCCCTACTGCTGACTCTGACTCCTAACATCCCTACTGCTGACTCCTAACATCCCTACTGCTGACTCCTAACATCCCTACTGCTGGCTCCTAACATCCCTACTGCTGACTCTGACTCCTAACATCCCTACTGCTGACTCCTAACATCCCTACTGCTGGCTCCTAACATCCCTACTGCTGACTCCTAACATCCCTACTGCTGGCTCCTAACATCCCTACTGCTGGCTCCTAACATCCCTACTGCTGACTCCTAACATCCCTACTGCTGGCTCCTAACATCCCTACTGCTGGCTCCTAACATCCCTACTGCTGACTCCTAACATCCCTACTGCTGGCTCCTAACATCCCTACTGCTGGCTCCTAACATCCCTACTGCTGACTCCTAACATCCCTACTGCTGACTCCTAACATCCCTACTGCTGGCTCCTAACATCCCTACTGCTGACTCCTAACATCCCTACTGCTGGCTCCTAACATCCCTACTGCTGACTCCTAACATCCCTACTGCTGACTCCTAACATCTCTACTGCTGACTCCTAACATCCCTACTGCTGACTCCTAACATCCCTACTGCTGACTCCTAACATCCCTACTGCTGGCTCCTAACATCCCTACTGCTGACTCCTAACATCCCTACTGCTGGCTCCTAACATCCCTACTGCTGGCTCCTAACATCCCTACTGCTGGCTCCTAACATCCCTACTGCTGACTCCTAACATCCCTACTGCTGGCTCCTAACATCTCTACTGCTGGCTCCTAACATCCCTACTGCTGGCTCCTAACATCCCTACTGCTGACTCCTAATTTCCCTACTGCTGGCTCCTAACATCCCTACTGCTGACTCCTAACATCCCTACTGCTGACTCCTAACATCCCTACTGCTGACTCCTAACATCCCTACTGCTGGCTCCTAACATCCCTACTGCTGGCTCCTAACATCCCTACTGCTGGCTCCTAACATCCCTACTGCTGGCTCCTAACATCCCTACTGCTGCCTCCTAATATCCCTACTGCTGGCTCCTAACATCCCTACTGCTGACTCCTAACATCCCTACTGCTGGCTCCTAACATCCCTACTGCTGACTCCTAACATCCCTACTGCTGGCTCCTAACATCCCTACTGCTGACTCCTAACATCCCTACTGCTGGCTCCTAACATCCCTACTGCTGGCTCCTAACATCTCTACTGCTGGCTCCTAACATCCCTACTGCGGGCTCCTAACATCCCTACTGCTGACTCCTAACATCCCTACTGCGGGCTCCTAACATCCCTACTGCTGACTCCTAACATCCCTACTGCTGACTCCTAACATCCCTACTGCTGACTCCTAACATCCCTACTGCTGGCTCCTAACATCCCTACTGCTGACTCCTAACATCCCTACTGCTAAAAATAACTAGTCTGGCTCCTATAACGGCATGCAAGGCTCCTAAAACCTGCACCAATATGCACCATCTGTCCAATCCGGGACTGTCACCCATAGAGCTGGACAGCTGTGTACCTTTATGGGTAACAGATCCTTAATCTTCCAACGGTTTGTGGCTACAGGGTGATAAAACTCGGAATTTCCAGACAAGATCCAGAAGGTGACCAGCTATGGACACGAATTTGCATAGTTTGATGATTTTTTTTAAAAAACCCTGCCTTCCCCACTCCATTCTCTCTCCTTAACCCCAGTCCCTGTTAGTATGAACATTGCACCCAAGTTACTTTTACAGGACCATATCTTAAAGTGGCATTATGGTGGGGGAGAATGAGTTTGGCTGTCGACATGTAAAAAAATAAAAAAATAAATAAGTGCTTCTGTGCCTTTAAGATTAATTATTAGTTAACTTAATTAGTTAATTATTTTTCCCCCTTTAATCAGTAAATACAGGGAAATACTGTGTCGTGGCCCAGAATGAATACCTATTGATTTGATTGCTAGTTACTAACCTAAGCTGCTCTTATGATGAGTCACACATTGTAACATTAAGACTGTGAAACATGTTTGTCGAACTGTTTTCCTTGTAGCCGTTTGGCACGTAAGATGCTTCGGCTATTTATCTTGCGTTTTATTTTATTATTTCTTACATTTGCCACAGACCATTAGCCCTGGAGAGATTGAATACCACCTTGAACAGTGCAATAGTTTTTATTGCAGGAGAAGAAGAAGATGGGATGGCTGGATCGCCATTAGAGCATTTATTTAGCCCTCACCCTCTCCGAGCCAGGGCTGGCATTGGATGGATCCACTCTCTTTTTTCTCTACACAAATATAATTTTTTTTAAATTTTTTTAAATGTAAATAAAACCATTTTCTGCGTCGGTGTTGGAAGGGTTAAAGTTTTGTCGGATGCCTGGAGTTGATGAGATGGATGTGGGGGAGTCTCTGGGGCCGCATGCAGGGAGATGATCCTATTTTTCCATTCTCAGTGACGGGATATTAAAGGTGCTGTCCCTGCTTGTTTGAGTTTTATTAAATGCCCTCCTCACCTAATATTTTCTGATGAAGTAGAGGTAATCCTGACAACACTGCTTCTCACATCTTATGGAAATATAAACGCACGTTTAATATCACTTCTGTACAGAGGAAGTGTGCAAAGCATAGCAAAGATAGCACACAGCACAGGAATAACAGGAGCTGCACAATAACAGAAAAGGAACACTATCAAGCACTGCAAAATAACACACACATCATGTGCTGCAAAATAACGCACACATCAAATGCTGCAAAATAACACACACAGCAAAGAAACACTACCATGTGCTCCAAAATAGCACACATAGAAACATAGAAACATAGAATGTGTCGGCAGATAGTAATGGAACACTATCATGTGCTACAAAATAACACACACAGCAACGAAACACTATCAAGCACTGCAAAATAACACACACTTCATGTGCTGAAAAATAACATACACAGCATGTGCTGCAAAATAACACACACAGCAAAGAAACACTACCATGTGCTCCAAAATAGCACACACAGTAATGGAACACTATCGTGTGCTACAAAATAACACACACAGCAACGAAACACTATCAAGCACTGCAAAATAACACACACTTCATGTGCTGAAAAATAATATACACAGCAAAGAAAAACTACCATGTGCTGCAAAATAACACACACAGCAATGGAACACTATCCCGTGCTGCAAAATAACACACACTTCATGTGCTGCAAAATAACACACACAGCAAAGAAAAACTACCATGTGCTGCAAAATAACACACACAGCAATGGAACACTATCCCGTGCTGCAAAATAACACACACTTCATGTGCTGCAAAATAACACACACAGCAAAGAAAAACTACCATGTGCTGCAAAATAACACACACAGCAATGGAACACTATCCCGTGCTGCAAAATAACACACACATCATGTGCTGCAAAATAACACACACAGCAAAGAAACACTACCACGTGCTGCAAAATAACACACACAGCAAAGGAACACCAGCATGTGCTGTAAAATAACACACAGCAAAGGAACACTATCATGCACTGCAAAATAACACACACAGCAACGAAACACTATCAAGCACTGCAAAATAACACACACATCATGTGCTGAAAAATAATGCACACCTCAAAGAAACACTAACATGTGCTGCAAAATAACACACACAGCAATGGAACACTATCAAGCACTGCAAAATAACACACACATCATGTGCTGAAAAATAATATACACAGCAAATAAACACTACCATGTGCTGCAAAATAACACACACAGCAACAAAACACTATCAAGCACTGCAAAATAGCACACACATCCTGTGCTGCAAAATAACACACAAAGCAAAGAAACACTGCCACGAGCTGCAAAATAACACACACAGTAAAGGAACACTATCGTGCTGCAAAATACACATAGCAAAGAAACACTGTCATGTGCTGCAAAATAACACACACACACAGCAAAGAAACACTATCATGTGCTGCAAAATAACACAGAAAATGAACATTATCATGTGCTGAAAAACAACACACACAGCAATGGAACACTATCATGTGCTGCAAAAAACACAGATCATGTCCAAGGAATATTGTGCAGGAGGGGATGATTGACCTGTATAGAAACATAATCACCCTTTGAGTGCCAGGGGGGTGGACAGTGAAAATCACTGCCCACCGCCTGGCAATGAAATGGTGCCTTGTAAAATAAAAATTATTACTGGCACTCAAAGGGTGATTTTTTTTTTACAGGTGAAATGTCCCCCCCTACCTGGGCAAGGTAGAGGTGGGGGAAGAAGGATTAGGGATTCATTCACCAAATAAGCATGCAAGGCACAGGTACATCACGTACAGAACATCAGGAATACTATGCGCTTCATGGTCTTCAATGTAACACAGCACTGTAAGGTAATACTCACCACTGGAGAAGCAAGTGCTGCAAAATAACACACAACACAAGAATACAGTGCGCTGCAAAATAACACACATACACATGAATACTGTGCTCTGCAAAATAACACAAACACAAATACCATGCTTTGCAAAATGGCACACACAAATACCATGCTCTGTAAAATGACACACACGAATACCAAGCTCTGCAAAATGACACACACGAATACCAAGCTCTGCAAAATGACACACACACGTATACCATGCTCTGCAAAATGACACACACACGGATACCATGCACTCCAAAGCAAGACAGCCAATAAACAATTCACTGAACAGAATGCAAACAAAGGAGAACAACGCTCTGCAAGAAATTAAACAGGACACACAACACGACTTGCATACAAACATAGTGCACTAAAAGACCACACAGACAAAAGCAGGCAACGCATTCCCAGCCCAAGAAAATACAGGCTTATTGTCTAAATAGGAGCACACACAATAAGAATCAATACCTCTCCGATGTGTATTATTAACCCACACAAAACACCATCAATGCCAGTGATACAGAAATACAACACATTAACCCTTTAATGTACGCTAGGACATACATGTGACGGATACCATTTTGCCTTGGGGTTTTGAGGGACCCTGATCGCCTTTGGGAAGGCTAAGCCAAGGGGGACCCCTGGGTCAGTCATCAGCATCCAACCCTGTCCATGGATCGGTTACTTTTGGGCCCAACAGGACCAGAGTTGTCTGGTTTATTTGCCCCTTCTTATGTCTACGTCACCCTGTGTCTATTTGGGGTACAGGATTTCCAGGAAAACCTCATTGCTTGGCAAGTCCTGACTCAGGGACTCAGGGCTGAAGATGACCGTCAGCTGGTCTTGGTGACCATCACCCTGGTACAGGAAGAAGCCTGATTGTCTCATTGGGAGGAAGCCATTGACTGGGAATCTTCTACTGGAGGAATACCCAATCAGAGAGGAAGAGTAGTGTACCGTGTGCAGAGTTTGGTTTTGTATTGCATGGTACTGTTGGAAGGTGAACATGTTTGCTGCTGGTCTGAATTGTCCAGTGTTTGCGCTCATCCTCCTGGAGATTCCTACAGGAGGCGATTGGAGTCTTGTGGATAATTCGCCATTGTCTGATGTTATCCGCAGTTTGGTGACCGGACGCTTTTCTGAAATGATGTGTTGGTTTCCAATAAATCGGCCTTCGGTTCTTCCCTAAACCACATCTCGAATGGTTCTTGGGATCGGGCAGATGTCGGAGTATGAAGGCTATACCAAGCAAGAGGCCCAGGGGTCAGCATGGCGGAGAAAGAT
Organism: Pelodytes ibericus; assembly: GCA_036172795.1. NCBI lineage: Eukaryota > Metazoa > Chordata > Amphibia > Anura > Pelodytidae > Pelodytes > Pelodytes ibericus. The sequence goes on from CM069864.1 coordinate 87,023,934, forward strand.
GAATTTAGAGGGTATACCCAGCTGGGGGACTGAGATCCGTTACAAAGACAAGAGCATTTTATTAAAAATTTGGGAATAAAAGGTGGCAACCCAGTGAGGACTGTGTGCACTACACTACATGTACCAACAAGAAATGATGGCTGTGTGCACTACACTACATGTGCCAACAAGAAATGATGACTGTGTGCACTACACTACATGTGCCAACAAGAAATGATGACTGTGTGCACTACACTACATGTACCAGCAGGAAATGATGACTGTGTGCACTACACTACATGTACCTGCAGGAAATGATGACTGTGTGCACTACACTACATGTACCAACAAGAAATGATGACTGTGTGCACTACACTACATGTACCAACAGGAAATGATGACTGTGTGCACTACACTGCGTGTACCAACAGGTAATGATGACTGTGTGCACTACACTACATGTACCAACAGGAAATGATGACTGTGTGCACTACACTACATGTACCAACAAGAAATGATGACTGTGTGCACTACACTGCGTATACCAAAAGGAAATGAGGACTGTGTGCACTACCCTGCGTGTACCAACAGGAAATGATGACTGTGTGCACTAAATTGTGTGTACCAACAGGAAATGATGACTGTGTGCAATACATTGTGTGTACCAACAGGAAATGATGACTGTGTGCATACACTGCTTGTACCAACAGGAAATGATGACTGTGTGCATACACTGCTTGTACCAACAGGAAATGATGACTGTGTGCATACACTGCTTGTACCAACAGGAAATGATGACTGTGTGCAGTACACTGTTGTACCAGCAGTTCTCATTTTCCTTCCAGTGATTCTAGATTATTGCTGAAGTTTTCTCCTGATTCCTGTGATCTCTGACCAGAAGCTCTCTTCCCATAGCACGGCCTGTGCATTTCTGCTGTGTCACCATTCTTACCCAGTGCCTTGTACAGTACTGATAAATGTGCCCGTGCGAGTGTACTCTGGGAAAATGAGATGGATACGTGATATGGGCATGATGAGAGAGTGGGAGATACTGATGTCTGCTATCTAAATGAGCAGATAGTCCCTGAGCAGAGCTTTTAATGCATCTTAGTTTAACAGTCCCGCCTATGTTAACATAAGCAGCGAAACAATGTGTAAATTAATACCGGCAATGTGGAGCGCTGGGTAGTTGATGGCCAGGGCGACTGTGCATGCGCAGAATTCATTATCCTCTGATGTCACAGAGATTCTGGGCACCATAGGGTGAAAGTTGGACCTGTAGGCTAGCGGCCCTGAATCGGTGGGCTACGCCTCTCACTATATGGCGAAATGCTCTCATGCACCCTAAGGATCCTGCTCCAAAAACAGGGGCCCAGTGACAATGCTGCGCAGGCGATAAAGGCCTCTATCAGCAGAGCATTACATTATCATATCATGGTGTTGTTAATTAGCCAAGTAAGCTTATTGTTTGATTAGGACATCCAAAAAAAAAAACCCCAAAAAACACATATCTGCCAGTGAATTGGATTGTGCAACAAACTGCTGAGCTCTGGCACACTGGCTGATGTGGACTTCAAATCCCATTGCGCTCACCCGGCGGGCTTTTGCTGCTTCAGCGTGATGGGGATTGTAGTCCAAGAGCAGCCTCCAACCAACCAATCTATTCTCCTTCAGCTGCACAAAAATGGCTGAGCTTCATAGGAATTAGATTCCACTGCAGGGCACTTGTTTGGGTTTGTTGTCCCATTGCTGGCAGGGTGTGGAGATAAAGTAACAAGAGTTGCTGACTTCTCCTGCCTGTCTGGCATCCATACCCCTGTCTTGATGAGTGGAGGAGATTGCATGCTGTGGATTCTGCCTGACAGAAGCTCTGGGATAGCAGATATCCCCCTCCACCACCCCCTGTATTTTTTTTTTTTATTATTCTCCTCTCCACCGCTGCACTGGCTGAGGGCAGACGGCCAATTCTCATTACAGCTTATCCCGGCCCCTAGCAGCACAATACCTGCTTCAATGCATCTTCCTAGGAATACTAAGTCAGCCGCTGGCAGTACTCTGGCAGAATTACTGCTGCTACGAATACTGGGCTCCTCTCACAGCACAAGCCCAGCCTGTGTAAGGGCAGCGGGCACCACTGTGAAGGGCAGGGTAAAGCAAGTGTGACTGACTCCACCTGCCCCCAGGCAAGATGTAAAGTGGGCGGCAGTAAACCAGCTGCATCTCTGGCTATTATTATTTTTTTTTTTTTTTCTAACTCTGCATTAAAAATTATTGGAAGATCTTATCTTCCCACTGACCTTTTGCTTTGCGGAGCGCAGAGCCTCTGTCTGTAATGTCAAAATGGGACTCACAAGTATCTTATCATCACCCCTGTCCTGATACTGCAGCAGCATTACAGCAAGCCAATGAAACCTGACCTCCTTTCCACTTCACCTGACTGCAATTCCCATCAGTCTAGCCGGCCAGAGGCTCAGATCTTGCAGTAGAAGGGGGAGAGCCGGTTGGATGTTGGGTCTTTGAGGCATCTTTAAAAGAATTCCTCCATCCCAGGGGTTCTAGGTTTTCGGAGACCAATAAATCAGCTATTTGCCCCCCAAGCAAGCGGTGGTCCCAATCAGATGTTGAATTTGCTTATCTGATATTGCCACCTCTGTTCTGCCCTTCCTAGATCACCATTACTGTCCACCTTGGACGCTGATTTAAAAAATGTACTGGTTATTGATGCAATACCAATAAATCCAAAAACGTAAAATGGCTGATAAGTAATCTCTGGTTGGCTGCCTGTGATGACAGTTCCCTCCGACCGGGGGGGGGGGGGGGGGGGGAAGGGGGGGGGAGAGGGGGCAATTTAGTTGCCCTTGGAGCCACTTCATCAGCCCACCTGATATCAGCAGAGAACATAGACATGTAAGACAGATACACTGACAGATAAGGTACACAGATTGATAGACAGATATACTGACAGATAAGGTACACAGATTGATAGACAGATATACTGACAGATAAGGTACACAGATTGATAGACAGATATACTGACAGATAAGGTACATAGATTGATTGACAGATAAGTTAAAGAGACTGATAGACAGATATACTGACAGATAAGGTACAGAGACTGATAGACAGATATACTGACAGATAAGGTACAGAGATTGATAGACAGAGATACTGACAGATAAGGTACACAGATTGATAGACAGATATACTGACAGATAAGGTACACAGATTGATAGACAGATATACTGACAGATAAGGTACATAGATTGATTGACAGATAAGTTAAAGAGACTGATAGACAGATATACTGACAGATAAGGTACAGAGATTGATAGAAAGATATACTGACAGATAAGATACAGAGATTGATAAACAGTTATACTGACAGATAAGGTACAGAGATTGATAGACAGATATACTGACAGATAAGGTGCAGAGATTGATAGACAGATATACTGACAGATAAGGTACAGAGATTGATAGACAGATATACTGACAGATAAGGTACAGAGACTGATAGACAGATATACTGACAGATAAGGTACAGAGACTGATAGACAGATATACTGACAGATAAGGTGCAGAGATTGATAGACTGATATACTGACAGATAAGGTACAGAGATTGATAGACAGATATACTGACAGATAAGGTGCAGAGACTGATAGACAGATATACTGACAGATAAGGTACAGAGACTGATAGACAGATATACTGACAGATAAGGTACACAGATTGATAGACAGATATACTGACAGATAAGGTACAGAGATTGATAGACAGACAAGACAATTGGATAGAAAGATGGAAAAGGTTACTGACTGGGGCATTTAAATGCAGCCCCAGCCCATTGAGCGAGATTAGAGAGCAGTTGTGAAGAACTGTGGATTACAACCTCTTTTGTGACTTCTTTTGTCCAGCCTCAGAGAGCTCAAGAGCCTTGGACTGAATGTTAAATGAATCCCCTTATGTCCCAACTCTGTTTCCCACTGTATGTAAAACTAATCAGTTTACTGTTCTATTGCCTAATCTCTGTTATCAGATTCCTGACTGTATATATTCCCCATGTTATGCTTTAATAAATGTTCTTAGTTTTCTGTGTCAGTGTGATTATTGGGACAAAGCTACAGGAGGTGACTACCCATCCTAGGATACGTCTCCTAACAGCAGTCTAAGGACAATTGCCATCCCAACCCATTTTGCCACCCCTCCCCTGCTCCAACCTTACCCATAACTGTATGTTTAATACATGTTACCAGCTGTGGATTACAATAACCATGATGTGTCTGGTCTGTGGTGTGTCATGGAAATTGCATTCTATATACATGTGGATTACACGACACATATACTGGATTAATAAAGACATCGTCACAATTCCCTTCATGTCTTTAGCAGCACAGACATCACACACACGTGTGTGTGTTTCATGTTTTTTTTTTTTCTCTTTTCTTCTTTTTCCTTTTCCTTTATCTTTTATACTATTTTATACATTTTAAAAGACAATATAAACAAACAAGTACATAAATACAGTACAAATTACAAAACATGTAAGAAGACAAGGAAGTATCCTAAATAGCAAAAAAAAAAAAAAAATAGCTAAACATTATAATAAGCAGTTCCCCAAAAAATAACTCTAGTAAAGATAACATTTTCCCCTTACATAATCCTGGTTACAAGAGGTAGTTGTTAGGTTAAAAATAAGATGAGCTCCAAATGGGTCAGAATCGTCCTTACCCCTTTCCAATAGGACCAATACCAGGAGAGAAGAAGAAGAGAGAGAAAAAAAGGGGAAAATGTTTTTATGTATGAGTAACAAGCGACTTCTACCACTGCCAGTGGCAGATAACAGAGAAAAACAGAGGAGTCTAGTCGAGTCATTTTTCGATAAGACGTCTGAACCTACACGTGGACCCTATCTGCACAAATATTTATGGCAACTTATAACACGCATGATTGGGTCTGACAGTCACAAGAAATCAAAGCGGTGTCAAACGAAGAGCCAGTGACCTGGAGACACAATAGTCTATTCAGTAAAAGCCGACTCTCACTCAGGGCCGGTGCAAGGATTTTTGGCACCCTAGGCGAAACCAAATTTTGCCGCCCCCTTAGCTCATCCCCTTCGCCCCGCCCCTTATATCAGCGCTTGGCTCCTCCCACCTCGTTCATATTTTCTCCTAATCATCACTCTGGATTTCACTGTTTTTAACTATTTTTTTTATAATGAATTATTAAAAAAAAAAAAAAAAAAGAATAGTTAAAAACAGTGAAATCCAGAGTGATGATTAGAAGAAAATATGATTAATCCCTGTTATTCATACTGAATGTGATAATTAAGTGTGAAAATAAATAAAATATGAGACAATAGCATTGTTTTTATTTTTATTTTCACCTTTGATTATAACATTCAGTATAAATAATAGAGATTATACAAATTGTATTCTTGGAAATAATGTCTCTGGGATTTTTTTCTCTACTTTGACAGCATGAGAAGAATCTGTTCTTCCTCTCCCCTCCTAAACTTCTAGCTGAGTGGAGAAGGCGCTGTGTGGAACAGATCTTCCTCCACTCACAATCACTCCACCAATGGCCATTCATTTTGGATTTGAGGGGGCGGGGTCACGTGGATGCATGCGTGGACGGAAGCAGCTTTTCTTTCTGTCAATGTAATTCTCCGTTTTAAAGGAGGAAAAGGAGGAGGATCGCACAAATCAAGGCGCCTTGCGGTCCGCGCGAGCAAGCATAACGGTGCTCACACGGCGCTCATCTGTCTCGGAGCCCCTTCTTCTTCTGCTCCATCCATGGCAATGCAATTTCACTGAAAACGAAGCAGCGCCCCTTTCTAAATGTGCGCCCTATACCGGTGCCTACTTGGCCTGCTCTCACTGAATCTCAGCTACACATTGTGCCGGGCCAATCCTGGTGAATATCTCCTTCTGGACGAGCTCAGATGGCCATGGACAACGCATAGTCTTCCAGCTGAAGTGGTAGAGGTTAATACATTGATGGAGTTTAAGCATGGGGTCTTTTATGGGTTAGAATTGGAACTTACCTGTGTGTGCCGATAATCATATTGATTTTTTTTTTTAAATCTATTTCTAGCTTTTTCCATGTATTATTTTCTTTCTGGATGGGATTGTACCAAATTACTGAAACGTCTACTTGGTATATGTAGACGTCACCAGTCTTATCATTTTCTTTAATTGTATATTGTTTTGTAGATTTGGAACAAAATCCATCTCTGGTTATTCACATAATCCCCTTTGTCCTTATTGTATTTTTTTTTTTATACGTCTTTCTCAATCTATTACCAAATGATATCTTATTTGTTTAGCCAGTCTTTTATAGTCATTAGTCCCTATACATGGTGTGATCTTGTCCCTGATGAAGTGAATCTCTCCATTGGATTGTAATAAGGTTTTACTTCTTCACTCTATAATGAGCTGCGTTAGACCTATAGTAAAAGACTCGAACAGTGAATTCAAACGTTCCATAAATTCATCATTATCTTTATCGAAACTGGCGAGCTTGAAGAACCTTAGGTCTCAAGGTGTTATTTTCTCCTACAGATATCTCTCCATAGTTCTCACCTCTCAGTTAATTTCCCATTTCTTTTAACAGAACTTTTTCTAAATGACTCCTAATAATATCCAAGTTATCTGATCCCTTTATAATTGGTGTGGCCTCAGGTTCTTCAAACATCTCGTCCATAGTATGGAGAAAATGATTTCTCATATCAAACAGTGTCAGTATTTGTGTTCAAGTGGAACAATACAAGATACTGTAAAAAAAAAATAGTTGCTAATACACTGATCAGCCATAACGTTATGACCACTGATGGGTGGCAAGCCGGCGGAGGCAGTGTGATGCTTTGGGCTGACAGGAGGCAAGCCGGTGGAGGCAGTGTGATGCTTTGGACTGACAGGTGACAAGCCGGCGGAGGCAGTGTGATGCTTTGGACTGACAGGTGGCAAGCCGGTGGAGGCAGTGTGATGCTTTGGACTGACTGGTGGCAAGCCAGCGGAGGAATTGTGATGCTTTGGGCAATGTTCTGATGGGAAACCTTGGCTCCTGCCATTCATGTGGATGTTACTTTGACACGTACCACCTACCTAAGCATTGTTACAGACCATGTATTCCCTGATGGCATTGACCTCTTTCAGCAGGATAATGCTCCCTGCCACAAAGCAAAAAGGGTTCAGGAATGGTTTGAGGAACACAACAATAAGTTCAAGGTGTTGACTTGGCCTCCAAATTCCCCAGATCTCAATCCAATGGAGCATCTGTGGGATGTGCTGAACAAACAAGTCCAATCCATGGAGGCCCCACCACGCAACTTACAGGACTTAAAGGATCTGTTGCTAACGTCTTGGTGCCAGTTACCCCAGCACACCTTCAGAAGTCTAGTGGAGTCCATGCCTCGAGGGGTCAGGGCTGTTTTGGTGTCAAAAGGGGAGGTACACAATATTAGGCAGGTGGTCATAATGTTATGGCTGATCGGTGTAAAGTAGTGTCAGCTCAATATGGGTTTTTCTAAGGAATACAGCCTACACAGGGTAACATCCACCAATTTTCCCAAAGATTCACTCTCCGCCTCCAGTGACATCAAGCCGTACAACGCATTTCGCTAATGATTTTACTCGAGGTGCATAGTCCCCCTTCTATCCTCCTCATTACATATTCTTCTTCTTGTGACCGCGCGAATGATGTTCCTTAATATCATCTGACTTAATTATTGCCGAAGTCAGCTTATGCTCTATGTCAAATCCCACTGTGTACCAACAAAACATACGCTTTAAATGACTGACATATTATCAGCGCTTCAAATTCCATCAGTGGTTTATCTCTCGTCATTTCTGTCTCATTTTATACTCTAGATGTGTGCCACATTTTCTCTTTTGCCTATTAGCAGTGAATTTATATATTGAGCACCTTTTTTTTAAATAGTATCTTGTATTTTTCTTTATTTATCTGCATTTTTTGTAGACCTACTTTAAAAGACCATGAAACCACAAGCTGATATATATATATATATATATATATTTATTTATTTTTATATATATATATATATATATATATATATATTATTTTATTTTTTCCCCCTCCTTTATGGGATTCTATTTTTAAATGGGTGTACCCTGGTTAAAGGAAGGACTTTTGTAGCCGTGGGTATTGCTGGCAGTGTGAACAATTTATCCAGATCTCCTGTCATTCAGAATTAACTGTCTGTCCCTATGTTTCTCAGAAGTGACGGCAGATCATAGGATGGAGGCAGAGATGCTCTGGACCTCTGCTCCAGGGCTGGCATCTGCCCTTGGGGAATCTCATGTGTCCGCTGCAATCTCTCAATAACATATATCTCTCCTTGACTAAAATGATCATAATCCTTTACAAAGTACCAACTGACCATTGTATATGTGGCTCAATATCTAGGTCATTATAGCAAAACTAACTAACCACCCTCCAGTTCTGGGACTTCATCTTCTACCCTCTGCCAGCTTCAGGTGTGTTATCAGAGCTAACAATCTAATATTAGAAAAAAAAAGAGCAATAATATGCCACTGTATTCAAAAATTGTACAGTACCAGTCAAGTTGACTATTTATGCTTTTCGAATGTATATACTGAATATTCCATTATAAGACACAAGCAAATAATCAAAGGTTCCTCCAATGCAAGGGGATCAGACTAAAACCCAAGTCAGTAACAATTCTAAAATGAGTATTAAAAGACATGTTGGGTGAATTACTGCTGAAATATGCCGTACGGATGGGGCTGGCATTAATCTAGACGGTTTTGTCGAGTCCAAGATTTAGAGACAATTTCTTGAACATTGCTTGATATTCTTTTTTCTTTTGAACATGGTAAAAGATTTTACTTTCTCTTTTTATTTGTTTCAAAAAAAGTTTTATAATGTAAAAAAAAATAAAAATGGCCAGTACAAACTAAACCGACTTTCCAAATGTATATTTTCACTGGTACTATGCCCATCAGTTTTCATTTTACAGATAAGAATCAATCGGTCCAACAACTATCCTGACCATAACCATCAATGGTTGAGGCATATGATAGGGAGGGAGTATCAGCCTACGACAGGGCTTTATTTGCACCACCACGGATGTGTGCCAGTGTTCGAACAATATGTGCTGGAATGCAGTTCTTACCATGCGCTCGATCACTCCCATCACAGATTTGTTGCCTGGGGGAGGAGATGCTGTCCGAGATGCTGACAACCACACTTCCCATGATGCCTCCCACCTCCAGTGGTATGAAATGTGAGCGATTAGACCAGGGGGGTTAGGGTTACCGTTAGAGTAAGGATTAGAGCTAGGGTCTTAGGTCAGATGCCAATTCAGTTAATTCCAAGAGCGTTCCACCAATACGCTCCTTGAGTTCCACCGGGAGAAAGGCGTTATATAAATACAGTTACTGTACCTTTTTGGGGGGGGGGAATCTGACCCTTTACAATCACCTGAATCTTTATACATACACCAGCGCTCAGCATGCCGGACCAACAAAGTGCAACTTTTGAGTTATACATTGGAGCAAGCAGCAATTGGATCATTAGTAGGCTCTATCACTCCGTGCACCCCTTTAATACCTAATTACTTTTGCCCCAGAAATTACTGATACATAACCTCTCCCTATGTTCTAAGAGTTAAGCATCTGATCTAGACATGAAAAGGACGCTGGTTAAATTAGCTTATTACTCGGAGCTCAGGGGCTAGAGGGGCACCAGTCTGGGGGTGGTCCGTACACGTTAGAAGATTAGATAAACGCTGTCCTTTCATTCTGCATGAGCAATACATGTAGTCCTCAATTTGACTAATGGAAGTTTGTGCTAAATCTCAGCAGGAATAATTTGGCCATGTTTATGCCAAAATGTATCTCGCACTGGGTCGGTGCTTTAGTAGACGAAAATAATGCTATGTTATTTTACATAGTGTAGAGAGAAATCAAATCCTCGTGTCCATATATTAGAACATTAACCCAGCTGATGGCTGGGACGGTGACAATTACTGCTGCATCTTCAGCCGACCCCAGGCCCCCCATCTACTCAGCGAAAACACATGGAAGGAACCTGCCTTGGGTGCCTGTTACAATGTCTGACTTGCTAAATCCTTTTTGCGCTCTGTAAATGTTTAGTAGAAGGTCAAAGTCCTGGATTTGATGGGGCAGTGACGTTTTTTGTTGTCCAGTCCACCCAAATTTGGGGCCATTTCAACATGGCTGCCACCAAGGATAGGCACCAATATTGCTGATGGTGGACAATGGTGGTCTTTGGTAGACAGGCTGGCATGGGGGGGGGGGGCAGCCTTATCTCTCTCAATAGCACCCAACTTCACCGTGTTTCCCTTTTAAATGCCCCCCTTGGTGGTAGCCAAATGATGACTTTCACAAATCTTGTCACGGACAGTTCTTGTACAGACACTTTGCCTATCTATGGCTGCCACCTATGCAATGTACACTGCCCAATAGCTTTCTGTTGAAACTAAGTATATCTACGAGCCATATGTTGCCTAAACAACCTGCTTTGAGCTTCAGACACCCGGTTACGACCTTTACCTCTTCCGCAAAGGCTGGAGTTCAATCATATGGGTTTCAAGCAAGTTGACCATGATCTTATGTTGGCCATCCAAGTCCTGGGACCCAGACTGGGATGTTAACAACTATAATATCTTGTTGTATGTTTACCTACCCTAGTACTGTTAGTTCCAGTGCATAGCTCAATAATATGCAAATCTAAACACACATACGAACTGATCAAGAATATACCTTTCGGAACATTTCCATATCAAATATGCATCTGGGGTATATTCACTAAGCAGTGAACTGACAGCCTAATTATAAAAATCAGACATTACAAGGAATTCATCAAACCAATTTGAATGCATCTGGAGGTGATTAACCTGCATATTACATTGTTCTGTTCTTTGTTTGGTCTTGGCGTACAAATGCACATGGTAAATCCTTGGAAATGTCTTTAAAAGTGTCCTTTTATAGATGAGTTGAAAGCAACGGAATTTCCCACTTGTTCATGTCGTAGTTCTCACATTTCGTTGTTTTTCCGGTATAGTGGTCAGACCTGACATGAGTAGGTTCTAGAGAATGCAAAAGAGTCAGAATTCCAGATTAGAACACTGAGCAGCCAATGAAAGAAGGGCAGGACCAAGATGCTATCCCCGACGGGGATGCATGAAGAGCGGCCATGATCCTTACTCCCATACTGTGCATCAAGAATGGACGACTAGCTGTTGGATAATTCCCAGGTTCTTCACTCGTGGCCTAGCTGGCAATGCAGTTTAACACCCAGGAAGAGCCGAGTTAGCAGGCTGCGCTCTATAATCAAGCTGTGTATACATTTAAATAATAAGGAGACTGCACTGTATAATTTACTTAACAATACTAAGCACATGAACTCAACAAGCCAAACATAGCCATCCAGGGATACTGAACTCCCTGCCAGGATTATAGCACAAGAATTGAACAGACAGTCAGTCAGCAGGGTGTTGGATGCTCGTGAGCAACAGAAAATCAAGCTCGTGAGCTAAGGACGGGGGGAACGGGGACTTGAGGGGACCTTGAGGGGACTAATAGGTTCTTATCTGTTGTCAAATCCCATGATCCTGAGGCCATTGAAATGATCAGGTGTCTCGTCTGACATGTCTCTTTATCACAATTTAGTAAATTACAAATGATGAAACAAACGGCAGAAATTAAACATTAGCCGGCTGTGATATCTGGAGAGGACCAGCACTGACATGGGCCAGAGTTCCCATTGATATCAGTCGTCAGGCAGGGATAATAGACACAGATTATGATGGCAGATAAGAACCAATTAGTGTGACAGACCTGTCTATAATGAAAGCTCGGATTTATTTGTACTTGCAGGTATCCCCATGCACATCCCAGGCCTGTATAGTGTTGGACGGTATTACCTCCGCTGGGAGGCTGTGCCATGTTTCCTCTACTAGCACTCACTCAGTCTCTCTTATGGCTATGCTTGATCACTCAGACAGCTATCTCTCCTCACCTTTCCCTGCACTTCTCTCTACACTCCGTCTACAGTTGTGATCTCCGCTCACAATCAATTCCACTCACTTAACCCCTTAATTTCAGGATTTCACTTTCCCAATATCTGCTTGCACCCAATCCGTCTCTCTCTCCCACTCTCTCCTCACTCTTTCCCCACTTTGTGCCTGAGCCCAAGCCCTATTTTCACCACTCTCTGCTTGCATTTAATTCAACTTTTTCACTTTCTCTGCCTGTACCCATTCCATCTCTTCACCCCCTTTTTTGCCTAGCACCCTTTCCTCTTTTCCCCACTCTCTTCTTGCACTCATTCACTCTCTTCGCCCCCTTTTTGCCTAGCGCCCTTTCCTCTTTTCCCCACTCTCTTCATGCACACATTCCCTCTCTTCGCCCCCTTTTTGCCTAGTGCCCTTTACTCTTTTCCCCACTCTCTTCTTGCACCCATTCCCTCTCTCTTTATCCTCTTTTTTTTGCCTAGCACCCTCTCCTCTTTTCCCCACCCTCTTCTTACACCCATTCCCTCTCTTCATCCCCTTTTTTGCCTAGCACCCTTTCCTCTTTTCCCCACTCTCTTCTTGCACCCATTCCCTCTCTTCATCCCCATTTTTGCCTAGCACCCTCTCCTCTTTTCCCCACTCTCTTCTTGCACCCATTCCCTCTCTTCACCCCCTTTTTTGCCTAGCACCCTTTCTTCTTTTCCCCACTCTCTTCTTGCACTCATTCACTCTCTTTGCCCCCTTTTTGCCTAGCGCCCTTTCCTCTTTTAACCACTCTCTTCATGCACACATTCCCTCTCTTCGCCCCCTTTTTACCTAGAGCCCTTTCCTCTTTTCCCCACTCTCTTCTTGCACCCATTCCCTCTCTTCATCCTCTTTTTTTTGCCTAGCACCCTCTCCTCTTTCCCCCACTCTCTTATTGCACCCATTCCCTCTCTTCACCCCCTTTTTTGTCTAGCACCCTTTCCTCTTTTCCCCACTCTCTTATTGCACCCATTCCTCTTTTCCCCACTCTCTTCTTGCACCCATTCCCTCTCTTCACCCCCTTTTTTGCCCAGCACCCTTTCCTCTTTTCCCCACTCTCTCCTTGCACCCATTCCCTCTCTTCCCCATTTTTCCTGCCCATGCTCAGTACGGTACAGTTTGTATTATACGGGCACCACATATTTTCTATTAATATCACAAAGAGTGTGCCCACTCCCTCTTTCACCAGTATTCGGCCCAAAGCCAATCCCTCTTTTATCAATTCACTTCCCGTGTCCAATCCCACTTTTCCCAATTCACTTCCCGTGTCCAATCCCACTTTTCCCAATTCACTTCCCGTGTCCAATCCCTCTTTTCCCTATTCCCTTCCCGTGCCCAATCCCTCTTTTCCCAGCACTGTGCCCAAAGCCAGTCTCTCTTTTCCTAATACTCTCCCCATGCCCAATGAGTCTTTTCTCAATTCTCTGCCCACCCCAAACCATCTTTTACCCCTCTCCACCTGCGCCTAATCCCCACTATCTCCTCTCAGTAATATTGTGCACCCCTTTCTGCCTGCCTTCATTAACCCCCCCCCCCCCCCCCCAACCGCTCAATCTCCCTCTGTACTCTCCGCCCATCCTTTAATCTCTCTCACTCTCCCCAGATATAATAAAAAAAATTGAAAAATCTCCCTCTCCACCACCCTACGGGGTTCTGCCATCTTCTGTCTTAATTAATGTTCATTAAATAAATGCTACCATCTCCCTATTAACCAGTTCCCAGGCTTGCCTTTGGGAAAAGAGTCTTCAGTGTCAAAAGAAATGTAATAAATAAATAAAAACTCTGTTTTTTTATGGTCCTCACTGCAGAATTGGAGCAAGAGACTGGGTTAACAGGAAGCACTATAGTTTTATTATCACACCCACAATAACGAATTTAGAAATGCTCTTTCAGTTTTACCGTCACGTTGAACAAAGATCCGTCTCCTGTCTATTCTATTTTTATTCTTATCGTTTGTCAGATCATTCTAAAATACAATTCGCCCACAGAGATATTGTAAATGAGATACAGTCTTCCTGATCTCTAGAACAGCGTTCAAATCCGACTTAAGAGTGTCCTGTACCGTTGAGTTCTATTGCATTTTCTGGTTTGAAATACTTTTCTAATTAAAAAAATAATAATAATAATTCTTGTTTGTAAGAAAACAAGAAAAAATGTAAATATCTGCAATTCTACATTTATATACATAAAGGGAATCAACACCGTAAAGGAAGAGAGTATATTTAAATGAAGAACCACAACTAGAGGACATAGTCTGAAATTAGAGGGGCAACGATTTAAAGGTAATATCAGGAAGTATTACTTTACTGAGAGGGTAGTGGATGCATGGAATAGTCTTCCAGCGGAAGTGGTAGAGGTTAATACAGTGAAGGAGTTTAAGCATGCGTGGGATAGGTATAAGGCTATCCTAGATATAAGATAAGGCCAGGGACTAATGAAAGTATTACATTACTGAGAGGGTAGTGGATGTATGGAATAGTCTTCAAGTAGAAGTGGTAGAGGTTAATACAGTGAAGGAGTTTAAGCATGCGTGGGATAGGTATAAGGCTATCCTAGATATAAGATAAGGCCGGGGACTAATGAAAGTATTACTTTAATGAGAGGGTAGTGGATGTATGGAATAGTCTTCCAGTAGAAGTTGTAGAGGTTAATACAGTGAAGGGGTTTAAGCATGCATGGGATAGGTATAAGGCTATCCTCGATATAAGATAAGGTCAGGGACTAATGAAAGTATTACATTACTGAGAGGGTAGTGGATGTATGGAATAGTCTTCCAGTAGAAGTGGTAGAGGTTAATACAGTGAAGGTGTTTAAGCATGCGTGGGATAGGTATAAGGCTATCCTAGATATAAGATAAGGCCATGGGCTAATTAAAGAATTACTTTACTGAGAGGGTAGTGGATGCATGGAATAGTCTTCCAGCGGAAGTGGTAGAGGTTAATACAGTGAAGGAGTTTAAGCATGCGTGGGATAGGTATAAGGCTATCCTAGATATAAGATAAGGCCGGGGACTAATGAAAGTATTACTTTAATGAGAGGGTAGTGGATGTATGGAATAGTCTTCCAGTAGAAGTTGTAGAGGTTAATACAGTGAAGGGGTTTAAGCATGCATGGGATAGGTATAAGGCTATCCTAGATATAAGATAAGGTCAGGGACTAATGAAAGTATTACATTACTGAGAGGATAGTGGATGTATGGAATAGTCTTCCAGTAGAAGTGGTAGAGGTTAATACAGTGAAGGTGTTTAAGCATGCGTGGGATAGGTATAAGGCTATCCTAGATATAAGATAAGGCCATGGGCTAATTAAAGAATTACTTTACTGAGAGGGTAGTGGATGCATGGAATAGTCTTCCAGCGGAAGTGGTAGAGGTTGATACAGTGAAGGAGTTTAAGCATGCGTGGGATAGGTATAAGGCTATCCTAGATATAAGATAAGGCCGGGGACTAATGAAAGTATTACTTTAATGAGAGGGTAGTGGATGTATGGAATAGTCTTCCAGTAGAAGTTGTAGAGGTTAATACAGTGAAGGGGTTTAAGCATGCATGGGATAGGTATAAGGCTATCCTAGATATAAGATAAGGTCAGGGACTAATGAAAGTATTACTTTACTGAGAGGGTAGTGGATGTATGGAATAGTCTTCCAGTAGAAGTGGTAGAGGTTAATACAGTGAAGGAGTTTAAGCATGCATGGGATAGGTATAAGGCTATCCTAGATATAGGATTAGGCCAGGCACTAATGAAAGTATTACTTTACTGAGAGGGTAGTGGATGCATGGAATAGCCTTCCAGTAGAAGTGGTAGAGGTTAATACAGTGAAGGAGTTTAAGCATGCGTGGGATAGGTATAAGGCTATCCTAGATATAAGATAAGGTCAGGGACTAATGAAAGTATTACTTTACTGAGAGGGTAGTGGATGTATGGAATAGCCTTCCAGTAGAAGTGGTAGAGGTAAACAAAAAATTCTCTTTTGCACTGGCCCCGACCCTGACACATTTCGGTGCAATATTACCAGTATCACACCATGTTTTTTTTCTCCTGAGATTTGCTCTTGTGGAGGCATCAAGGTGGTGAGAGTTAAACTAATAAATTTAGCAACATGAAACAACTTTAGATCAACATAAACATCATATTCTGTTTGATTGCCATTCTCTCTATAAATACAATGGGGGTTATTTGTAAAAGTCAATTCTGGGGCTACAAATGGAGCAATGAGATTGGAAACCAATGCTGCGTTCCTGCTGTTTTGATCACTTTTATAAATAACCCCCCCTAGTATTTACCTGCTCTTCCAGATGGCTGTTTCATGCATCCACTACTTTTCCTGCCATTAGAATTCCCCAGCATTCTGATGTATTACTCATTCATTGGGAGAAGCTCCCCTATCTTCTTGTAGTAGTGTATTATTGGTGTCTCTAAAGGTCAATATCAGCCTCTTTTGTTTTCCCTGAAGAGTTTAGTAAGGCCCATCGCTGATTTGTTCTGGGGGGTTTTATTGCAAGCTCAGCGTTTTATTTATTTTCTATAAAGCTCAACTCGGATATATAAAACGTCTCACGAATGCACGGTGAATGAAAAGAGAGCACTAGTAATGGAAGTCATTAGCTCTACCATGAGGGGGGGGGGGGGGGGTAAAAAGACCCCTGTCACCTAAACAGAGATTAGAGTGAGTATTAAAAATAATAATAATAAAAAAGCCCCACTTGCTCTGGGAAGTCTTCCAGCGGAAGTGGTAGAGGTTAATACAGTGAAGGAGTTTAAGCATGCATGGGATAGGTATAAGGCTATCCTAGATATAAGATAAGGCCAGGGACTAATGAAAGTATTACTTTACTGAGAGGGTAGTGGATACATGGAATAGTCTTCCAGTAGAAGTGGTAGAGGTTAATACAGTGAAGGAGTTTAAGCATGCATGGGATAGGTATAAGGCTATCCTAGATATAAGATAAGGTCAGGGACTAATGAAAGTATTACTTTACTGAGAGGGTAGTGGATGTATGTAATAGTCTTCCAGTAGAAGTGGTAGAGGTTAATACAGTGAAGGAGTTTAAGCATGTGTGGGATAGGTATAAGGCTATCCTAGATATAAGATAAGGCCAGGGACTAATGAAAGTATTACATTACTGAGAGGGTAGTGGATGCATGGAATAGTCTTCCAGTAGAAGTGGTAGAGGTTAATACAGTGAAGGAGTTTAAGCATGCGTGGGGTAGGTATAAGGCTATCCTAGATATAAGATAAGGCCAGGGACTAATGAAAGTATTACTTTACTGAGAGGGTAGTGGATGCATGGAATAGTCTTCCAGTAGAAGTGGTAGAGGTTAATACAGTGAAGGAGTTTAAGCATGCGTGGGATAGGTATAAGGCTATCCTAGATATAAGATAAGGCCAGGGACTAATGAAAGTATTACATTACTGAGAGGGTAGTGGATGTATGGAATAGTCTTCCAGTAGATGTGGTAGAGGTTACAAAAGTGATGGAGTTTAAGCATGCGTGGGATAGGTATAAGGCTATCCTAGATATAAGATAAGGTCAGGGACTGATGAAAGTATTACTTTACTGAGAGGGTAGTGGATGTATGGAATAGCCTTCTAGTAGAAGTGGTAGAGGTTAATACAGTGAAGGAGTTTAAGCATGCATGGGATAGGTATAAGGTTATGCTAGATCTAAGAGAAGGTCAGGGACTAATGAAAGTATTACTTTACTGAGAGGGTAGTGGATGCATGGAATAGTCTTCCAGTAGGAGTGGTAGAGGTTAACACAGTGAAGGAGTTTAAGCATGCATGGGATAGGCACAAGGCTATCCTAGATATAAGATAAGGCAATAGACTAATGAATTTATTCTGTTTATTATTTATTTAGGCAGGTATTGAGCAGACTAGAACGGTTCTTTTCCCATGTATGTACAAAAAAAAAGAATCACTCTCCTTCGTTTTGGATGTCACCACTGGATCTTTATTAAAATTAATATACATTTCAGCCCACGAAAAGCCAGTTCTAATTCAAGGTGGGTAGATATAAAACCTATCGCACCCTGCTGAAGCTCTACAGGTTAAATCCTTCCTAATCATGAGTTGGAAAAGGGAGAAAAGCATCCTGCTGGCAGAGATCAGTCTCAGGGTACCGCAGTCTTGCAAGTCTGCAGCCTTTAGAGGGGGTAGTGTAGGGCAGCATGCAAGTTTAATAGGCAAAACTGAGCTAAAACAAAAAGTCGTGAGTGGGAGTAAAGCAGAACAGGTATATGTGATTACTGTACCCTTCAGCGGCTGAGAAAATAGCCTGTGTATGTACAAGCGCGTGTTTGTGATTGCTTGTTTGTTACCCCCAGGGGTTTCTTGCTGTGTCCTTTCTAGAAGGCACAAAGCTTGCTCTGCCTTTCTGTACAGCTGCTAAGGGATAGGGGGGGAAACATAGATAACCTTAATCTATAATGTAATCATGCTTCAATCCCAGCCCCCTATGGCTGCTTCCTCCTGTCTTATTTCCAACTTGCTCTGTTATCTCTCACCTACTCTCCCTGTTACGGTCCCTCCCAGCGCCTGTTCTCCATCTTTTTTTTTTTTTTTTTAAAGCTCCTTTTACCTCCCCGACCGGCGTGTAACCCTTTCTTTCCCCTTCCCATCTCTTCTCCTCCCTCTCCTAGCAGCTTGCGGCCTGCGTGTCAGTCCATGACAGCATAAAAGCCTGTGTGTCGTTACCCCCTTTTGCACGTCCTGGCCCTTGTGTTCGGGGATAAAAGCCTGGCATTTCTGAAAGCATAAAGAAGAATTTTGACTCCGTGTTCGATATTATCGATTAAGGATAATTGCTTCTCTCTCTTGCAGACTTGTTTAAGTTAATATTAAAAAATACATTTTTCTTTGGTAAAGATTAAGAACTGTCAGGCTCGGAGAAGGCGGGGAGGGGGCATCTGTCTCTTTTCATGGGTCTCTGCAGATCTTAGTCAACGTTTATTACCAATATCAATCTCAATCATCCAGTATGGCTTCCTAACCCAACCTTTCCTCTCCCCCTCCTGTCTGGAGCACCTTCTCAGACTGCTTCTTTGGGGGCGGGGGTAGGGAGAGAAAAAGGTATTGATACTTTCCAATACTGAGGAGGGTTTGAATATATTTTCTTAAATTGTTTTCTGTGATTTTATGAGTGGCCACGAACCAGTTAGTTCCACCTCACCTCAGTGGTGTATCTTCTACAAAGCAAACAAGGCACTCGCCTAGGGCGGCACTTTGCCAGAGGGTGTTAAAGCACACTTCTGGTGCTTCAAACATTTTCGCTCCCTCCCCCACCGTTCAGCAAGCTTTAGCTTCTTCCAATTAATAGTGGTGATGGGGGCATGTAATGGACGTGGTGGGGGAATGTAATGGGGGGTGATGGTGGGATGTAATGGGGGTGACGGGGCATTTAGTGTGTATGCAATGTGGGTGATGGGGGCATGTAATTGGGTTATTGGGCATTTAATGTTTGTGTAACGTGGGTGATGGGGCATGTTGTGGGTGTGCAATGTGGGTGATGGGGCATGTCGTGGGTGTGCAATGTGGGTGATGGGGCATGTCGTGGGTGTGCAATGTGGGTGATGGGGCCTGTCGTGGGTCTGCAATGTGGGTGTTGGGGCATGTCCTGGGTGTGCAACCTGGGTGTTGGGGCATGCCCTGGGTGTGCAACCTGGGTGGGGGGGCCCAAATTTTGCCTGCCTAGGGCAGCACAAAACCAAGATGCACCACTGCCTCACTTCCCCCAAAAAACAAACCTCTCCCACCTACGGTCTCTCTTACCCCTCTCCCCCTCCAGCTCCTAACCCTATACTGGGATCCTATTGATTGGCCTTGAGTTTAATGCTGATTGCTGTAAAGTCAAGTCATTAAAGATCTTAAGGTCGTCGCTAATTAACGACCCGCCGGCCGAATGACGCTTTTTAAGTTTAATATGGTGAACTTTAACATCGTTAGTGACTAAGGGCTTGATGCTGAAAGAGGGAATTGCAGGGAATTGAGAAGGTAATTTCAAACGTAAGTCCAAAGTAGCTGAGTTGGAACATTTTTTACAACTCAGCTCCTTTTCGCCGTAAGCCTGAAATTCCCTTCTCAATTCCCTGCATTTCTCTCCTTCATGAAAAAAAAAAAAGCCTTTTTTTTTCTTTCAACAAACATTTTGAATTGACGAGTGAGGTAGATTTTCAGGGGAATTAATATTCGGCTTATTAACCCCTCGGCACCTGATGCACAGTCATTCTGCGACTGTTGAATCTGAGATATGAGAACACGCGTGCGCAATTGCACACGCTTCCTTCATGGACGCAGGCCAAGTAACGCGCAACATGCCTTTCAACGTTTCTTACTCTGCGTCCTATCGGAGGCGACTGAGCAGAGATTGCATCCGACACACATAAGAGTCTATTGCTGGGGAACTGAGACGGGAACTTCCCACTTCAGGCCAAAGTAGCCGAGTTGGAAAAATTCTCCCATTCAGCCGCATTGGCGCATTTTTCCAACTCGGCTACTTTGGCCTTAAGTTTAAAATTCCCGTCTCTATTGCCCAGCAATTCTCTCTTTATTGAGTCAACCTTTTACTTCTTTACCCTACAAGACCCAGACAGGCGGTCATCACGTTTCTGGTCTTTTTCTCTTCTCTTGCTGCTGACTTGTCTTTAGTACAGTCAGCTGTAGGTCCTCAGCGCTCTGTGCCCAGTTGCAGATTAGTGAATTATTCAATCTCAGAAAGTTCAGTTTTTCCTCTCATTATCTCTACTGTCCTTGCTCCACCACCCCCCCCCCCCCCCAACCTCTTTTCTGCTCATTCTCTCTATCTCTCCATCCTTATCTCACGCCTTGCGTTTCCTTACTCGTGCTGATCTGCTTTTCTTTTATCTCTTCCCTTTTTTCTTTTATTATTTTTGCTATCTTTCACTTTCTCTCTATCCAACTTTTATTTTTTTTCCCTCCCCCATCCCATCCCTGCTCCGCTCCCCCCCTCCCTTTGCAGAGTGCCTGGGGATCCGTGATAGGAAGAGGGGGGCTGTCCATTTATTATGAAGGTATTAGGGAGCTCCTAAGCTTGATCCCACAGCTCCAGACTTTCAAAGCTTCATTACCATATATTGAGCCAGCTTCTGACAGCCTGAGCTGTTGGCATTCCCACTTCTAAGATGAATTGCCTATGCTTCACTCGTTGGCTGATCAGCAACTATGCTGAGGGTGGGAGGGATGCTCCTCTCCTTTCTTCTTAAAACTCACAACACCTGTTGTCTGTCCTGATGTTTAATGTGTCTAGATGACACCTGACTGGTGGCAAGACACGGCCTAGACAGCTCCTAGATTCCATGGCACGCACACTTGGTATGGTCCAAACAGGACATCCTTATAGGTTGGCCAGATTTTCCTCCAAAAATGTATATATATATCGGCCATGCTATTACCTTCTAAACTTAACATTGTCCTTTTTTTTTTTTTTTTTACCGGCCTGCCATTAATTTACCGGCTGGGTGGTAACTAATGTAATAGCTTTACCGGCAGGCAGGTGGAAAATTGTCTTGAAGTCAATGGAGGCTATAGAAAGGCCGGTATTTTTATGACAAAAAAAAGGGGGGCAACCCTAGCGGCAGCTCTACATGCTGATAGGTTGCGAGGTTTATCTACGTTTATGATTAAGGCTGTGTAAAAAATACAGTGCTTGGCGAAGGGATGATTCTTGGTCTCCTTATGACCTTATATTAATATTTATTTCTATAGCGCCATCAATTTGCGCTCTGCATTGGCACAGCGCATAGAAGGGAACCGCCCACATTAGACGTACAGAGACAGACTGACACACGAGGGAGAGAGCCCTGCCTGCAAAGCTTGCAATCTAGATTTCTTTTATTATTATTTAAGGTCTCAAATTGGTTTCTATCACATGCTCGGTGGGCTGATACACTTTTAATTGTACTAACCTTTAGAAGGGGAATTTTAAGGGATCCCGAATTTAAACTCTAAAAGAATTAGAATGTCTGCTTTGATTAATTCATTCATTTGTAACAGGTTCTTTGCCCGACATGACTGAGAAAAATACTAGATACATTTAATATAACAGACTCTGCTGCCATTAGCCTGAATGGGAGTCAGGAGAAGTTACTGGCTGAATTCCACAGACATATATGCCGGCAGTCCTGATTTGACAGGCCAGTCCTGTTTTTGGGTATCTTACCCCCGTCACTTAAGGTTTGCCTTTTTAGAAGCCAGTCACTTTTAAAGAGGAACGTTCTTACTGGATTTTTATTTTTTATTTTTTTTTATTAGAATTATTATTATTTTATTTTTTTTTTTTAATGCAACTTGCTCCTGAACGATGCTGCTGATTGATATATGACCTAGAATAGAAGGCTTGAGTTAACGTCAATAAAGAGAAAAGTGCAGGGAAAAGAGAAGGGAATTTGAAACGGTAGGCCAAAGTAGCCGAGCTGGAAAAGTTCTCCAGTGCAAGCCGAATGGGAGAATTTTTCCAACTCATCTACTTTGGCCTTAAGTTTGAAATTCCCATCTCAATTCCCTGCAGTTCTTTTCTTTATTGAGTAGGCCCTTGTATTTCATGAATTTGCACCATTGTAACAGGCGGGTTCCTAACTGAATAACCATTTATTGTACCTTCTCCTTTAAGCTGATACTGCAGCAAATCAGCCATGACTTCATTACTTCAATTGATGCCATCATCCCAGAACTAATGGCCTGCGACTGAAGACTGGGAGACTATGCAGACGCTTCAGACGTTTGCCTACACACACAACCCACGTGACAGATCGTTTATTGTTATTTATTTGCTGGCACTCTACCTCGATGTGGGAGTGTGAACACATACTGAGTGTATGCTTCCTACGGGGACAGCCAGATCTTAGCAATGCGGTGGGCATAGGAGCCACCGTGCCAAGAATGGGCTCCTAACTAGAGTTGAGCGGACACCTGGATGTTCGGGTTCGGCGGGTTCGACCGAACTTCGGAAAAAAGTCCGGGTTCGGGGTCGAACTTGACCCCGAACCCCATTGAAGTCAATGGGGACACGAACTTTTGGCCACTAAAATGCCTCTAAAAAAGTCCTGGAAAGGGCTAGAGGGCTGCAAAATGAAGTAAAATGTGGGTGAGTGTCCCCATTCAATTGACCTATTCTTATGAATGGGGACTCTATTTCGGTTTATAGAATAGCAATAGTATTACATGTATTCCATAAACCGAAAGTATATAAACCAAAAGACATTCTGTTTATAGACTTTCGTTTTATAGAATACATGTAATGCTATTGCTATTCTATAAAAAGAAAGTCTATAAACAGAATGTCGTTCGGTTTATAGAATACATGTAATGCTATTGCTATTCTATAAAAAGAAAGTCTATAAACAGAATGTCGTTCGGTTTATAGAATACATGTAATGCTATTGCTATTCTATAAAAAGAAAGTCTGTAAACCGAATGTCGTTCGGTTTATAGACTTTCAGCTTATGGAATACATGTAATGCTATTGGCTTTCTATAAACCGAAATAGAGTCCCCATTCATAAGAATTTCTTATGAATGGGGACTCTATTTCGGTTTATAGAAAGCCAATAGCATTACATGCAATGTAATCGGCGAACCCCGAACTCCAACACGGACATACAGTGGAATGTCCGTGTTCGGGTCCGGGGTCCAACAACCGTAAAGTTCGGTACGAACCCGAACAGTGCGGTTCGGGTTCGCTCAATACTACTCCTAACCCAACCTGCGGGACCTTGCACCAGCCACACTCTAACGCCCTGTACTGTTTGTACTGTGGCGCCCACTCACAGGGTGCGCTAAGAAAAGACACCTGGGATCATCTGAACACAGCCCCCGGGTTTATCCGTCGGATAAGAGGAAAAATACAAGGATGTATAACTGCCATGGACTATAGAAGGGGGAGAGAGTAGAATAAAATTAGAAGGTGCAGGACATGTACCCCAAAAATGGGTGTTCAAAGACATCTCATGGGGGGGGGGGGTATTTCTCCCACCAGGAAAACCCTTCAGATCCCGTTGCTTTACCTGCACCACTGAGCCAGCTGGGTAGATGGAATATGAAACCGAGTGACATGACACTTGGCGCTCTGCCCCAGGACCATGTGAGGACAGAGCAGGAAGAGTCTATGTTGTGGCAAGAGGCACAGTCTGCTTCGATTCTTCCCACTAAGCCCTCCAACAGGCAGGCAGTCGGGAGAAGGTAATAATAGGCAACATTTTCCTGCACCTGGGATATTCTTGCTGACGCCAACGTCAAAGAAGACCCGTGGGCGCTGTGAATTTTTGTCTGCGGTGAACTTGCATGAGGTATCAGGGAGACCCCTTCCTGATATGGTATCGAATGAAGTCTTTTCAGATGACATCATAGCTGGTTAGCTTGTGGAGCATCACGAGGGACCCTAGAGGAGAGAGTAGGGTCCCTCTTACCCCACACTAAATATCTAGGTCATCACCAAAGGCCTCTCGCCATTCACGCGTAACTATGGGAGGTAAATAAAAAAAAATTCGCACCTATGGGTGGAAACCAACAGCTGGAGGGCCGCACTAGGACACCCCCAACTACAATTAGAAGATGTTTGTAGATTCAGACTGGTCTTCACGGATATCGTCACTTGTATGACGCCAAGTCCATGTAGGAAGCTATTTCGCAGTATCGCAGAAAAAAAAACTTGCCCAGATCTTTAAAATGCCCTTCCAGATGCTCCCCTCGCTGCTCGGATAATGAGTCTATTACAACGTTTTGTAGTAAACAGAAGGTGTTGGAACTCTTCTCATGTCTACACTGCACAGAAACCAGATGTTCAGCATGTTGCTCGCCATTCACTTAAAGGACAACTGTAGCAAAAAATGAAGTTCTGTTTAATTGAAAGATGGCATCAAGTGTGAGGATTTTATATATAAATGCTTTAATGAAAGAATACAAATAAAGTACCTTATTGAGCCATCTTTACTCCATATAGCTCTACCAGGAGGCAGACATTTTGTTTAGAATCTTTGGTCAGATCTTTGTTCATCTGAACCAAGGTGAGTGAAGATCTGATCCAAGATTCTAACCAACATGTCTGCCCCCTGAGAGAACTATATGGAGTAAAGATTCTAACCAACATGTCTGCCCCCTGAGAGAACGATATGGAGTAAAGATTCTAACGAACATGTCCGCCCCCTTAGAGAACTATATGGAGTAAAGATTCTAACCAACATGTCTGCCCCCTGAGAGAACAATATGGAGTAAAGATTCTAACCAACATGTCTGCCCCCTGAGAGAACGATATGGAGTAAAGATTCTAACCAACATGTCTGCCCCCTGAGATAACAATATGGAGTAAAGATTCTAACCAACATGTCTGCCCCCTGAGAGAACGATATGGAGTAAAGATTCTAACCAATATGTCTGCCCCCTGAGAAAGCTATATGGAGTAAAGATTCTAACTAACATGTCTGCCCCCTGAGAGAACGATATGGAGTAAAGAAGGCTTAATATGGCACTTAATTTGTATTCTTTCATTAAAGATATCCCCTGCCCTTGATATAATATTCCAGTTAAATATAAGTTACATTTTTGCCATAGTTGTCCTTTAAGTTCACGGTAGAGATTGCCCTGTGTGACCCGGGGGGACTTTCGAGAAAAGAGGAAAAAAGGGTTTGCAGGATAAGCAGGAAAAATGGCTTCTGAGGCTGGACCGTAAAGTAAAAATTAACTTTTATTTAATCCATTAAAAGCACAAAATCGGTATCAAAACAGCAAGTGCAAAAAATGCAAGACGACTTTCTCAATATCTGCCACCTTCCTCTCTGATTGTTCCTGACTCTTGCCTGCTAAATTGAGGTTGCAGGAGAGACTGAATCTGATTTAAGTTGATGGAGGGGCAGAGACACCGCTGCCTAATTTCTGTTTAATATGAATTCTACATTTAAAAAAAAGGAAAAACAAGACTAGAGACACATATTAGCCCCTCTGTAGATTGTCAGCTCTTGGGTCTCTCTCTCTGTGTCTCCGTGACCGGCACAGCCTGTTCCTTTCAAGTTGTTGAATTATTCAATGCGGAGCGAGCGTGTGGATCATCGCTTCTCAGGTGCAGCTCTGCATGCACGATCAGCCACGCAGGAATATGTTTATCTCACGCAAGCCGCTAACAGGAGCCACCCTGCCCTAAATGGCTTGCTCCTCTGCCGCACTAATAACCCCTGGCTTGCTGGAAAGACATGTTTAGTGTGTGTGTGGGGGGGGGGGGGGGGGGTAACGGCTTTCACGTACCATGGGATTAGTGCTTTGCTGTTTTTCTTTATAGACACGTAATGGCAGGGGCTGAGATTTATAATCAGCTATCAAAACAATAAAAAGAGAAATTAGACAGGAGGCAGTAAAAATCAGTCATAGGAAACAGATTGGCTTCTTGCACAGATTAATATTTTTTTAATGGGACTTCATCATGAGAGGGGGTTATGTTTCTTTAAAATCCACGGCACTGTCCTGCTCGCTTGACATCTCATGCATGAAGCAAATTATTAGCTTGTCTACAGTGGCCCTTTATTCAATTATTCATGCTATAATGGTCCAAAGATCTTACTTTTCCACCGGGGTCACTGTAAGCGGACAGGATGTGCCCAAAATGGGTGGGACTGACACAACAAAAGGGGCAGAAGCCAAGCAGTACCACGTCCCGTCCCCCCCTAGAGAAGACAAGTTTTTCTGGGACCCAGAGCCTTCAGGTATAACCAGGGGAGGGCAAAAACAATTGAGTTTCCATTGATGCCACTTCATCAGCCCCCCTGATATCATCAGAGAAAGACACACATAGACAGGCAAGACAGATAAGGTGCACAGATTGACAGACAGACAAGATATTTGGATAGAAAGTTTGTTACCCACTGGGGCATTTAAAAATGGAAAGTGGTGCAGCCCAATGAAAGAGATTCGAGAGCAGCCCTATTGCCCTCCTGCACCAGCCTTGCCAACCCTCCCATGGGTCTAAACTGGTGGGTTAGAAAAGGTCATCGCAAAAACCACTTGTATACCCATGTGTGAATGAGAGTAATAAAAATAAATTAGCAATACCCCCCAAATCTATAGCTGCAACTCAGGTAATTATCATGTTTTTAGCATCCAGGGTATCTTGGTTTTGTGCTGCCCTAGGCAGACAAAATTCGGGCACCCCCCACCCACGTTGCACACCTACGACATGCCCCATTCCCCATGTTGTACACCCACGACATGCCCCATCACCCCACCACATGCCCTATCACCCACATTGCACACACATTAAATGCCCAATCACCCCATTACTTGGCCCCATCACCCACATTGCATTCACACTAAATGCCCCATCACCCCATTACATGTCACCATTACCCTTATTTCATTCCTCCACCACGTCCATTACATGCCCCCATCACCCCGATTAATTGGAAGGCGCTAAAGCTTGCTGAACGGTGGGGGAGGGAGTGAAAATGTTTGAAGCACTAGAAGTGTGCTGGAACACCCTCTGGCAAAGTGCTGCCCTAGGCGAGTGCCTTGTTTGCCTTGTGAAAGATACACTACTGCATACAGGTGAGTAAGAACTGCGATTCTGTAGCCCAGGTAAGTATAGATTGTGATTCTGTAGGGCTGGGCAGTATGGACTGTGGTGCTGGGGGAGAGTAAATTAGGGACTTTGGTGCAGTGGAGAGGACTGTTGGGACTGTGATGCTGCGGGGTAAAAGAGCAAGATACCCTTTTTCTTATTACTTAAAGGAGTGCATGACCATTTGCAGTATAAATATCTAGGTGTATGTAACCCAAACCAAATGTTCCCAACAAATGTTACACTTGTATCTACAAACCCCCCTATTTCTGCCCATAAATCTCTTACTGAAGTCTAACTCCCAGTATGTAAGCCTTCCTTTGTATATTTGTGATACAGAGAATTCTTACGAACATTTAAAAAATAATAATAATAAACATTCCAAAACTAACATCCTTAAAAATAAAAATTGGTCATCAATTTTCATGATGCCCCAGAAGGGACAAACTTGTGTAGTAGCATTTAAGCTTGCCCATCATGGGTGAAATGCCAAGGGTATGGAACAGTTACATTTGAAAGAGCAGGTTTGTCTAATGGATCTGAACCATGGTAACCCGAACATCATGTGTTTCAAAGATCTGTTCATTGTTTCCAAGGAGAAGATATATTCAAATAAAGCATATATTACAAAATGAGAGATATTTCAAATGTATCATTCCTGGGTTTTAAAAAAAAAAATCCTAACTGGATAATGAATGTTATATAACTATTTATTCGGGAAGTCTGTTCATTTAAAGACATTACTTCCACTTATAGTGTTGCAAAATATATTTTGAGATAAGGGCTGCATCTAATAAGTTTATTAAAACACAGAAGTTTTCTAGGTAAAAGCGAAACTTTCTCTTTCCCTTCTCAGTTCACCACTGTTCACCCGTTAAAATAACTAGATCCGAGGAACCATAGCTCCACCACGAACTTTTTAGAAAGAACTGTTAGAACTTAGCGATAGCCAAACATAAAAAAAATAAAACCATTTTTGTACCTGTGACATATGTATAAAGACCACAGGAATACCATCTGAGTCCTCTGCATTTTTCTCTCCATGAGATGTGCCTAAATGTAAGGTTTTTGTCAGGTTTTTTTTTTTTCTCGCTCTCTCTAAATTACAGAGACGTCTGATTCAGACGTTTCGAAGATGTGTTTACTAGAAGAAAAAAATGGAAGAAAAGTTTTTGTACTTGTACGTGAAAGGCGATGATTATATAAAATATTTTTTTAAAAAAACAAGCTTGGAAATTTTACCACAGGGAGTGTATCAAAAACTGGATATCTGGGACATGTTGAAAAGTAAATCTGTATCACCTAAACATTGCTTATACTGCGAATGTAGAGAATTAAAAATAACTAAAAAAGATCTATACACTGTGTTAGTGGAATTGCAAGTATTTTTAAAGGGACTGTATCACCTAAACATTGTTTTTACTGTGTATGTAGAGAATAAAATGATTGAAAATGATCTATACGTTGTGTTTAATTAAAATGTGTCTGTGGAGACTCCTTTTGATGACATCACCAGCGGCATGGTATGTAAAGGAACTGCTTTTCAGTGGGAACATTCGTAATTTGCATATCAGGCCCACAGGTGATGTCATAAGCAGGAGACTCCCCAGACACATTTACAGCACATTTCGTTTATGAAAGGGAATGATAGAACGAATACAAACAGGGAGAATGACTGAGACGTAGAAGGGGGAAGGTGAAAGAGAATACGTGGGAGCATGAGATTGTGAAAGGGATAGGAAGAATGACACTGAAGTAGGAAGGAGTAGGTTAACAAAGAGAAAGGGGAAGAGGGGAGCCAGAGCCTCAGAGGAGTTCCATGAGAAGCTGGTGCTGGAGTAGAAGAGAACTTGTTAAAGATTTATAGGCAAGTTGTTTGTTCCAGCACATTACTCCAGAACAAAAAAAGCAAGTATCAGGTAAGCCTATTTATACGGGAACCTTAGTTTTTTTTTAAGGTTTATCTCCGACCCGGTAAAAGGACGACCCAGTAAACAGATCCAAGAATGCCGTGGAAGTCCTAAAAGTAAAAACTGCCACATGATTAGAGTTGGAAAAATGGCAATTTGGATGTTTTTGCAGTTCATTTCTCAGTTCAGTTTTAGCGCGTAGCCCCCCCCCCCCCCCCCCCCCCCCATCACCTACGCCCTTCCCCTCCGATTTCGAGCAGACGCGATGGCCCAATTGGTTCCAATCTGCCGCCCCAATCTACATTCCCATGAAAATTGCTTTTACGATAGCAATTTGATGCGTGCTGCTTCGTGAAAGCAGCTGCTCTGGACCCGGAGATCGGAGGGGGAATACCAATGGTTTCGCGGGTCAGACGCGCTATATTTCCCTGTAAACATGATCATTTACGGATTCGTATTCCACGCTTACTGATAGATACAATCCACTCGATACATTGTAGCTCCCCCGCAGCTGGCTTTCCAATAAAAACAAGCCATACAATAGTTCACATAGTCAAACATGTATACGTATAAAAATATACCTGGACTTTATCCAGACCGAATGACTCTTTTAAACCATTTACTGGTCAAAAACCTCTGGTTTGGGTCTTTATTCGGCAGATCCCAAGTTGACTCATCCAACTTGGCAATGGAAAAGTCAGGCCCTGGGTAGCACAACAACGCCACCTACTGTTTGCCTCGCGACACTACATCTAGTTCGGTTACCTTTCCTGTTATCATTCTGAATGGATAGTTTTTATATGTTTTTTGGGAACGAGGCATGTAGATGTCTGCGTAGATAGGAACAATGAAGCTCTCGCTAGAATAAACCTGGTTAGGAAAGAGATAATGAACTGAGATGGAATCTTTTACACAGACAACGATGCCGGGAGTGCCCCAAAAAAACAGAGAGTATGTAAATATATGAATTTGGAGGGGAGACTCACAGATGCTAATGACAGGCAAGGATGCCGTTTGTTGCGTACATAAGAGCTGTAGGCATCACCGTTATTCAAGACGGGTTAACTCTCTTCAAACATGAAATAAAAAATATATATAATCAATTTTTTTTTTTTTTTTTTTTTTTTAAAGTTGATTCTTGGATAAAAGCTAGGAAAGGGCGAGATCTTTTCCAGAGAACAAACATCATAATGAAAGTCAGTAATGCTCATAGTGACGGCTACAGAGCCCTGGAGATTACACGGAGAGATTAAATGTGTAAATCACATTCATTCTACACATTACAGTCAAGAGGCACAGTTGGAGCAGGGTGAAAATCATCAAAATGAAATGCTTTAGGAAAAAAAAAAAAAGAGAGAGAGAGAGAGAGAGAAAAAGGGAAGATTTGCCATTAATGAACCAGCGGTCTGAGGCTTCACGGTGAGGATTGATGAGTCTGGTCAACGGCGAGATAGCTAATGATGGAGTCTGTGGTCCATAGAGCAGCATCTCCAAAACAAAACAAAAAATAAGTGTATGCCATTGGCTGCGAATGGTTGGAGCAAAAAGGGAGTGTCTGTGACATGGGAAACTACCAAATATTGGCTGGATCAAAACAAAACAAAAAAAATAATAACCCCAGACCAGGGATTTCAAACCTGTCCTTAAATGGCCTTTACAGCCAGTGGGTTTAAGGCTATACCTGCTTGCGCTGAGATGGAATTAATCTAATTGACTGAGCCAGAGATAATCCCATGTGTTCTCATGCATGGATAGCCTCGACCCTTTCAGTGCCAGGGGAGAGCAATGGATTTCAGAGTAAGGACCCATTGCATCTATCTCTTAGCACTCAAACGGATAATGTAAAAAAAAAAACAAAAAACAATAACCTAGATAATACCACCCAAGGGGCTAAATCATGGGGATTTGGCAGCTTAACTGTTTAATTTTTGCATACACTGCATATAACACCAAGGCTGCTTGGAAGAGGCATTGTGTTGGCAGGTATTAATGATTACGATCTATCTGTACCGGCAGTATAGTTTGCTAAATTAATTTAAAAGTATTTCATTTTCTTTGCTTTAATATGCCTGCGGTGCACTTACAAGCTGCTGGGGGCCTTTAAAAGTGTTGGCTGTGCTAGAATCTAAAAATATAGTTTTTTTTAAAAAAAAACAGGCCTGTGAATGTGACAGTGAATATGTATCTGAATGTCGGGTGCAATGATGAGCCAGGAGATCCTTTTAAATGAATTTACCTCCACCAACGACAGAGTTTGGATCAGTGTTAATTTCGTCAACGAAACATTTTCGTCATAGTTTTCGTCAACTGCATCAGTGACTAAAACGAAATAAAAAGTTTAAAAGTATTCAGAGGACTAAAATACGATTAAACTACAATGGAATTGTAGTCAAAAGACTGTGACTAAAACTAAATCAAAATCTGACGTCAAAATTAACACTAGTGTGCATTAGGGGTGCCACCTTTTCCTAAAAAAAATACCGGCCTTGGTACTGTCTCCATAGACTTAACATTGGCCTGATGCCAATTTTTTACCGGCCTGCCGGTAAAATACCGGCCAGGTGGCAACCCTAGTGTGCATTAAATGAAGAAGATAACATATCTCCATTTATGTGGAATAAATCAATAAAAAAAGTGAATGTGACTCAGGAGTGTGGGATATTTTTAATAATATAATTTGTTCTACATGCCTCGAACATCCTTTTCTTGTGGCATCTATGGCATATATCAAGTGAATGTCTCCCTTCTATCTTTTGGAAGAGTTTCTCCAGAGTCCGTAAATCAGAAAGATATATAGTTATCAACACAAACATGAACCACAAATGCCAACGGCTTTTTCATTACAGGCCCTATTTTTGCCAAGCTGGCACTTTATATCCTTTACAAAGTGGTACCCAGGCACTGTTAAGCGAAGGACCATAATGTACAAAGTGGGTGGAGCCGGACAGGACGTCCAGAACACCTCACATTATGTGGGCGGAGTCAGAGCATGAAGTTGGGGGCATCTGCTTTCATGGCCACCATCAGAAATTTTAGGGCCCCTTACTGAAAAAAATTCTATACCCCCCCCCCCCCCCGATAATTTATTCATTAATAGCCCACTGATAATTTGCCCATCAATAGCCACTGATAATTTGTCCATTTTAAGCCCACTGATAATTTACTCATTAATATGCCACTAATAATTTGCTCATTAATATGCCACTAACAAGTTACTCATTAATATGCCACTAATAATTTGCTCATTAATATGCCACTAACAAGTTACTCATTAATATGCCACTAACAATTTGCTCATTAATATGCCACTGATAATTTGCCCATCAATAGCCACAGATAATTTGTCCATTTTAAGCCCACTGATAATTTGCCCATTAATAGCCCACTAAAAGTTTGTCCATTAATGTCCACTAGGTACCCGGACAGGTGTATCGCCCATCCCCCCCTGATGGTGGCCCTGTCTGCTTTTATATCAGTGTTGGAGCATACGAAATGAAAAGTTTATATATGTATATATACAGAGAGAGTTTTTTTTATTACAGCGCTCATTTTAAAAAAGTATTGCTCGCTTGGAGATTTGCCAGATGTCCCCCGACCTTTCACAAAGTTATACAATATTTACCCCTTCTGCTCACGGGCATGTCGGCATCTCAAAGACCGATGTAAATAAATGGATTTGGAAGTCTTCAAAGTTCACCGAGAAAATCTGTAATATTCAAAGAGGCATTAACGACCCACTAATTCAACCCTAGAATGAAAAATGTTATTTTCTTTGAAAATTTGAAAATTAAAAAAAAAGAAGAAGAAAGAAATAGCTTATAAAACAGATCGTGTTTGATACTTTTGTCCGTAAAATGGTTTCAGAAAGAACCAGTGCTCGTCTGTCAGCAAACACAATATCATTCTTTAATCCTTTGGAATACCTATTTGTCCCTTGGCTTCAAAATGATAATTTATTAATAAACGTATCTATACATCTCCTCTCTATTGAGCAGATCCCGATGAACTCAACACCACCCAACCTCCGATGTGCGGTTGCAAGCCTCGTTTGATCCTTCACACAAGAGCAGCAGCTCACAGTACTACGCACAACCAAGACTTCTCGTCGGCTTCCCTGGGACATGGACAAGAAGCCAGATCAGTCCAACGATGAAAAAGACACAACAATGTGAGTATCCAGAAGCAAAACGTGATGTCTCGAGGGATCCTGTAAAGGATCAAAACATGGAACGGGTTAGTGGTCAACGAGCTAGACACGAAATACATCTGACAGTGACGGCTGGAAGGACGAACAAGCAGAAATTACTTTTGTGGTTAAACAGGTTATACTAACTTTGATATTAGGACCACAGAGTCTAGAGTAATATACAAAACAAAGGAATTGAAGTCTTTCAATATAAATAATCAAAAGATCATCATTTAACAGCCAGGGTAACACAGCCAACCACTTCCGTGAGTAGCAGGATTCTCCTTGTTCCTTGGCCAATAGTTGATTCCTATAGATCACTGCTGTCCATGTGTAATGTAGGAGAACCTTACATTAGGGTCATAGAGGCAATTCCATGGAAACCATGGCCTCTTCAAGCAGAATACGGGCCTTCCAAAAACCTTCTCAGGCAGCCAACTGGACTTGAGTGCCATAGAGTATCACTGAGCATTGCCAAAAATAAGCTTTATCAGCAATGCACTGGCAAAATAGCAGCACCTGTAAGATGCAAGCAGCGGATGGTGTTTGCAGTGGGATTATCCATGTGGACGATTACTGAAGGTCAAAGTTTGGTTACAAGTCTCCATGCACCAGTCGGTACCCACTAGTGTTTAAAGTGTAATCAATCCCATAAATAATGGTCTAGTCATATAGGTTCTACGGCAGTAGATTTACACACGCATGGCATGTATAATTACGACGTGGGATACTTTGTTTCATTTCTGAAACTATTTAAAATGTTGCTTTTTTCCCCCCCCTATCCTTTCATGGCTCAAGTGTGAGGATCAGTAGCTGCTGCAAACCTGATATTAGTGAGTCAATTAAACAAAATGTAGAATACAAATATTACAAAATTCCAATAAATACACAGCGTTTTATAAATATTAAATTTGCATAAGTCACAACACTACTGTTTTAAATAACAGAAGTGAGGGGCATACCTACCCACCTCGTTAGAGCGGGGACAAATTGTAAGCCAGCCTGCCAAAAGAAAATACAAGAGAATAAAAAATGATGAAAAACTCTCCATATTATGTTATGTTAGCAGAATTGAAAGCAAACGCATAAAATAACATAACTATATGTTTCAAATGGGGAGTCTGTCGCGTCTCCTACTTATGACATCACCTTGTGGCTTGATATGCAAATTACACATTTGCAATGGAAAATTGGTTCATTTGCATATGCCACATTCAGGTGACCCCACAGAAACATTTCAAATCTATTTTTACCTTATTTTTTTGCTTGCGATTCTGCAAACACAACATACAGAGCATTAAAAATCCCTCCATTCTACAGGATCAGCAATCTTTAAGGATTTAATCACACCTTAACTCTGGGATAACTATATATATATAATTGGACCATGCCGCCATTTTCCTTTTTTTTAAGAAAGTTTTTTTTGGTCGTTTTGAGAAACTGTAGCTTTCCGATCAAACCTACTGCGTGAATGTGCTGATTTATTATGTATATATGTAACTTTTAGTCATTTGAGCTGCACCTTTTAATATTGATGCTGTTTTTTTATTGTGCTTCCCTTTCTATTTATTGCTTTGAAGCACTGACCAGGATCCTGGGTTGAGAACCCCACCCGTCACAGCGAGGGTTGCCAACTGGCAGGTATTTTACCGGCAGGCCGGTAAATAATTGGCTTGAGGCCAATGTTAAGTCTATGGAGGCAGTAGCACGGCCGGTGTTTTTTTTTTTGGTAGAAAAGCTGGCAACCCTATGTGTCCAAATTAATTTATAAATGGTAAGAGGGTCTCAGTTTATGTGAAATAAGAAGGCATAGTTGCCAACATCGGCCATGTTTACAGGGACACATATTTGTTCCACGTGCTGCAGAAAGAGCATGCAAAGTGCAGCCCGGCAGTATGTAGGATGGATATATGCACAGTATATATGGTCCTATGAGATCTCCACCCTGATTAATTAATTGGATTGTGTCTGTGTGTATATTCCTCCTACATACTGCCGGGCTGCACTTTGCATGCTCTTTCTGCAGCACGTGGAACAAATATGCGTCCCTGGAAACATGGCCGATGTTGGAAACTATGGGGTAGGCAACCTGAGGCCACAACATCTCCCATAGCGCTCTTTCAGCTAAGAGGCTGGCAGAGGAGTATGGGAAATGTAGTCCTTCAACATATAGAGAGCCTTGGGTGGCTTAACTCTGCTCCAGGTTATTAGCTTACCTCTAAGCATCCTCCAGCTATGTCTGGACTACAGCCCCCATGATCCCTTTCCTTTCTCAGAGTCATTTAAAAGCCATGACTGTAAATAGTTATAGGGTTAAAGTTGGCGCTCACCGAATTAGCGAAAAAGGGTTAAACATCCATCTGCCCAAAAAATAGTCACTCAGAACAGAAAACGGCCTGACACAATGTATTTATTCAGTCTATCAGCCCAGAGTGCCGAGGGAAGGACATGTTTTACAAGAGTATGTCATAATAAGAGAGTTATTACACATAGCTGGTGGAAGAAAGAATACGAAATCCAGGCAGGGGTGGAGTGTGAAATAAATATTAATATAAAGCACATATATCAGTGAAAGATTTAGTGCAGGAGGATTCAGAGTAAGGAGACAGTAAAAGCATTTTTAAGAGCATCGGGGAAAAATGCAAGGAGCAGAGGGTATGACCATGGGAGATAATGAAGACACAGAGAGCACGGAGTCACCTCCTCTGTATTGAGATATACTCACAGTGCATTTTATACAAATAAAAGAGAATGCACTTTTTAATGAGATTCAGTCTCGGGGGGGAAAGAACAGAAGCCTGGCGGGGGACGGGACAAAAGCTTGAATCAGCTGGATTAAATGGTAATGGGAAACACTTGTGGGGCTAACTCCGATTTTGCTTAAAAAGAATGGGTCCTCTCTGGAAAGACTTTAGGTTTTTTTTGTACCTCTCCGGCATTTTGTACCCTTTACACCAAGGGTAGGCAAACCGTGGCCCTCCAGATGTCGCGGGACTACATTACCCATGCTCCTCTGCTACCCTCTAAGCTGAAAGAGCAGTATGGGAGATGCCTACCACTTTGTTGTGCAATGCAGCACTTTATTTTCTATGTTTCCCCCCCCCCCCCCCCCCCCTGTGTGTAGTGGGAGGGCAGCGCTAGGGGATGCTTGCTCCATCCCATGGCGTCGCACTGAATGATATGAGCTCCATGTGTCACATGGTATCCGGCGCTAAGTGAAAAGGCAGTGTGCTGGTGGCAGGATCCTGAGTGCAAGGTGAGTGCTGGGGCAAGGTCCTGAGTCCAAATCTGGCTTTTGGGAGCAAAGACCTGGGTGCAAATCTGGGTGTTGGGAGCAAAGACCTGAGTGGAAATCTGGGCATTGGGACAAAGTCCTGGGTGCAAATCTGGCTGTTGGGGCAAATTCATGAGTGCAAATCTGCATGTTGGGGCAAAGTCCTGGGTGCAAATCTGGGCATCAGTGATCCAGAATAAATGCCAACAGTGCTGGATTAGAAACATCTATGGAGGGGGGGACATTCCATACATATCTAGATAAATCGATCTAGAATGTCAAAATGGCAGCACTGCCAAGAAGCACATAAAACAGTCATCACGGGGGGGGGGGGGGGGGTCTCTGCTGAGAGACCCCATTATCTGCAGTGAGACCCCATTATCTGCAGCAGAGCCAACGCTGTCATCTTTTAGTTTTGACTCTACAAAGGAGAAGCTGATGCTGACCAGTCTCTTCCAGTGTGCAACGGCTCAGAGCTGTGGCCCCCATCTCTCACCAGACGTCCGTTGCAGTATGATGGGGCAGGGTCCTCCATACAAAGAGCCACTTTCTTTCTAGAGATGAAAGAAGAGAGGAACCAACTGAACTATTTAGTCTTTCCAAGTCTGGAGCCTGAATGAAGTTGCCAACTATTCTGCAAATGGATACCTGCCATGTTACTGTCTCCATAGACTTCACCTGGGCTCAAGTACATTTTTTTTACTGCCCTGCTGGTACAATTCCATCTAGGTGGGAACTCACACCATGAAATTATTTAGGACTATCTCATCTACTCTAAAATTACAGATAGCCGCACATGCCTTAATAGGGAATCGTCAGCTGGCTCCAGCAACCCTGGCATGATAACTCCAGTAGTGATGGCTAACCTTGGCATTGTCAATGCCATGATGCTCAGTTAGTCATAACCATTCCTCCCCACATTATCCTGTTGCTGGGGGTGTGGATTTGCAGCAGCGGATACCGTGGTCACCATAAACGTGGGGTCCTCGGAGTAGCAGGACTGTCCATCTTAAAGTTTATGAGGGGCATGCATAAGGCTTACTTAGAATCCTGAGATATGGAGTTTCCAATTATCTGCAGTGCCAAGGTTAGCCATCACTGCACTCGGGTGAATTTGGCTGGACGTGAGCTGAATTTTGAGCTACCGTTTTTATTCTAGCCCAGTAGGAGATGGTGGTGTAGCATACAGTGGCATTTTTTAATTGTATTGCACAATATTTATTTGCAACATTATTTGCAATAATAACAGAATTAATAGAGTTGTTTTTCAATTCCCGATTCATATTCAATAAACTACCGGAAACCTTATAAAATAAATTTGTTTGCAGACGTTTTATAGACTGTACCTACCTCACCTTTAAAGGGTCTGTATCACCTAAACAGACCCTGTCTATACTGTGCAGGAATAGAATAAAAAATGATTGAAAAATGATCTATACATTGTGTTAGCAAAACTGCAAGCAAATGTATGAATTAGGAGACAAATGTGTTTTAAATATGTCTGTGGAGTCTGCTGCTTATGACATCACCTGTGGCACGGCATGCAAATGACACATGTCGCACTGAAAAGCAGTTTATTTGCATGCCGTGCCACAGGTGATGTCATAAGCAGCAGACTCCACAGACACATTTAAAACACATTTTTCTCCTAATTTTGACATTTGCTGGCAGTTTTGCTAAAACAATGTATAGATCATTTTCAATCATTTTTTAATGCTCTATATGCACAGTAAAAACAAATTTCTGGTGATACTGTCCCTTTAACTGGAGATCAGAACAGGAAAAGCTGAAAACAAATTAGCGCAGTTGGTACTGAGAGGCGTATTGCTCAAAGGGAAGATTGGGAATAGTCATAAGAGATTATATAGAAGACTGTTGCTGGGACACCCCAACCTGCCTGGAAGATAACATCAATTTGCCTGTAGGCTCAGAGAAGTTCCATAAATCTGAAGCTAAGGTTTGTGTAGAAGAGATATAGCCCCCAGCTGGCGTCTGGTAACACTTCCCATGAATCTTTGTTCTCCGTATGCCGAGTGTCACAGGAACCTTGTTCTTACAGAACAGAAGCAGCTTTGAAATGCCAAGTCTCCCCACAGAACAGATCAAAGCACCGCATCAGAAACCAATACCTGCAAGCAGGGCCGAGGTAAATGATGCAAATAACCGGCTGCTTTTTAGGGTCCGTTTTCTAGGGACAGTGCTTCTCAAACCTGTCCTCAAGGACCCCACTACGGTCCAGGATTTAGGAATTACCCAGTTGTGTTTAAATAAGAATATGTATAACATCTGGTATGGTTCCCTAATGCTGCATAAGGAACCACACCAGGTATTTATATATATTCGTATTTTAAACAACTGGGTAATTCCTAAATCCTGGACTGTTGGAGGGTATGGTTCCCTAATCCCGCATAAGGAACCACACCAGGTGTTTATATATATTCGTATTTAAAACAACTGGGTAATTCCTAAATCCTGGACTGTTGGAGGGTATGGTTCCTGAATGCCGTATAAGGAACCACACTAGGTGTTTATATATATATAGTCTTATTTAAACACAACTGGGTAATTCCTAAATCCTGGACTGTTGGAGGGTATGGTTCCTTAATGCTGCATAAGGAACCACACCAGGTGTTTATATATAGTCTTATTTAAACACAACTGGGTAAATCCTAAATCCTGTACTGTTGGAGGGTATGGTTCCCTAATGCCGCATAGGGAACCACACCAGGTGTTTATATATATTTTTATTTAAACACTGGGTAATTCCTAAATCCTGGACAGGTTTGAGAAGCACTATTCTAGGGGAACATAATAGGTTAGAGATGTTTGGGGGATACTTTTCTCTATGATGCTCTGAGCGTAAGGGCATATGTAGTTTCATAAAAACCTGCAGTGCCAAGGTTAGCCATCACTGGAATAGACCCCTCTATGGCTATAAACAGGGGCAAGCATTGGGTTTCCAAAACCCATCTGAAGATGTTGCAGAGTGGTGAGGAGTTTGTAGGGGGAAGTAAACAGTGTCTATTTAACTGGAAACCAAAGCTCAATACTTCATGTCCGTGTAACTGAGATAAAAAGACACTATAAGACTGCCGGCAGTGGCATCTTTACTACAATGGTCTGCAATGGACACTGGACTAGATAAATGAAGCACATTTCGGAAGCCAGATGCCCTGATAAGCAAGGTAACCTTCACTGCAAACTGTGCCACTGGATACAATGTTCTAAAGTAGCGGACAGTCTCCAAAATCTGCCCCTTTGGACTCCTCCTATCCCTGAGAGTTTCAGCCCCAGGTGTCACATAACTTCAGACTTGAAAAACGACATGGGGGCAGAGGATGAAGCACGTGCTGGATTCATACACTGGACCCAAAATGACCCATTTCCAAAAAATTCCAGAAAAGCAGGTCAAATATTACATTTCTGTAGGGAGAAGCTTGGAGAACAGAGCAGGTAATATTATGTGTAATATTGCCTATAACTTCTTCATTTTTATGAGCTTTACAGCACCGAAATGTAAAAAAATAAAAACTTTATAACAACCCCACCCCACAGTTTATAACAAATATATAAGCTACAGGGTGCGGTTGTTATAAAGATTATCCCTTACATATACTCATGGTAGCACTGCTGGGAAGATACTGCTTAGCTCTCTAGCGGATGGAATCATTGCTTGCTCCGGCCCCCCTGACAGTGGTTTGGTAAATGGCAAGCCATCTGTCACCCTCCCTGCATCCCATTCGCACAGTCACAGGCTCTGGCCTGCAGCGGTTGTGTAACTGCAGCAAGCATGCATGTTTTCACAGAGAGCAGGGGTCACAGTGACAAGACCCCTCTGCTATCTACATGGCTGGTACCTGTGCTGGGTGATAACATTATGCTTGGCCAGTTACAGACCCATGGCATTTTAACTTAAAAAAAAAATAAGCAATACTCTTTAAAGGGACGGTATCACCCAAACGTAGAGGATGAGAAATGATTGAAAATGATCTATGCATTAAGTATTTTCCACGATGGGCAGAGGTGGTACCGGCCTTGGGTAACCATTCCGTTACAGTGATCTATACATTGTGTTAGCGAAACTGCAAGCAAATGCCTGAATTAGGAGAAAAATGTGTTGTAAATGAGTCTGTGGAGTCTGCTGCTTATGACATCACCTCTGGCACGGTATGCAAATTACACATTTCCCATTAAAAAGCAGTTCATTTTTATACCATGCAACAGGTGATGTCATTTTTGGATGACATGCTTGGTCTAATTTTACCTGCAATTCAGGTGGCTCAGCCAATCAGTGACCAGGCCCCCCTTTTTGCCCTTTAAACGGGTGGCCAATCAGATGAGAGCTTTCCCCTGGAAGTCTCCAGCGGGCAGCATCACAGAGGTAATCCGCTTTGGAGTTCCAGGAGATTTCTGACAATCACCGGTGAGCTGCATCTTGCATATAGCGGGGCATTGGGAGCCAGTGATATAGCTCCTTTGGGAAAGGGTTCTTCTTGACCCTCAAAGGATCCATAGTCTGCAGGGCGTCTTCTGGCCCCCAGAGCCCTCCAAGGGCCCCAGTCACTGTGGATCTCCGAATTCACTTAATGATAATCACATTCAATCATTTTTTATTCTCTACATTCACAGTAAAAACAATGTTTAGTCCCTTTAAGGTAAATTCCTGTGAAAGTCTGTGATAAATATCAATCACTTATGCAGGCTTAAATCAACCTCGACCCATCGTATTGGCCACAATCTCCTAATCATTCGCTGCAAGGCAGCTCAATGTGATACAATGTGGCTTCATGCATTGCCAGCATACAGTTTGCTCATAAAGCTCCAGCAGGTGCCATGGCACTACAGTAGCAACAGTGTATCACTTTCAGCTACCTCATCGTGTAACATCCTAACACTGTGAAAGCCTGAAGCAACTTTACTTCCTCTATGTATACAATGGATTCCCTGCTGGTGCAGAGGAAATGTTACAGTAAAACACTTCATGTAAGAGCTTGGAAAAATAATAGTCTTCTCAGATCAATAGCGGTACATTGTGTCTATTTGAAGATTAAAATAAGCACTTTACTCACTTAATTGCCCCCATGAGCCTTACTGTATCTTTAAGGACGACAGTCCGCAAAAAATGAGTTCTGTTGAACTGAAAGATTAGATCAAGTGTGGGCTTTATCAACAAAATTCTTTAGCGAAAGAATAAAAATAAACTACCTTATTGAGCCGTCTCTGCTCTATAACTCTATCAGGGGGCAGACATCTTGGGTCAGAGGAAACAAGGTCTGATCCACCTGATCCAAGATTCTAAATATGTCCGCCCCCTGATAGAGCTACACAGAGCAAAGATTCTAAACAACATGTCCGCCCCCTGATAGAGCTACACAGAGCAAAGATTTTAAACAACATGTCCGCCCCCTGATAGAGCAATACAGAGCAAAGATTCTACACAACATGTCCGCCCCTGATAGAGCTATACAGAGCAAAGATTCTAAACAACATGTCCGCCCCCTGATAGAGCTATACAGAGCAAAGATTCTAAACAACATGTCCGCCCCCTGATAGAGCTACACAGAGCAAAGATTCTAAACAACATGTCCGCCCCCTGCTAGAGCTACACAGAGCAAAGATTCTAAACAACATGTCCGCCCCTGATAGAGCTATACAGAGCAAAGATTCTAAATAACATGTCCACCACCTGATAGAGCTATACAGAGCAAAGATTCTAAACATCATGTCCGCCCCCTGATATAGCTATACAGAGCAAAGATTCTAAACAACATGTCCGCCAACTGATAGTGCTATACAGAACAAAGATTCTAAACAACATGTCCGCCAACTAATAGAGCTATACAGAGCAAAGATTTTAAACACCATGTCCATCCCCTGATAGTGCTATACAGAGCAAAGATTTTAAACACCATGTCCATCCCCTGATAGAGCTATGCAGAGCAAAGATTTTAAACACCATATCCGCCCCCTGATAGAGCTATACAGAGCAAAGATTCTAAACAACATGGCCGCCCCCTGATAGAGCTATACAGAGCAAAGATTCTAAACAACATGTCTGCCCCCTGATAGAGCTATATGGAGCAAAGATTCTAAACATCATGTCCACCCCCTGATAGAGCTATATGGAGCAAAGATTCTAAACAACATGTCTGCCCCCTGATAGAGCTATACAGAACAAATATTCTAATGAAAATGCCTGCTTGATACAATCTTTCAATGAAACAGAACTTCATTGTCCTTTCCTTTGCCCTCTAAAGATGGTCCCCATAATATATAGCAGAATATAATTCAGACAGCAGAACAGGTGGTACTGCCTCCAAAGTGGTTCAGCGACACTACATCTCATGAGATCTGACACTAAACCCTAAATCAGGTTACCATCCACACAGTGTGGATCTGAAATCCTGGGATACAGGCACCAGACAAAGACATACACAGCTACATGGACTACATGGTTTCTTCTTCTTAGTTTGTGTGTTTTAGTTTTGTATATATGGTACTAGTCAAAAGTCTGAATACCAGGTACATCCCGATCACAGCTCAATGCAGTTTTCTGGTTGGCTTTTAAGAAGATAAAAACTGTTATGTTCCTAGAATAAAACATTTAATTATACAAATGTATATTTATTAACATTTCAATATCGGAATTCTAAATATGTTTAATTTATTCGCAAATATCAGGATTGGAGCTTCTACTGATCCTCCCAAAAAGCAACACAGTACCCCAAATAATAACTGTACTTGCGACTTGCGAGCGTACATATAGTACACAGGATCCCGTGCAGAGTATTGTGTTTGCCAGAAGAAGGAAGGATCAATCCCTAGGAGAAAGTCTGCAGGCTAAAGAACAAACTTGTGTTGTTTTAGGGGTCTGTTTTATGGAATTAATACTTTTGATGAAATTCATAAATACATACAAAAAACAGTTTACTAACCAGGGAATTGCAGGTCAGCCCTACGTGACCTTATAAGAAATCACACCCTTTCTCTCTCTGCTTTGCAGGCACCAGTTTGATTGCTATCACAGTGTGACAGAGCAGGTACTGAACCACTCAATGCTATTGATTTAAATGAAAATAAACCCCTTGGCATTAGAAATCAGTTCAGTCTCATTGTTTGTATGAATTTCCGCTC
This sequence comes from Pelodytes ibericus, assembly GCA_036172795.1. Classification (NCBI taxonomy): domain Eukaryota; kingdom Metazoa; phylum Chordata; class Amphibia; order Anura; family Pelodytidae; genus Pelodytes; species Pelodytes ibericus. The sequence goes on from CM069864.1 coordinate 87,068,019, forward strand.
TGCCTTAAAGGGTCAGAAATGTATCCATATCAATAGTATATAAATACAGATAATTAACCATGTATAGAAAAGTTACAGATTTCGTCCTGCAGGAGTTTTTATACCTACTGACGACGAGTTGAGAAAACAAGGATAGGCAAAGTGTCCCTAGAATAACGTCAGTACCTGTGGCAAGGTCACGACCCCTTAGAGGATGCACCACTTACTGTGTCCCGTTAGGACCAGAGACGGGCAGTGTCCTTACAAGGTCATCAGTGTCCGTAACAAGGTCATGACCCCTTAGAGGATGCACCACTTACTGTCTCCCGTTAGGACCAGAGACGGGCAGTGTCCTTACAAGGTCATCAGTGTCCGTGGCAAGGTCACGACCCCTTAGAGGATGCACCACTTACTGTTTCCCGTTGAGACAAAAGACGGGCAGTGTCCATACAAGGTCATCAGTGTCGTTGGCAAGGTCAGTGAATGTTCCATCGAATATCATTAAATAGTTCATCGCAGAGTCTAATAAATGGCCACTAGGAGCAATGTCCCTCCCCCTGTATGACAGTAGCCTGTCCCACTTGAAGAGGGCAGTCCTTTACCATTTAGTGGGAAATGTTGGGGGCATGGGGCAGTACACAGACACTGGGGGGGGGGGGGGGATGTTCAAGCAAATGGAGAGTATACTGAGACCTAGAAATGACAGCTTCCATCTTCTATAGAATGCTGGGGAAGATCAAAATAAAGTTTAGCCCCGCCCAAGAGGAACAGTGAGGCTGGATGTTTCCAAGCATTCCAATGAGCAACACTAATAACATGGGGGGGGGGGGGGTGTATAAAAGTGATACACACTGAAACTGTGCCTTAAATTGGAGCAATCTCTGTGTGAGTCGATGTATAGCATGTACCTGTGCCACTCGCAAACTTCGGGGTTACCCTGGCACAATTTGTGCCACCACTTCCCATATACGACAAAAAAGGTGCAAACGTAGGAGGAGGGGTCACAATTTCAGGTGCACAAAAATCCCGGGATATATAGCATAACACCTTATTTTTGCTCCCCCGATACCTGCACAAGAGCTGGGAATTGAACAGGCAATTGTAAAGACTGAGCAGATTCTACAGCTTTGCAATCCTGGTTACATGTTATTGAGAGAAATCTTACAACACTGAAAGATTCAGCAGCCTGTTCTCTGCGGTCTGTGTATCGGCTCACTTCTCAAGTACTCAACAAACTTGTGGAATCTGAGTTAAGAAAAAAATATGTTAAAGGGACACTCCCACCAAAAAATGAAAAGGTTTTATTTTTTTTAATTTGTATTGTTGATTTCAGATATGTCTATTGTTTTTCTTATGTGACTGTATTTAATAAAATATGTAACTAAACAAGTGTGACTGGGTGCCGCCATTTTGTGAAATATAGTGTTTTTGAGTGCCACCCCCCAGTGACTTTACAGCACTAGTATGTCACTTTGGGGCTGGGGACACAGAATGCAGTCTATAAGTCAGAATTCTGATCAGAGACTTGTACTGAATGGGAGGGTAATGTAACCATTACATCACAAGTAGGGTTGCCACCTGGCCGGTATTTTACCGGCAGGCCGGTAAAAAATTGGCATCAGGCCAATGTTAAGTCTATGGAGACAGTAACAAGGCCGGTATTTTTTTGAAGAAAAGGTGGCAACCCTAATCACAAGGGGCAGAGTTATGATCCTGTTTGATCAGGTCAATCTCCCCTTGTGTTGTACATAGCCACCTAGTCCTGCCCACTATGATACACAGGAGCCAGTAAGAGAACAGGGGACTATCTCATGACATCATCATGCAGGCTCTGGCCACAGTTGCAAAGTGAGACTTGGCTGGAAGATTTTTGACGATGTTGCATCATGGGAAATATTCACAAAGTGGAACCAGAAGATAAACACCTAATTTTATTTTTCCTTTTATATGCAATTAATGCAATTATATAAAAAAAAAAGTGGCATATGATTTATGCTTTATGTTTGTTTTAAATGACCAGGTTATCTAGTTACATCTTATGTAAGTGGTAGTGTCCCTTTAACTTTTAACCCTTTGCAGCATTTCAATGTATCCATGCTACACATTTGGTTTTCCATTGTCCTATATTCCCATCTTAATTCCCAATCTGAGATCATCTCTTTTCTATGTTGAAAGAGTCCCATGGAGTCCATATGATTAGCTGGAGGATATAACTTAGGAGATTGGAGTGGAGAAGAAGGGCCATACTAACTAACATCTGTTGGGTGGAGATCCTTTCTGTAAAGCTGTCCCCTTGTGTGATAGACTCACTTTCTGGATGGCTGCCTTACACATGTGGATACCTCCTTAAATCAAGTTAGTCAGATAAAGGGATCTCATGTTCCATTAACTCTTAGAGTGCCACTGAGCAAGCTGCAGACGTTGAAGTTATTTTACTAATTCTACAAAACCACTTAAGGGACTGTATCACCTAAACAATGCTTAAACTGTGAATGTATAGAATACAAAATGATTGAAAATGATCTATACACCGTGTTAGCACGGTCATAAGCAGGCGACTCCACAGATATATTTATAACACATTTTTCTCCTAATTTAATCATTTGCTTGCAGTTTTTCTAACACAATGTATACATACTAAATTCAAGGTAAAACCAATGTTTAGATGACACGTCCCTTTAACTCTCCCCACTTTTTGTTCCATTCTCCAATTAAGTTCCATATTGCTGTACCCCTCCCTTGCTCGGTCACTCCTGTCTTCAGGCTCTCCTCCCTTTTCCACATTCATTGCCTGATGCTAGGGAAAAATGATTTTGCCTTCAATCTGAGGTCAGGGTATAATTGTACACATACAGTAATCCTTTTGTCCTGTGAGATGATAAAAAAAAAATAATCTTTAAAAGCTTCTTTAATTAGAAAAAAAAAAAAGCCAGCAAAGCTTTAATATAGTTAGTGTAATCCATTCTCCAAAAGGGAGTTCTGGACATCCCCCATGTTTATGGAAAGAGAGGCTCGCTAATCCCAAATTTGTCCGATCAAGCAATGCTGTCACGATGCTCCTAGCTCATTCAACACAGATGAGAAGTTAGGTGCAGGGTTTCTGTGATGTGACACTGACTCATAACTGATTCATGGATTTCTTCCACGTTCCATTGGAATTTAGATTCACAAGCGCTGCCCCACACCTCATCCTTTCAAACACTCATCTACAAACTTGGCCAACCCTGGACAAAAAACAAACAGCCGTACCATCACCTACCTAGGGGTAGGACTGGGATTTAACTCAGCTCTAAAAAAAAAGATGTTTAATTCCATTTATCAGCAACTGCCAAAAATCACACTAATCTTTTATTTATAAAAAAAAAAATGCTCATACCTGCCAAGTGTCCTAGATTTATTGGGTCAGTCCTGAGATATGGCTTTGTTTTCCGGAAATCTTGGATTTCCTTGCATTTTTACATTTTATTTAGTCCATACAGATCTTATGAATGTATTGATTTTTCTTTCTAATATTTTAAGGCTGTATTGTAACTGTTTGCGAAACACACTTCCTATGAGATCTCCACCCTGATTAATCAATTGAATTGTGTCTGTGGAAGAAAATCTACCACAACTAGAGGGCATAGTCTTAAATTAGAGGGGCAACGATTTAAAAGTAATATCAGGAAGTATTACTTTATTGGGAGGGTAGTGGATGCATGGAATAGCCTTCCAGTAGAAGTGGTAGAGGTTAATAGAGTGATGGAGTTTAAGCATGCGTGAGATAGGTATAAGGCTATCCTAGATATAAGATAAGGTCAGGGACTAATGAAAGTATTACTTTACTGAGAGGGTAGTGGATGCATGGAATAGCCTTCCAGTAGAAGTGGTAGAGGTAAACACAGTGAAGGAGTTTAAGCATGCGTGGGATTGGCACAAGGCTTTCCTAGATATAAGATAGGGAACTGGGGACTAATGAAAGTATTACTTTACTGAGAGGGTAGTGGATGCATGGAATAGCCTTCCAGTAGAAGCGTTAGAGGTTAATACAGTGAAGGAGTTTAAGCGTGTGTGGGATAGGTATAAGGCTATCCTAGATATAAGATAAGGCCAGGGACTAATGAAAGTATTACATTACTGAGAGGGTAGTGAATGTATGGAATAGTCTTCCAGTAGAAGTGGTAGAGGTTAATACAGTGAAGGAGTTTAAGCATGCGTGGGATAGGCATAAGGCTATCCTAGATATAAGATAACACCAGGGACTAATGAAAGTATTACATTACTGAGAGGGTAGTGGATGCATGGAATAGTCTTCCAGTAGAAGTGGTAGAGGTTAATACAGTGAAGGAGTTTAAGCATGCGTGGGATAGGTATAAGGCTATCCTAGATATAAGATAAGGCCAGGGACTAATGAAAGTATTACATTACTGAGAGGGTAGTGAATGTATGGAATAGTCTTCCAGTAGAAGTGTTAGAGGTTAATACAGTGAAGGAGTTTAAGCATGCATGGGATAGGCACAAGGCTATCCTAGATATAAGATAGGGAACTGGGGACTAATAAAAAGTATTTAGGAAATTGGGCAGACTAGATGGAGCGAATGGTTCTTATCTGCCGACACATTCTATGTTTCTGTGTGTATATCCAGCCCTTTATACTGCCAGGCTGCACTTTGCATGGTCTTTCTGCAGTGATGTCATGACCGGGTAGGATTGCCACCTCTGCCATTTTTTTACAGGCCACATATAACTTTTGCAGTAGGAAATCCAGAAGGAATCAATCACCTAATCAAGTAGTGGATCCCACAAAACCCCCTTGATTAGTTAATTGATATCTTTCTGGTTACATAGGACTTCTACATACTGGAAGGCGGCCTGCAAAAGCTATGTGTGGCCAGTAAAAAATGGCTGAGGAGGAAACCCTATAAAAAGGAGACAATATATTGTTATAACTCTTCCCCCCCCCCAAATATATGCATTTTATAACTATACTGCTAGCACAGCTTATAGATAATTTGTTATTGTTTATAGTCACAGTACACACAATCTTTAGGCAACAGTCATTTTAAGATTAATATGTATGCATAATGTGATTGGCATGCATTTTATAATTATCATAGTATACATTCTTGCAATATATGTTGCTTAACCTGTTTCTGTGTAACCATTTCTTCCATCTAGTCTGCTCACACTCATCATTTCTATTGCTTTTCAATACCCAAACCCGACCCAGTCTGATTATTTAATTACAGTACGTTAAAGGTTATCAAGTATATTGCGGGGTCTATTAATCTTAGTGTAGTCATGTGATACAGGAAGAGGGCTGTGATAGGACGGCTTGTTATAATGCCAAAGCAGTCTGTAGAACAAACCTTTTAACTAAGGTGTTGGAGGGATTTAAAAAATCTTGTTAAGAAAGATTTAAATATCTTTGCATAAAATTCTAAAGCCCTGATATTGGTATCAAGGTGAGACAGCACCTTTAAGATGGGAAGAGGCAGGTAAGTGATATCTTGTTCTTTGAGTTTTTCCCTTAAGTCAGTTGAACTTTTGGAAGCGAATTCCAATCTTTAGCAGTTTGGCCCCCCAAAAATTTTGTTTACCAAAATTCTCCAACTTGTGTATTTTTCCAAGTCCTCACCCCCCACTGAGCCGTCATTAAAGTTTAAACTCTGTATAGACTGGAAAAAAAAAACATTGCTGGTGTTGTGCCAGTATTCCATTGTAGTAGCTTATTTGCATATGGGGCCAACAGTTAATAAAGAGAAGATAGCACAGACATTCTAAAAGTGGAGCAATTGCCATGGTAACCAATTAAATACTGCTGGATACACCACTTTCCCTAAGTTTGCCTCAGAACCGACTCTTATATACAACCCCTCAGTGTATACATATATTTGTTGTGCTCTATGTTGACCCTGCACATGGTACAAAGCTGACAGTGTGTATCTACATAGCCAGTCATTTAAATATTTTTGGATCCAGTCATTGGGAATTTGGGATGATCACTAGATGATGATGATAATTAGCCCTGGCTCTATTTGTCAATCTCTTGCATTCTCTTACATGTCAGCAGGGGGCGGTATGTTCTTGCCAAGGGAGTAATCTAATGATTAACTTAAAAAAAAAAAAAAAAAAAAAAACAAGGGTTGTTCCTACTGTGCTGGGCTGGGCTGCTTAACTCATCCAATGAGTTTTTAAACCATCTGCTCAGTGGTAAGAAGACAGCAAAAAAAAAATCCTCTGCATTTTACAGCTCAGAGTCTAATCTCTTGTAGCCAGAGACACATCTCAGCATGTCTTCCAACAACAGAACTCAAGGTAAAAAAAAAATATATATATATATATGTATATTTCCAAAATCTCCAGCTTTCTTGCAAAACTTCTCTTTACTTCCAGCAAGTTTTTTTTTATTTTTTTTTTTTTTTTTTTAAAGTACATGTTAGAATTTTATTAAACAGGATCACATTCTGGTAAATCCTATGGAGACTTCTCTAGAGTGTGTGTACCTTGAAAAATAGTCTTTTTAAGCAAAATCAAAACTGAACCAGAATGTATTATTTATGGGGAACATATTTTGACTTACAGGAGTCTTATTTAAACAGTATTTTATATTCTCCCCCCTGGTTTCTAGGTGGAAAGGCTTTTGGCATCCTCAAGGCACAACAGGAGAATAGACTGGAGGAGGTGAATCAGGTGAGAACCCACATTATCAGCAGGGTACATCTATGTTGGCATACAGTGTGGTACAGGTCCATTGCAGTAGGTGCTGCTAACAAGTACTCAACACAGCAACAGTCCTGTCTACCTCTCAGGGTTCTTCCTATTGGATGTCACTGAGTTTAGCAGCCCCGATTTAAATCATTTTCAATGTATAACTTCAGGAGAACTGTACATTTGTTTTAAAGTGGTAAATAAAGTGCATATGTAAGACACATGTACAACCTACAGTAAAAGAGCTTTTTAGTGTATACAAATTCTATCCTTTTTTTATGTTTTTTGTTTTGTACTGCGCTGCCCCAGCTGTTGGTGCACTACAACTCCCATATATCCAGCCAGCCTCACTTGGAAGAGGGAGTGATCAAGGAGTTATAGTTAAGGAAAATCTAAGAGTCTACTGTTTGGATACCCCTAATTTAGAGCAGTGTGGTTATTTGGGGGGGTCCTAGATGATGAAATAATCCTTTATCTGGGGGTAATTAACATCATAAAGCAGTGGGGGGTTGGGTTGTGTGTTTTCTGAGAGATGGGATATCTTGCTATTCAGTTTTTCATGGTGACATTAGTTCCTGTCTCATCTCTGGACTTTACCACTGATTCATGACTGGGGTTTACCAAACACTGGATAACATGCATGGGAAACTCCCAGTGTGGCAGAAACTTCTCGTTTTGCAGTCAGTTAGTTTATCTAGCCAGGGTGTTGTGTGCTGTGCATGACCAATGAACCGAAGGTCACGGCTTTGCTAAACAGATGAATATATTTTGTAATAATGTACAGGGTGTTACTTCCAATGGCACAAACTGTGTGTAGGCATACCTCCTTCCTAAAAATCAGTTGTTTTTTTGTTGTTGTTTTTTTTCTCTCTAAATAGGAAGCGTTCCCTAAACTTGCACTTGTTTTTCCCTTTCCTTCTGCATCTATATCTGAAAAAATTGGGCAACTACATGTCCTTTTTTTTAGGGAAAACCAGTCCTGATCTACCTTTGATCCGGTGCCCTACAGCCCAGTTACTGAGTTCAGATAAGGACAGGACATATTCTAAAAGAATATTAATTGTGACTCCTAGAAATGGAAAGTGCTGGCTCCTGAGTTCTTCAGGAATCCGTTCACCCCTTTGTAATGATAGTTCATTAATGATGGATCATTCGAGGGGTCTATTCAATAAAGAGAGAATTGCAGGGAATTGAGAGAGAATTTAAAACTTAAATGGAAAGTCTAGTCCCCAAACTCACTTTGGTGCAAGATGAAGATCACTGCTTGTATAGTCCACAGGCTTTATTCCAGTGTGGTTTGATGCAGGCATTCTGCATAAATCACATATTTATTATTTGGCTCTCCCCAATGATTACTCTGCATGCATTCTACAGGTGTGGCAGCCCTGATTGTGTAAACACTGGGCTATAACATTGTTTGTTTAATATAATCACTTCCTGTGCTGCTGGAATAGAAAACATTGTGTGGACTGTACCAGACGTGCTCTTGTACACAGTTGGATCTCTTAACAGTGTAATACATTGACTGATGGCATCACTAGAGAAACAGGAAATTCCATTCAATTGAATGGCATTATTCTCATTGGTGCCTGGAGCAAAAAGAAAAATAGAGGAAATTAACTTTCTCAGCTAGTGTGGGCAGTCCTGGCATCTTGCAAACTGCTGTAATTTCACAATTTAATCTAGCCGTAAGTATGTTATTTTTTAAGCAATGCAAAAAGTAAAACATGCATTTTTAATGTACTTCGATAGAACATTAATATTTATAAGATGCATTTTGGGTAACAGCTCATATTTGTAAGCCCAAAGTAGCATTTCAGTGAAAGTCTCTCTTTTATTGAGTAGAACGTTCAGTATGGTAATGATTGAACATTCTTTCGATATGGACTTATTACAGGTGACCCTCTCTGCTGACTTGTACTCGGCAAACCAAGGTCATTGGAAAGTCACCAAGACCTGTTTCTTATCCTGACACTAGACCTGCTCTTGTGATGAGAAGTTCAGTATTGAACATTTTAGATCTGAATTCAGCAATTACTGAATGACTCCTTTCTTTCTTCTGACCCTAAAGTCTGCTAAACATTTTTTAAAGATTTTTATTTTTTATATATATAATCTTTTTCGGTGACTTCAGTGCGTTACTGAACAGTGCTAACAGGTGGATTCTTCGCTAGCATCTTCTGTTGTACTTCCAGTATCTTCAAAGATAGTGTTATCTGAGGATTAATGAACCAGTAGCTTCATATGTGTCCTCCCTATTCACGTGTCTCTCTGAATTCATTTAAATAATTGCTGCATCAAAAAAAATATAAAAAAATAAAGAAATAGAGATCTGTTCATTTTTTTTTCAGCTCTGTCTACTAAAAATTTTTTTTATACAAAGGTGTAATAGTTATTGCTGTTGTTATAACGAAATCTTAGCCCAAAGATAATCCCCCGGGGGGTGGCACTTATGATTAGGAGTCTGGCTGACTCGAAACGCGTCAAGTGTCGCCCTGTCCTAATTTGCTCTTATGATCCTACAATAAATTGTATTTTTTTTCCTTTTGGATTTCTTTGGTCTGTATTGACATCCTTCCTCTCTCTCCGAGGCCTCCTTATTGGCTGAACTTTTTAATTTGTTTTAAATTTGAAAGTAAGTGCGTTTTCACATCTATTGAACACATGTACAACATAAGATAAGAAGCTAGGTGGTCCAGTCCCTTTTAAAGTATTTGTAAACTGGTGCAGGAATACAAATCTAGATTGTGTTTTAGAGCAGCGATTCTCAGAGCGGTCCTCAAGGATCCCCAACAGTACAGGATTTCTGGATTACTCAGTTGGGTTTAAATAAGAATATGTCTAAAGTCTGGTGTGGTTCCCTAACAGGGAACCATACCGGGTACCCTTGATGAGAGCTTTTTAAGAAGCACTGTTTGAGGACTGCTTTGTTTGTTTGTGTGTGTGTGTTATATAAATAAATAAAAAATCACAACAGGTATGTGAACGTATTTTATCACAACTGTTAATGTAAAGTTTTCAAGTGGGTTCATGTACAGTTTGTGTGTCTGATGATTCGAGCTGCTTTAAACACTGGCTGAGGATCATGTGAGTTGTCAAGTTACATCTTGACGGGTCGCTGGTTACCCTGTTACCCTGAATGGAGTTCCGATTGTTACATTATAAATGCAAAGCAGGGGGGAAAAAATGCTTAACTGCAAAAAATAATACAAATGGTTACGTTTTTCTCTCTTCCCCCCCCCCCCCCCCCTCTTCCTCCTCCTCCTCCTCCTCCTTCTCATCCATCCCCGTAGGAGATAATGAGTTTTCACTAGTCTGTCTTCATAACTCCCAGGGTTTATTTGGGTGAGGGAGGGCTAGGGTTGCCACCTTTTTTTTCAAAAAATACCTGCCTTGGTACTGTCTCCATAGACTTAACATTGGCCTGATGCCCATTTTTTTTACCGGCCTGCTGGTAAAATACCGGCCAGGTGGAAACCCTGGGGAGATCCAAGTCCTATTCCCTCAGTGACTGAAATAGAAATGCATGCTTCACGTTGCTCAGGCTTACTCCAAAGCTACCAGGGTAATAATAACACTGATTACAGCTGCAGTAATTATACCGTGCCGCTAATGAGCTGTACAGAGCACACGCGGGAGTCGGGGGGGATCACGGCTGTAATTGCAGCTTCCGTCCTTGGCTCAGGAGTCAGGTATACGGTGGGTGAGCAGAGGGTCTCGATATCTGTCGCACCCCACTGTTTGTGCGGCAAGGACAGGAGTTTTCAAGCTGCATACCGCGGTGAAGATCGGGCCTCCTGGGTACCAAAGCCGGTCAGCATCCGTCGTTTTTACTGAGCTTGTACTCTGGGTTGGGCAAAGTGTCCGTCTGTGAAGGTCCATAGAACCCCAGTAGACGCAGCTAACCGCTATGGCGCCATACTTTGCTTGCAAGTTGAAAAATTAACTGCAATGTTTTTATTTTAATTCTTAATTCATGAAAAAGGGGAATTGAAGAGAACTGCAAACTTAAGGCCGAAGTAGCAGAGTTGGAAAATTCTCCAATTTGGCTATACTTCAAACTCTATGCTGGCCTTCATTTTACAATTATCTGCTTGTCCCATGGGAGTCAATACGAGGGGTCACTTGCTACCGGTCAGTGTGCTTTACACGAAAAGGGTTTGATGTTCCATGTGGTGGTTTTCCAGTCCCACTGGTCTGTTTTTTTCAGCACGGATGTCGCCATGTGATTTCCCCTCATCCTTTAAATATCCAGCCCTTATTTATCGCTTCTCTGCGATCACCACACATGTCGCCTGGAAATTCCATGTTTTACATGAACTGGCTCTGCCTCTGCCTCTGGCTCTGCCTCTGCCTCTCTCTCTCTCTCTCTCTCTCTCTCTCTCCTGATGTTGGATTACTCTCAGCCAGTCCGTGCTTGGAATAGTAGTCCAATCAACTGATGGCCAACGCAATCCCAGTCTTAAAGAGGAGACCATTCTTTGATCTTTTTACGATGTGTCTATAAACGTAACACCATTACAGATCAGCAGAACAAGGGTTCATGGCAGCACTTTCCGTGGACTGGTCTTTCAACCAGTCACGTAAAGAAAAGATCATGAGTATGTGGTTCTGCACTTTGCTTCAATTACCGTGTGCAATTATTTTAATTACAACAATAAAATCACTTTGACAAAGCCACGTAAGACGGCACCGGAGAGTTTTTCTATACAGCAGGCGGTGTTACAGAGCCGTGTATAATTTTACAATCACACGGTTGGTTGTTTAAGTAGCTGTGGGACTTGCATTGTACCTGGCTCCTACCCATCTCCTATGTCTTGCCTTTCTAAGGATCCACACTTGTTAAAGGGACTTTGTCAGCTAAATTTGTTTGTACTGTGAAATGTAAGCCATTGCAGAGAAGTGATGAATTTTTTTTTTTTTTTTTATATAAATATATTTTTCCTAGTTTTTATCTCAAGAAAACAAGTAAAAAAAAATAATATTAAAAATATATGGCCTCTCTGGCCTTCTCTTAGGAAAAGGGAAAAAAATGGTCTATAAATGAAGTGCTATGCAGGGGAGGGCTGGAAAGGGGGGCAGAAGGGCAACTACCTTAATGGGCTCGGGCTGTACCACTTTCTTTTTTTAATTCTAAGTGCCCTAGTGTCTACATGACCAGCTGCGGCCCCTCCAGCTGCTGCAGAACTACAAACCCCCATAATTCCCACCACAGCTTTCTCGAATGGCAGGGAATCATGGTAGTTGTAGTACAGAAACAGCTGGAGGGCCACAGTTGGACGTCTAGGCAAGTGTGTAGCACTTTCTATCAAACTGTTTTGTCTATCAATTTTTAGACCCTTTCTGTCAGTATGTCTGTCTCCGATGATAACCGGTGGGCTGATGAAGTTGCAAAATGGGCCACTAAATTTTTTTTTTCCTCCCCACACCCTAGGCCAAAAATGTTTCCTGTCCTCGCCTGGGGTTATGTATAAAGGCCATTTCTGGTACAAAGTTCTCACTGATGATGTCATCAGCAGGAGCCTTCCACTGTTTCACTTTTAGCACTCTGCCCCACCGCTGACCGTTTTTATACATAATTTAAATATGCGGGGTGGTTTGTCTCTTGTTTATGACCTCATCGGTTGACTTCATATGCAAATTAACTATTTTGCATATTTCGTCCAAAGAGGATGACCTACATGGAAGATGACACATATGCATTTTCTCTAACTAGGGACTTAGCTGGGGTCTAGGACACTTCTTCACCGCATTTTCATCGCTGACAGTTCAGCGCGGCAGTTAGAACGCTGAACTGTCAGCAATGAAGTATAACGCGGCCGTTTCACCGCGGCTGCAGCTATGTAAGAGCTGACAGTTCAGCGCTGAACTGTCAGCTCTTACAAATCTAAATGTAAAACGAAAATAACCCCCCTAATAAATGATTCCCCCCCCCCATAGTAACACTAAACACTAAACCCCAATACTAAAACTAAAATTAACCCCAACACTAAAATTAACCCCCTAAACCCTAATACTAACCCCGACCCCTAATACTAACCCTAATACTAACCCCGACCCCTAATACTAACCCCGACCCCTAATACTAACCCCAACCCCTAATACTAACCCTAATACTAACCCCGACCCCTAATACTAACCCCGACCCCTAATACTAACCCCGACCCCTAATACTAACCCCAACCCCTAATACTAACCCTAATACTAACCCCGACCCCTAATACTAACCCTCGACCCCTAATACTAACCCTCGACCCCTAATACTAACCCTCGACCCCTAATACTAACCCTCGACCCCTAATACTAACCCCAACCCCTAATACTAACCCTAATACTAACCCCCGACCCCTAATACTAACCCCTAATACTAACCCTAATACTAACCCCCGACCCCTAATACTAACCCCCGACCCCTAATACTAACCCCCGACCCCTAATACTAACCCCGACCCCTAATACTAACCCTAATACTAACCCCCGACCCCTAATACTAAAGTTAACACCTAACACTAAACCTAATTCTAACCCCCTAAACACTCATTCTAAACCAACTAAAATTGGTAAAATACTTACCTTTAGCGATGAAATGTCCCGCGAGGAAATCTCCAGCGACGATCTGTCTTGTGCTGTAGAGTCGGCGGTGAAGCGGCTGCGCGGAAGCAGCCGCGATGAAGTGTCCCATCCCCCAAAGCTGACCCTTCAAAATATTGAACCTTTTCTTGGGTTCTTCTGTGGTTCTAGATGAAGTTTTAGCCTTCCCGGGAGCTTAGACCCATCTCTGTGATTAATAATCCCGAGAGGTACCTTTATATGACAAACGGGAGCTCTCCTGAGCATATCCAACACCTCTTATCTCTAGCACCTGCAATCAGCTGCTTCCATTCTCCCAGATCACATGGGTAATCTATTATACAGAAATTGCACTATGAAAATTCTATACGAGTTATTGCAGAACAATCTCCTTTTTTTACTACACTATTGCAAAGATATTACCTTTTTTTTTTTTTTTTAATACAGTGATCTGTCCCTGGCAGTGCATTGGTTTTCTATAATATCCAGGCTGTGTGGCTAATTTTACAGCACAGACCTGTTTCTATCTTCCACTTATAAGGAAAGATTGTCTAATTTCTATTAATAAAACCAGTTAATGCTGGGCTGGCTCTATCCAATCCTGTTATGCTCTGGTTATTTTTAGGCTTTGAGGTTTTTGTGGATTTCTGTATTTTAGCAAGAGTGTAATACATGGCTCTTCCACTGCTAAATTGTACTTAGAGTTTAAATAACACATACCCCTTGCAGGGAGACTAGATCTTTCCTAAAAGTAGTATGAAGTGTGCGTTAAACATTGCTCATATAAATCGTACTGATAATTTTTACAAGATTAGGACAACTTTGCTCCTTACAGACAAGATGCTAAACAGGCATCTTAATTAAATGGATTTAGTTTGCACATACCATAGGGTCTACCCAATAAAGAGAGGACTGCAGGGGACTGAGATGGGAATTTCAAACTCCTGGCCCTTGAAGCCAAGTTGGAAATGTTTTCCAACTCGGGTGTCGAATATGACTTGGTCTCAAAATGAAAGTCGGCCTCCAGAGTGGAATTTTTGTAAAATAGACCCATTAATTTTTCCATTTTGGGGGTCATTGCCAATATATTGAGGCTGGAGTCGGATCAGGCCCTTTGCCTGGTTTGAGCATGGTATACTTAGTGGCAGGCTAAGCATCCTGAGATTGACAAATGGGTCAATCTTGGATTGAATTAAAAAATGTACTGTAAGTAGGAGATGGTAGTCTGTGTATTAGTCAGACAGGTTTTATTTTATTTTTTGGGGTGGGGGTGTTTTAGGAGACGAGGACTGCGGACCACTGTATACTGTTACTTGAGTAATAAGACCCTGCACTCCTTTTCTTCAAATCTAGTTTGCCTACCCCAGTAACTTTGCTTTGTTTGCCCCATGGTTCAGTACTGCGGAATATGATGGCAGAGTAAGGATGTAGGTAAATGCAGTAGTGTATCTTCTACAAGGCAAACAAGGCACTCGCCTAGGGCGGCACTTTGCCAGAGGGTGTTACAGCACACTTCTGGTGCTTCAAACATTTTCACTCCCTCCCCCACCGTTCAGCAAGCTTTAGCTCCTTCCAATTAATCGGGGTGATGGGGGCATGTAATGGACATGGTGGGGGTATGTAATGAGGGTGGTGGTGGCATGTAATGGGGTGATGGGGCATGTCGTGGATGTGCAACGTGGGTGATGGAGCATGTCATAGGTGTGCAACGTGGGTGGAGGGTTGTCCGAATTTTGTCTGCCTAGGGCAGCACAAAACCAAGATACACCACTGGGTAAATGGATATGTGTAGGACTACACAAGTGGTTAGGAGCCAGCTGGGATTTGGCACTTCCGGTATTTGTCCAGACCAGCTTATAGACAATGATTTTTCTCAGCCACGAGACCATGGGTCATATCTAATGCTTGTCTTTCTTAAAGAAGATATCATATTTCAATAAATGGTGAGTTTCTCCTCCATTCCATATAAGCTTACTTTCCTGTCGATTTGTATGACAGTGGAGTTCTGTTTACCGTATCTACATTCCTCAAGATTTTTGTTTCTTTAAATTAATTTAAGAAAACTACAATGTGCTTTTTCAGTCTGTGTGGTGGTCTTTGAGGCTTTTTTTTTTTTTGTGAGTTATTTTACAGTTAAGAATTTGAGATTATTTCGCCTCTGCAAAACCCTGTTATATGTCCGTCTTCCGCCTTGTGTGGCAAATGGATCTCATTTAGCTAAAAAATCTGCTAACCCCGAAGGATTAGAATATGAAAACCGCTCCCACCGAAGGGCACTCTGTCACCTAAACATCACTTATACTGCAAATATAGAGAATTCAAAAACAAATTAGACATGTGCAAAACTAAAATTTTCGTTTTTGTTTTCGTCCATTCGGACGAAAATGTTATTTATTTAGTCTCCATTCGGACGAAAATGTTATTTATTTAGTCTAAAACGAATTTCGTTCATTACTGCATTAGTTTCAGACGAAACTCGTTTTCGTTTCGTTTTATTCGTTCGTCTTATAGAATACGTGTAATACTATTGCCTTTCTATAAACCGAACTCGAGTCCCCATTCATAAGAATTTCTTATGAATGGAAACTCTCGTTCGGTTTATAGAAAGGCAATAGTATTATATGTATTCTATAAGCCGAAAGTCTATAAACTGAAGGTCGTTTCGGTTTATAGAATTTCGGTTCTATAGAATACATGTAATACTATTGGCTTTCTATAAACCGAACCAGAGTCCCCATTCATAAGAAATTCTTATGAATGGGGACTCTAGTTCGGTTTATAGAAAGCCAATAGTATTACATGCATTCCATAAACCGAAAGTCGTTCATTTTGTTGGTTTATGGAATGTATATGTAATGCTATTGGTATTCTATAAACCGACTCTATTTCGGTTTATAGAATGCCAATAGGACGAATGGACAAATGATTTTCATTTATTAATCATTCGTTCATTTGTCTTTCGTTAGTTTTCGTTATTCGTTTTTCGGACGAATGGGCGAAAATGCTATTTTCGGACGAAAAGGCATTAGACCGAAAAACGAATGCACATGTCTAAAACAAATGATCCATGCTTTGTGTGGCACAGAATTGCAAGCACATGTATACATTAAAAGCAGAATGTGTTTTAAATGGGTGTGTGTTGTCTCCTGTTATATGACATCATCTTGTGGCTTGATATGCAAATGAACTCATTTCAATGGGAAATGTGTAACTTGTTTAACAAACCAGATGTTATAAACCAGAGACCTTTTTTTTTTTTTTTTTTTAAAAAGCCAGGATCCGTTAACGGCAAAATCGTTAAATTGATTATTTTTCGGAAATAAATTTTAATTTTTTTTATTTTTTTTTATTTTTATTTAAAAGATGTCTGTATGAAACTTTGCTTCCGTGCATTGTGGGCAGACTTCACGGAGGCGAGCCAGGCGCTGTGTATGCTAATTTGTGTAGTGTTTCGTGAAATTGCTCAATACTGCAAGCAAATAAGAGGCTATGAGTGTAATGCGGGTTTTATTGAATATATAGCGATGCAATTGACATCTATTGAAAAACACTTGGGCAATTCCACCCTGACTGATCCTTCCCAGGAATGGAACGACAACAGTTATTAAAGGGGCAGTCCCACCTTCCGAAAATATATATATATATATATATATATTTTAAATGTACCGAAGTATCAGTTTTTCTCCTTAACTCTTACTATCACCTTGAAAACTGCACATAAAGTGTAATAGAGTTACTTCTAAAGCAGTCCTGCCTCTCTCTCCCGATGCAATTCTTTTCAGTGTTGGGAGTTTATACGTTGTATGACAAAACACAGTTATGTGTCGCGCTCGTGCACTCTGCTCTACCACAGCACTTGTACAAAAAAAACCTTACAGAATTTTTTTTTTTTTTTTTTTTAAATCTGACATTTCGCCACTTAACCAGGATTTTTATAATGTCTGTCTCCGCGATTGCACCTTTTTGTTTATCTATTCCTAACGGTTCACTCTTATACACATGCTACTTTTATACATAAAATCCAGCCTGACTATTGTGGGGTTAAAGGGACTGGATCATCTGAACACTGTTTTTTACTGTGCATGTAGAGCATAAAAAAAAAATGATTGATGATCCTCCATACACTGTATTAGCAAAACTGCAAGCAAATGCAAAAAAAGTGGCAATTTTAGGCATTTGCTTGAAATTTTGCTAATTCAATGTATAGATCATTAAAAAAAAAAAAAAAAAGAATGCTCTACATTCACAGCAGGTGATACAGTCTCTATAATAGCTATCTGTGCTTCCAATTACCAAGAGGGTTCCTAGTAATGATATGTTTTAAATATATATTATATTTTATTTCCCTTCTATAATAACACTTCCTTCCTCTTCTCATATGCCTGATTTGAACTAGTACATTTACTCCCTTATCACTTCCTTAAAGTGATCCTGTCAACCTAAATAATGCTTATACTCTGATTTGTAGAGAATAAAAAAAAATGCTGAAAAATTATCTATACATAGTGAAGACAAAATTTCAAGTAAATGCATAAAAAAGGAGAAATATGTGTTTTTAAATGGATCTCCTGCTTGTGACATCACCTTGGGGCTTAGCATGCAAATTACCCCTGTCCTGTTGAAAACCAGTTCATTTGCATATCAAGCCACCAGTGATGTCATAAACAGGAGCCGCCACACAAATATCTCTTCTGTATGTATTCCCAGTATGAGCAATGGTTAGGTTGACTCAGTTCCTTTTTAAAGCCAACCTGAATAACCTACTCTGGTGGAATTTTAAGTTTAACCACTCATCCTGTAGTTGTTGGTGCTGTGGGTTGGAGTGCCCCAAATAATACAGGGAGGAATTATGCCACAGGGCATCTAGAAATACATAGTTTGAAATATCTTTAGTCTCTTTCACTGCATCTGGTATGGGATCAGATTGATACACACCTAGGTTTTGTAAGATGGGTGTACTGGACATGAGCCCAGGGTGTAGTTTTTGAAAATAGTTTATTTGAACTGACAGTGTAATAAATGTATTACTGCTAATGCAGCAACAGTCCTGCGTATGTCTCCAAGCCCCTCCTATCTCTCCAAGCCCCTCCTCATTGGAATGTCATGGAATTTAGAAGCCCCGGTATAATTATTTTCCATGTAAAACTATGGGAGAACTGTAACTTGTTTTAGAGTAAAAATAAGTGCATTTCACATATGTCAAACACATGTACATATGTTAACATACTGCCCAATATTTCACAATGTCCAGAGAGGGGACACCTATTTTTGTGGGAGTGTCTGATAGTGAGTCTGTGGGCAGGGGCTACACCGGAATATTTTTATGGCCAATTGGCAACTATTTATATAACTTGATAAGTGACTTAGAATAAGAATTAAGTAATTAATTTACAAAACGTTAATATATAAAAAATAAAATAAAAAAAAGAGCTCTGGAGCTCTGTGATACGGTTATACAAACCAGAAATTCTGAGCTCTCGGGGGCAAAAAGATGGACAATAGAGGAGGAAGGAGGGACTTGGTGTGAAATAGGGACTGTTCCTCCTATATCGGGACACTTGGGAGGTATGTATTCAGCATACAGATAATAAGCAAGGTAGAGCTGCCTGATTAAGCACCCATAATGCTTACCAAGTTGCATGTTGTTCTGATTGTGTAACATGCTTTCTATATCTTTGTTTTTTTTCTTTTTCACTTTTGTTTCTCTCTTTGCTTTGTTTAAAAACCCTTTTCTGCCAAACGAAGCCTGCAACAAACTGGCATTAAAAGAGAAGTTGGTATAGACCTTGGCCAGCGCTTGTTGGCCTGGATCTGAGGACAAGCCTGGCATTCCCACAGCCTCCCTGCCAGTCTCTCCCTGCTTTTTTCTGAAGCAAGGAATGGAGAAGGAGCATGCAGTGAATAGCTGAGAGGGTACAATGAGCCAGGCAGTGTCAATGAGAGAGCTGTGTGTGTGTGTGGAAATGTATGCTGGCAGAGTGGAGACAATGTGTAATCCCTTTCATCCAGCGGCATTATCTACAACATGGCTCTTAACCCCTTCACAGCCAGGCATTTGACTCTCTGGCTTGAAATTCTTAAAGGAACCTCTACCCACATTATTTTTTCTTTTTTAATATATTTTTTAATACATTTTTTTGAATAGTTGCATGCTTTAAAATTAACATTTTGATATATACATACATGAATTGCAGGGTACTATAAAACATACCTGTTGAACACCTGTCAGGCCCCTTACAACCCCCAATGTAACATTTAGGTCCGGGATCAGAGTTTCGAGTTCTTTCTATGGGATATACCTAAGTAGATTGAAATTTGGACAAAATCTCCGAAGATAGCAAAAAAATAAGATGTTTCGTGACCGGATTAAGCTCTATGCCGACTGGAATCTTTAGTGGCCATAGAACTACACTCCGCTTTATTCTTTTCCAGTATTGCAGTTTCGACTGCATAAGGCTCTGTGTTTACATCTTTATCCAGCCATTGGGCACCCTGGTCCCACAACGCCGCTTCATATATATATATTTTTTTAACATTGGGCATTCCCGAGAAAGATATGACTTCAAAAGATCATCTTTTTTTTTTTTTCCATACAAAATTGGTTGAACCAGGCTTAATTTTTAGTTGCATTGATCTAAACAAAAATAAGACTTTTGAAGACCTATTCTAAGTAGTCCCTGGCTCCTGTGTTTGACACCGGCACAGGAGTCAGGCCTTCTAGCAGGAGATATTCACTATAGAAACATAGAATGTGTCACTGGCAGATAAGAGCCATTCGGTCCATCTAGTCTGCCCAATTTTCTAAATACTTTGATTAGTCCCCAGTTCCCCATCTTATATCTAGGATAGCCTTGTGCCTATCCCACGCATGCTTAAACTCCTGTGTTTACCTCTACCACTTCTACTGCAAGACTATTCCATACATCCACTACCCTCTCAGTAAAGTAATACTTTCATTAGTCCCTGGCCTTATCTTATATCTAGGATAGCCTTGTGCCTATCCCACGCATGCTTAAACTCCTGTGTTTACCTCTACCACTTCTACTGGAAGACTATTCCATACATCCACTACCCTCTCATTAAAGTAATACTTTCATTAGTCCTTGACCTTATCTTATATCTAGGATAGCCTTATACGTATCCCATGCATGCTTAAACTCCTTGACTGTGTTTACCTCTTCCACTTCCGCTGGAAGGCTATTCCATACATCCACTACCCTCTCAGTAAAGTATTACTTTCATTAGTCCCTGGCCTTATCTTATATCTAGGATAGCCTTGTGCCTATCCCATGCATGCTTAAACTCCTTCACTGTATTAACCTCTACCACTTCTACTGGAAGACTATTCCATACATCCACTACCCTCTCAGTAAAGTAATACTTTCATTAGTCCCTGGCCTTATCTTATATCTAGGATAGCCTTATACCTATCCCACGCATGCTTAAACTCCTTCACTGTATTAACCTCAACAACTTCTACTGGAAGACTATTCCATGCTTCCACTACCCTCTCAGTAAAGTAATACTTTCATTAGTCCCTGGCCTTATCTTATATCTCGGATAGCCTTATACCTATTCCATGCATGCTTAAACTCCTTCACTGTATTAACCTCTATCACTTCTGCTGGAAGGCTATTCCATACATCCACTACCCTCTCAGTAATATAATACTTTCATTAGTCCCTGGCCTTATCTTATATCTAGGATAGCCATATACCTATCCCACGCATGCTTAAACTCCATCACTGTATTAACCTCTACCACATCTACTGGAAGACTATTCCATGCATCCACTACCCTCTCAGTAAAGTATTACTTTCATTAGTCCCTGGCCTTATCTTATATCTAGGATAACCTTATACCTATCCCACGCATGCTTAAACTCCTTCACTGTATTAACCTCTACCACTTCCACTGGAAGACTATTCCATGCATCCACTACCCTCTCAGTAAAGTAATACTTTCATTAGTCCCTGGCCTTATCTTATATCTAGGATAGCCTTATACCTATCCCATGCATGCTTAAACTCCTTCACTGTATTAACCTCTACCACTTCTACTGGAAGACTATTCCATACATCCACTACCCTCTCAGTAAAGTAATACTTTCATTAGTCCCTGACCTTATCTTATATCTAGGATAGCCTTATACCTATCCCATGCATGCTTAAACTCCTTCACTGTATTAACCTCTACCACTTCTACTGGAAGACTATTCCATACATCCACTACCCTCTCAGTAAAGTAATACTTCCTGATATTACCTTTAAATCGTTGCCCCTCTAGTTTCAGACTATGTCCTCTAGTTGTGGTAGTTTTTCTTCTTTTAAATATCCTCTCCTCCCTTCCTGTGTTACCAGGTTTGTCTATGCACAATGCTCACTTTAGTCTGTAATATAAGTCACTTTTGGTGTATAGCTTCTATTGTGTCTCCCAACACTTTTGGACTCTATACAATGACTTGAGGATTTCCTCTCTGGTCATAAAGTACCATAGACTGCAATAGAACATTCTGAGATAAAAGCCAGTGATAACTAATGTCAATGAATATATGATAGAATAAAGCCATAATGTAGCAAATACATATATATGCTTTTCTGTGATCAGATGTATCATTTAGTCCTGGTTTACATAATTCGTTTAAATATATTTTCAAATACTTTTTGTTTTTGTATAGTGAATCTGAAGCCTGCATGTTGCAGTCACTTTTTTATCCTGTTTGAAGTTCATTCTATATGTTTTGCTACATGTCCTCTGTGCCACTTTTTTTTCCCCTTCTTTCAAACTACAATTGTAGTGTGTGACAAGCATCGGAAATTCAGTGACAAGTCCTGAGTTTTGTAACAGACTCTCAGAAGAGGTTGGGCTGTGTTTTAAGTTTATGTGCTATTTTATACATATATCATTTTTATTATTATTATTTTTTTAATGTATTATATTGCTGATCATTGCACTAAACAATTTGTATCTGCCGACCACCTTTTAGTAGATGCGCCCCCCTGCTCCCCAACCTCACTGCTCAGATTGCTTTATGGCAGAGCTTGACAAATATTTCCAAACCAATTCAGGAGCCAGCCAAGTAATTTTTTGTAGGAGACAAGAAAATGGTACTTGAATGGTGTCCTGTGTAAAATATTTTATTTTTTCCAGTTGGGGGGTTTTAGGAGCCACAGCTCTCTGGTTCCTGATTTGTCTCGAGCTCAGCTTTTAATTTACATTTTTTATTATAGTATAAATTCTAGTTAGGGACTTCTTTCTTTTGTGAACAGTGTTATCTGGTTCTGCGATGGGGATCATTTTTGATTTGAAGTACCACGGTACTTCGTCAGAATTATTACTTTTTCTTAACTTTAAAAATAATCCCCCAAAAACTTTTTTCTCTACAATAAAAAAATGTTTATATTATGTTAATTGGCTTTAACCATAGTCTAAACTATTTGATGGTTTGTTGCAAAATAGATACTCGTTTTTATAAACAAGGCTTTCATCATACAGAGGGTTTAAAACATGTCTTAGAGATGGTTTGACGGAGCCATTCACTATACCGTAGAGGTATATACAAAGTGCACAGGCAATAAATGCTTCTAAACAAGTCATTTTTGGAATCTTTTATACTGGGCTTAAAGCTAAATCAGAGACCATATAAGACATCATAGTAGACCCCTTACCTGTGAAGTAATGTGGGATAAGATTAAGATAAGATGTCTTCCATTGGCTGGAGAAAGTGGTCTGATCTATTATTGCGAGCATGTGTACACGTGTACAGTATATAAAACTGAAAGAACCTCCATTCCTTAATGTTCTAATTTGGAACACTGACGAGCCAATCGGCTCAAAGCAGAAACATCGTTCAATCTGCTATTGGCTGCGCAAACTTGGAACTTTGGAGAAACTTATTCCCAGTATGTGAGATGTAGACTGGTTCTTTTTACTGTTTGATATACGTAACCCAATCTATACCCCCTCTTTCCGTAGTCTCTGACTACGCAGACTGACCTCTTATTCTTCTCTTGTAGGAGTTCCTTGCAGATGAAAAGTACAAAGATGATGAGGACCTGGAAGAAAAACTGATGTCTTTTAAAAGTAAGCTGGAGTCTGGCCTGACGAGAGGGACAAGGGTTTAACTCAAAGTGTATTGATAGAGTGAGGGTTTAAAGGGACAGTACAACCTAAAAATTGTAGAGAGCCAAAACATATTGAACATGATCTATACATTGCAAGCAAATGCCTAAATTCCAAATGCCGAAAAATGTTTTTTAAATGTCTGTGGCGTCCTTCTTATGACATCACCTGTGACCTAATTTGCATAGTACACATTGCATATTACACATTTCTCATTGAAAAACAATTTATTTGCATATTAGGCCACAGATGATGTCATAAGCTCTACATTCCCAGTAAACCCAATGATTTAGGTCCCTTTAAATTGGGTCTGTGTTCTGTCAAGTGGGGGTCCGTTCAAATCCACTCCCACAAGGGCAGCGTTGAACTGTGTTTATTTTTAAGAATAAAACCGGCAGGGCAAGGGTAGGTATATTTCTTCTGGCCTGGATGAACATGAGGAGTCCACCTGAGCTGAGCATTATGAGAGTTGTAGTACCCCACCCTAAGCGGTGTCTGTCATCCGTTATACAGTGTGAATGAGTGCTCAGGAGAGTCACAGGCAGCCCATGTGCTATGCGTGTTACAGTGTGATTTTAATTGTTTTTTTGAACACGCTAATTAGAAAAGCGTCTGGCACCCCTTGGGGAGATGTGTTTGACACCCCTGGTCTAAAGCGTTGTGTCTCAGATTAATCATTTGCCAGCGGTAGTGTGTATAACCCTTTAGCTGCCAAACATCTCTCTTTCTAATAAAAACTGTTGAAATCCTATATGATTTTTTTTTTTACATTTGCAAACCATCGAACACAAGGACTGTTACAGAAATGCACTCTGCATTAGACATGTGCAAAACTAAAATTTTCGTTTCTTTTTCATCCATTCGGACGAAAATTTTATTTATTTAGTCTAAAACGAATTTCGTTCATTACTGCATTCGTTTCAGACGAAATTCGTTCATTATTTTCGTTTCGTTTTATTAGTTCGTACGAATCAGTTGACCTACACATTCCATAAACCGAAAGTCTATAAACCGAATGTCGTTCGGTTTATAGACTTTCGGCTTATGGAATACATGTAATACTATTGGCTTTCTATAAACCGAAATAGAGTCCCCATTCATACGAATAGGTCAATTGACCTATTCGTATGAATGGGGACTCTATTTAGGTTTATAGAATAGCAATAGTATTACATGCATTCCATAAACCGAAAGTCGTTCATTATGTCGGTTTATGGAATGTATGTAATGCTATTGGTATTCTATAAACCGACTCTATTTCGGTTTATAGAATGCCAAAAGCACGAATGGACGAATGATTTTCGTTTATTAACCATTCGTTCATTCGGCTTTCGTTAGTTCAGCATTTTCGTTATTCGTTTTTCGGACGAATGGACGAAAACGCTATTTTCGGACGAAAATGCATTAGTCCGAAAACGAATGCACATGTCTACTCTGCATGTTCTTCACTGCTAATCCCTATTTTAAAAAAATGCCCTAAAGAAACCAAACTAAACTATAAATGTTCCCTTTCTCGCCACAACATTTTAAATCGGGACAAATTCGCAACTTTATCTGACATTTTTAAGGCAAGTTCTATCTATAAATATGGAACGCCTTCGCCTCTTCTGTTATTTCCCTTTTCACCTCCCTTACACCTACAACTGCCCAGAAGGTTTCTTTACCCACAAACATCATTGCACGCCAACAGAAATTCTGTGAATGCTCCGCATGGTAAGTAGACCCGTGACCCGCTGTGTGCCCCACTCGTTTCGCCTCTGGTTTTTTTATGCATTCGGTTTACTGTTAACATTTTGACTGTAGGTGGAAAGCTATTTACTGCCACACACTAAGGTCCCTTGAATGCTACTCAAACTCCTCACCCCCCCCCTTTTATTTCCTACTCGCTAGCATTTGTGTAGCTCAAGGCTTTCTTCGCAATGTCCCACAAGCCTCTGTGTGCTCCAACAGACTATTCATTGTGCGTACCCTGAGATTCCTCCCCACGACTGCAATGTTCAGCTGTTCCCTGTGATAACACAGCAGTTCAGTGTCAGTCCTCAGGGTTACAGAAAGGCAGGGGGGGGGGGAGGGTTCATCTGCAAACCCATAGGATGCTGAGAAAGTGTCAAGCGAGTCCCCATTCAAAGCCAACTATAATGTACTATTGGGGAAACCACAGGAACAGCTCGTTAGTTCAGCTGCAAGGTTCACATCTGCTTCATTTCCCCACTTTTTGTTTCTGTTGTTCGACTTACAAATCCCACAAATAAAAATAAATGAATAAAACAAATCCGATTATTTACATGTGATTTCGAGCATTCGGGCCTAAGGACTGTACGAGTGGCAAGCCCCCACAGATTTGCCCAGCTGCTAGAAATACTCAAACTACAGGTGCTGGCTGCTGTAGGATGTGCAGTCTGGTAGCCTGTCCTGTTAGGCTCTTATTGTAATAACTGGATGGGGTAGAATTTTAAGGGAAGCCCGACTGTCCAACATTCTGGGAAATGCAACAGTTTGTTTTGTTTTTTTACATTTAGGTAACCTGCAGCTTCTACATATGTTGCTGATCTATGCATTTCGTTGTCCTTTCAGTTTGTGATTCGGGGACCACCCATGAGCTGCAGGTTGCAGTATGGTTTTTTTTTGTAAGGTGAAGGGGGTCTATTCTCTGAAAAGGTGAGCTGAACAGGTCCTCTCACTGACTTCGCTATACATGGTGCAGGGCTAAACCTGGTGAGAACTGCTAGGAGAACGGTTGGCCCTGCATGATGTATTGTTAAAAAAAAGATGTTAAAGCTGTAACTGTGCATTATCCATGGCCAGCGGAAGACTTCTAGCAGGAGAAAACGCGTTGGGTGCTGCCTTGCACAGTGTATAGTTCAGTCAGTGAGATGAAATGTATATCTGGCCTCAGCTCACCTGTAATGTCCAAATTACAAAGCATGAGGGGTGTTTAGACTATGTATATCTGCAAAGCACTTAGTATAGGCTTCAGCCATACACTATTATCACCCAGATGGCTTGTGTCTGTGACCAGACACACTCCCTTAGTAGGGTTCCACGCTGCCAGTATTTAAAAATAATTGGCTTGAGGCTAAATTGACTTCAAATGCACAGATAATCTAGTTACAGCGTATGTAACTACAACAGGCGTGTACCAAATCAGTGATTTAAGTGATTTCACTGTATGTTCGGGTTGGAGTTCGGGGTTCGGCGATTACATTCTATGTATGGGCTTTCTATAAACCGAAATAGAGTCCCCATTCATACGAATAAGAATTTCTTATGAATGGGGACTCCATTTCGGTTTATAGAAAGCCAATAGCATTACATGTATTCCATAAACCGAAAGTCTATAAACCGAAAGACATTCGGTTTATAGACTTTCGGTTTATGGAATACATGTAAT
The DNA here is from genome assembly GCA_036172795.1 of Pelodytes ibericus. Classification (NCBI taxonomy): domain Eukaryota; kingdom Metazoa; phylum Chordata; class Amphibia; order Anura; family Pelodytidae; genus Pelodytes; species Pelodytes ibericus. The sequence continues at coordinate 87,094,771 of CM069864.1, forward strand.
GCTATTGGCTTTCTATAAACCGAAATAGAGTCCCCATTCATACGAATAGGTTTTTTCATTTTACTTCATTTTGCAGCCCTCTAGCCCTTTCCAGGACTTTTTTAGAGGCATTTTAGTGGCCAAAAGTTCGTGTCCCCATTGACTTCAATGGGGTTCGGGGTCAAGTTCGAGCACGGACCCGGAAATTTTTTCGAAGTTCGGCCGAACCTGCAGAACCCAAACATCCAGGTGTCCGCTCAACTCTAATAATCAGCCATCATTAAAAGTGTGAACATCAAAAAATGTGTAACAAAACATATCATAGCAATATATGTATATATATATATACAAAAATATTCAGAAATTTACAGAAAAATAGATACGATTTATTACAGAAATGCAAGTATCTTCAAAGCGCAATGTGTCTCATCTCTGTGAAGATATCATAGTGCATACATTTGAAACATCTTGTCTTATGTGATCTGTTTAAAGGGCAATATTGTACATAAACAATTTACTGAAATCTAAAATTAAAAACCCCGCAATTGCAAGTAATACATGACCAGAAAAAATATTCCAAAGCGCAGCTGTTCGAGTATCCAGCAATTTCAAATCACATCTAAAGATATTAACAGCTACGTAATTTTGTACAAAAACATATTATATATACACAATATACTTGTTACAGGAGCAGCTGCGCCTGGAGGATAGGACTTTGGTCGATACCTAAGAAGACAGAAAAGCAAAAATAGATTTTTTTTCAAAAATATAAATTGCAACAAGAGATGCATGTATGTATGTATATATATGTATGTGTGTGTATATATATATATATATATATATATATATATATATATTATTATATATATAAAATCTCAAAAGAGAACAAGTGTATAAGTCATTATATTATAGAATATCCATTAATGGGTTTTCACATATACAAGAGTTTTTTTTCTCTTTGACTACTCTATATATGACGGATTTTCTACAACTTTTTTTAGGGGGTTTTATTTGAAAAGGAGTTTTATATGAAGGGTACCCGGTTCTAATCTCTATTCAAACCTTTAGGAGAGAGGCTGTCAAGTTCGTATATCCACCAGGCTTCACGTTGTTTTAATTTTTTTTTTCTCCCCATCTCCACCTCTTTGGAGTTTGGGAATCCACTCAATGATCCGAAATTTGAAGTCGGGCAATTTATGATATTTATCAAGAAAATGGCAGGAACCAGGTCACAGCAGTTACTCTTGCACTGACCCTGCTCTCTGCCTCCTACTCTACAGGTATCAACATATCTCCCAACCTTTCAAATGGTCAAGGGAGGCACTTTTTATTTATTTTTTTTTTTTTTTGAGGAGAGTGGCTGAAGGGGAGGCTATAGGGGGCGGGGTCATTAACAGGATATTTTGAGGCACTTTATGGCCAATTGATTATTGGGGAAAAAATGGGGGAAATGATCTATACACCAGGAGACACCACAGATCTCTTTAAAACCTTTAAAATTTCTCTGCTTTTATGTGCTTGCTTATGGATCCTTTTTTTGGGGGTGACTGCTTTTGTGGGGGGGGGGGAGGGGTTAGCTTTAAAGTGTTCGAGACACTAAAATCAATACGCTTTTTATTGGTTCAGTATTACTGCCTCTTAGACATAGAAAAAGAGTAATTTTGTTACTTTTTTGTATTTTGTTTTATAGATGCGACTTATGAAGTAGGTGTAGAGTATTTTATTTGTATTTTGTTTTTTTTTGCCCCTTAACGGAGAAATGAGAGGTGGGGTAGACTTTCTGACCTCTTGTTTGCAGTTTCTTGGAAATTACTTGGCTTTGGAATCCAAACCTTTCCTTCCAATATGACCTCACTTATTTTTGGCTTTGCACCACTTCCCCTCCTTCCAAAATGTGCCAAATTACTCATACTAACTGGGGAAGGGAGTGAACAACAAAAAGCAACAAATTATTGGTAAAATTACAAAATATAAGCTTGTTCTGGAAAACCAAAACCAAAATATTACTGATCGTCTGCTCAAAGGCTCAAACTCTCCCCATCATTTGCATTAAATTAAGAATGCTATGTGGTGGTAAAAAAAAATGCCCTTTTATCCTGGCCTTACATACCCGAACAAAAACATGCCTATACAAATTGAGCCTGTTCTGTGCTCCTTCTCCTACTACAGTGCTGACCTCTTGAGTCTGTCTCCTTCTCTGCCTGCTCTTTGCAGTAGTACCATTAAAAAAATGATATAAAACAGAGAGAAATGGCCTTCCACATATAAAAAATAAATCTGTTAAGGTGGACTTCCCCTGTTTTAGCTGATATGTTTGTAAATGTGTTGGCGGTGTCTCCTGTTTATGACATCATCTGTGCCTTGATATGCAAATTCCTCGGCAGAGTCTACTCCAATCTTCATCCTTCTGCTGTCAGTTAGAGAAACTGCCATTAAGTTGGGTAATAGATCTTTGATTCCTTTGAGTTCTTTGTGCATTGTGTCCCCTCAGGGTGACAAGTTCTGTATAAAAACTAGTTTATTTTTATTGTAAAGACCATGGATCAACACAAATAACCTTGCAGTTGTAGATTTAAGGTTGGTTCTATGTTTTAGTTTTACTTGCAGAGATTCCAAAATGTCCCGTAACCCTCAAAATTCGTATAATACCAGGTCTTATGTCCTTGCCGATTGTTACATGGAAAGGAGCAGTAGTGTATCTTCCCCAAGGCAAACAAGGCACTCGCCTAGGGCGGCACTTTGCCAGAGGGCGGCACTTTGCCAGAGGGCATTAAAACACACTTCTGGGGCTTCAGACATTTCCGCTCCCTCCCCCACCATTCAGCAAGCTTTAGCTCCTTCCAATTGGGGTGGTGGGGGTATGTAATGAGAGTGATGGTGGCATATAATGGGGGTGATGGGGCATTTAGTGTGTATGCAATGTGGGTGATGGGGCATGTAATGGGGTGATTGGGCATTTAATGTGTGGGTTATGGGGCATGTGATGGGCCATATCGTGGGCGTGCAACGTGGGTGATTGGGCATGTTGTAGGTGTGCAATGTGGGTGCCTAAGGCAGCACAAAACCAAGATACACTACTGGAAAGGAAATGGCCGCTCAAACATGTCAAACCATCCACTCTAATGCAATGCCGGTCGCCGACCAGCACATTGGGACAATACCACCATTTTGATACTCACCACCTGTTTCTCTGTGTTCCTTTCTTTTTTTTTTTACCTAGAAAAATACATGGATTTTGATCTGAATGACCAAGGAGAGATCGGTAAGCGCATTTCATTCATTTTACATTTGCCCTTAAAATTAAATGTGTTCATTCCTTTTCTCTATACATTGGAGAGCAACGTTTCCCTTTTTTCAGTGTATTATGTAAGTTTTACGAAACCATACGGCCAGAGAAAGAATCCTAAATTAAAACGTAAAAGCATATAAAGGTTTTATTGCATATGAACCAGAGTTTAATTATAATTTTATGATGAGAAAAATATTATATATTAAGTTGAAGTATGTCAGTGATGGACTTTTTTTACTTTTGTGATGGTACATGGTACTTTTTGTGATGGTACTGTTGCTTTGCAACCTGTTATCTTAGTGTGTAGGCGTGGCAGGTTTTTTTTTTTTATCACTGTTCCCCCTAAGGTCACATTTTCTAATGCAGTTGTGCTACAATGTTTCACAAAGGGGGGCCTCCATTTTGTAATTGGATAAAGGCACCAGGGACAGTGACCAAGGCAGAAGCATTTTCTCATTGTTATTCAGCCTACTTTAGTACAGACACTGCCAGTGGCACATCTTCCCAGCTGACACCTGTAGCTCTCCATTAAGTCAATCAAACTGACCCCAGAGAGCCCAATATTAAGGCAATACTGTGTGGCCAGTTTTAACCTCCTCTGTCCCCACTGTACAAACTACATGTATGTATGTATGTGTGTGTGTGTGTGTGTGTGTGTGTGTATACACATACACACATACAACTGCTGGATGCTTTTGAGCCCTGTACACCCTGTCCGATATCCCATCTAGGGGTCAGTTCTATTGATTACTTGAATGCACTTCAAGGTCAAATGATCAATGGGTTTATGTGCAAAAGGATCCTTCTGGAACACAGTTCTAGAACATTCCATAGAAACCACTTTCTACTTTTAGAACTTTGGCCCAGAATGAATTCCTAATTCATCACCCCAATGCGTTTTTCTCCAATATCTGCTATATATTGTAATTCTCTGTTAGGCAGAACTCCATTTGCCATCATTAAAGAGATAGGGGTAGCACACTATACCACATAAAGAAGTGTATTGTAATATTATAGGATTTTATGCAAAGTGGGATCTCGATGATGGCTTAAATCACCTCATTTACTGCTGCAGCTAAACATAAATATAGCAGTGTAAAACATTTGTTATGACAGATTCCCTTTATCTAGAAGCATTAGGCTAGATGTTTAAGCCCGTGGCATCTATTTACCCAGGTACTTTTTACTCTGGGTCATTTTAAATGTCTATAGAGATAGCACAATGTAATTATTTGCATGTGTATATAAATTTCCTAGCAGTGCTTCAGTCTGACTTCTCTTCCAGAAAGGATCATAAATATTCCACTTTGGTGCTCTTAAAAATACGATTTTCTAAATGCGCCTAGCTGTGCAGTGCATTGTACATTTGGATAGGGGTGTAATAATAATTCTTCCAGATGCCTGTGCTCTAATTATACGCTGTGTTCTCCCTGCAGACATGATGGCATTAAAGATGATGATGGAGAAATTGGGGGTCCCCAAAACCCACTTGGAGGTAAAGAAGATGATTGCAGAGGTAACAGGAGGGATCAGTGAGACGATTAGCTACCGGGACTTTTGCAAAATGATGATGGGAAAAAGATCCGCAGTCCTGAAACTGTGAGTATATCGAAATTATTTTGGAATTTGGGTAATTCAGCTGGAAAGTGATTATTTTATAACAAAAGATCTGTTTACTGCGTTTGGTTACCCAATTAATCCTGGAGTGATAAGATTGCTTTGGTTACGATACAACTTTTTAAACTAGTTCCCTTTTTTTTTTATATACCCTTCCTGCATCCCACGTAAAATCTATATTTGATTAAATAATTAACTCCCCCCCCCCACAAATGTATCTGAAGTTGTCAATCTTACAGATGCTTACATAAATACTGCCCAAAGTTTCCTATTGGTCTTGTGGATGTATTATTCTCTCAAACAATGCCCCCCCCCCCCCCCCCCCCCGATCTTGTGGATTTATTATTCTATTTTTTTTTAAATAATTTCTGTACCTTTCTATACCTATTCCATTTTCATGCTACTACACAGAATACTATACTATATCTAATACTCCAATGACAAGTAGGTCTTCAACATGCTGGTATTCTACTCATGGGCTTGAGGCCAATGGTTTTTAAAGTACAACTGTAGTAAAAATGTAACTTTTTTTTGTTTTAAATTAAAAAGATGGCATCAAGTGTAGATGGTTTTTAAAAAGAAAAGCTTCAGTGAAAGATTACAAATGAAGTACCTTTTGGCTCCAAATAGTTCTAACACGACGGCAGACATGTTTTAGAATTTTTTGTGTCCGATCAAACAAGATATGACCCAAGATTCTGAAAGTGTCCGCCCCCTGACAGAGCTATGCTGAGCGAAGAGAGCTCGAAAAGGTACTTTTATTTGTATTCTTTCATTAAAGCATTTCTATTTAAATTGTCTACACTTAATGCAACCCTTCAATTAAACATGAGTATTCTTATGCCTGGGTTTTTTAATTTTTACATTTTTTTTTTAATAAGACTTTTGGGAATTTTTCTTCCCTGGTGAATTAAATACACTGATTCCTTTCACAACGAGCCTTTGAGATGTCTGACAACTGTCTGCATCTGTTGTTTTCTTTACCACGGCGGTAACCTAACTCCTGGGTTCATCGGCGAGCAGTCATTCAGAGCCATTTTGCTTGCGACCATCCATGTGATTTATCTGGGGGTGACAGACACAATATGACACCTGTCTACCTCTGTTATCCCAGCGTTAAATGAACACGTACTGTTTCTCTGTTGCTGGTATATATAATAACACTATAATAGCCATGACTTCTTTAAATAAGGTCTATCCTGAATTTCTGTTAGCAGAAGTGTGGGGGTTTTTTTGTCTGTTGTGTCTCCTATTGATGACATCACATGTGACTTGACACTACTTTTCAATGGGAAATGTGTCATTTGCATATCACGCCGTCGAGTGATGTCACACACGGGAGAAGCTACAGACGCATTCGAAACACGTCCTTCTCTTGATTTATTCATTTGTTTGCAATTCTGCATCTCTTTTTTTTTTCAACACTCTCTATATCAACATTTTCTAGTTGACTGAATCGCTTGAAGATGAGACCGGGTAGACACACACTAGAAAAGGATATTGTCTTGAGCGATAATCACTTATTTCTAAGGAAGTTCTTTTAAAAGTGCCACTAAAACCTTCTTCTTCTTCTTCTTCTTCTTCTTCTTCTTCTTCTTCTTCTTCTTCTTCTTTTTTTCTTTTTTTTTTTACACTGTTAGAGATAAGAATATGGGGGGGGGGGGCTATATAATTGTACCATGGGTAGTGAAACTTGAAGCTGGTACAGACTATAGGCTTTTGTAAATGTGTAGGGGTTTTTTTGAGTGAAGAAACCACTGTTAATATCCCATTAGTGCAGTACTAGTGCAGTACTAGTGCAGTACTTGTGCAGTACTTGTGCAGTACTTGTGCAGTACTTGTGCAGTACTTGTGCAGTACTTGTGCAGTACTTGTGCAGTACTAGTGCAGTACTAGTGCAGTACTAGTGCGAGAGTTGCAGTCCACAGCGGCTCCCTTATCCCTGCTCAACCTTTACAAACTCCACAGAGTATGAGGAGGAAGGGGCGGTAAGGCGTGGCCAAAGGAGAAGGTGTGTAGGGTGATGCAACTGAAAGATATAGCACAAAATACCTTAAATGGGGGGTATGGTAGTACACAGTTTGTGGGTAGAACAAAACAACTAAAATGAAATCGCCACACTATGAAACACCTTGGTATGTGGCGGGATATCTGTGTTATTGGGACTTTATGTGCCGTTCCATTCACCTGGGAGCTAGCTGTGTGAGTACCCATAGCTCCGGTATTTTATATTCTGGTAATCTGACTGACTACACTAGCATTAGGGTTGCCACCTTTTCTTCAAAAAAAACAAAAAATACCGGCCTTGGTACTGTCTCCAGAGACTTAACATTGGCCTGATGCCAATTTTTCTACCGGCCTGCGTTGGCAAAGATTTTTACCCTCAAGCGCCCATTGTTCTGCAGGATACCAAGTTAAAGATCTCCATGTGCCATTTTCCCCTCTCCCATTTCTATTACAGACACTGCGCCATTTTTAGTTTCCTCTTTTCTCTCTGCCACGGTTCCCTTTGCCTTTTTCTCGCCCCATCTCAGTGGTCCCCCCTATGTGCTTCACTTACTTCATGAATAATGAAGACCACCATGTACTCAAATTCTCAGTACCACCTCAGAGGCTCCCATGCTATCATTTCATGACAGTTGTAGCCTCGACTACCAGGCTGTATCGAGACACATGACAGACGTAGTGGGTAGAAAAGGCCACAGCCATTTTATTTAATTATACATGTCATTGCCTCCAACCTTAACATAAGCGTCATAATAAATACAAAGATAAATATACAAAATTAGGCAATGACAAACCCACATATTCGCACATATAAATGACATGAACCACATAATTAACATAATTAACCATAACTTTATTAACATAGTTAACATAACCCAGTAAACATGTACTGAACCAACTTGCTCCCCAGGGGTCCAAGTCCATCGAATCCACTGCCAGGCAGACCTTCTGCCCAGCCCACCAACAGGTTAGGAGCCCCCCAGCTTAGCTCCGAACCTCTCTCGTATCCATTTAAACTATGGCTGACTCCCGATATTCCAGCCATAGACCACCCTAAGGAGCAAGTTACCGCCAGCTGTGACAATGTATGCTCCGACAACTCCCATCCGATGCGACGCTGTATCTGAGACACAGAAGACAAGCGGCAGAACACAGAAATACCAAGTATGCAACTTAACGTCCTAATTTAGGGAGGGCGGATGGGAAAATTCTGGTAGGACAAAATCTGAACTTTTTTTCTCCCCAGTGTCCAGACCTAAATACCTTCTGGTCCCCACCCCCAACTCCTCCCTTAATACTTTACCACCAATAGATACAGCCTTGCTACAGCACAAGCTGTCAAGGCCCTTCTGCACCTAGGCGTCTCCGTGGGCATCTCTCTGTACTACACTATGTTTTTATTTTTTTTTCATTATTCAGTGTTTTGTGGATTTGTTGATTTTAAAATGAGCCCGTTGTGGTTTCCTTAATCTTGCAAGACATTTCACAAGCTGCTTGATATGCAAAAACTAAAAATAAAAGTTTGATGCATGTTCTAGTCATACATAATGATTCATGCATTTTTTTTACATTTTTTTTTCTTTTATTTTTTTAATTAGTCAGTCAGTCTATTGTATTTTCCTGGCTGAAGACAATGGTGACAACTTAATTAATGAGGCTTGTGATTAAATTGTGAAATGAGGGCTGTATGTTTTGGAGATATTATTATTATCAAGTTCTGTGGTAAACTAGTATCCCTATAGCTGCTGCCTGGCTGAGCATGCTGGGATTTTTAATATTGAAGTCTCTGGGCAAAGGCACTCTTGAGATACACCTATACCCCGGCCATTGAAAGACCAGATAGGCTTCTATCTTTATATTTAAAAGAAGAAAAACTACCACAACAAGAGGACATAGTCTTCAATTAGAGGGACAACAATTTAAAAGTAGTATCAGGAAGTGGATGTATGGAATAGTCTTCCAGCGGAAGTGGTAGAGGTTAATACAGTGAAGGAGTTCAAGCATGCGTGGGATAGGTATAAGGCTATCCTAGATATAAGATAAGGCCAGGGACTAATGAAAGTATTACTTTACTGAGAGGGTAGTGGATGCATGGAATAGTCTTCCAGTAGAAGTGGTAGAGGTTAATACAGTGAAGGAGTTTAAGCATGCATGGGATAGGTATAAGGCTATCCTAGATACAAGATAAGGCCAGGGACTTATGAAAGTATTACATTACTGAGAGGATAGTGGATGTATGGAATAGTCTTCCAGTAGAAGTGGTAGAGGTTAATACAGTGAAGGAGTTTAAGCATGTCTGATATAGGTATAAGGCTATCCTAGATATAAGATAAGGTCAGGGACTAATGAAAGTATTACATTACTGAGAGGGTAGTGGATGCATGGAATAGCCTTCCAGTAGAAGTGGTAGAGGTTAATACAGTGAAGGAGTTTAAGCATGTATGGGATAGGTATAAGGCTATCCTAGATATAAGATAAGGTCAGGGACTAATGAAAGTATTACATTACTGAGAGGGTAGTGGATGCATGGAATAGCCTTCCAGTAGAAGTGGTAAAGGTTAATACAGTGAAGGAGTTTAAGCATGCATGGGATAGGTATAAGGCTATCCTAGATACAAGATAAGGCCAGGGACTAATGAAAGTATTACATTACTGAGAGGGTAGTGGATGTATGGAATAGTCTTCCAGCGGAAGTGGTAGAGGTTAATACAGTGAAGGAGTTTAAGCATGCGTGGGATAGGTATAAGGCTATCCTAGATATAAGATAAGGCCAGGGACTAATGAAAGTATTACATTACTGAGAGGGTAGTGGATGCATGGAATAGTCTTCCAGTAGAAGTGGCAGAGGTTAATACAGTGAAGGAGTTTAAGCATGCGTGGGATATGTATAAGGCTATCCTAGATATAAGATAAACCAAGAGACTAATAAAAGTATTAAGGAAATTGGGCAGACTAGGTGGACCAAATGGTTCTGATCTTCCGACACGTTCTATGGTTATCCTAGTGGTGAATGACCTGCCAGGCTGCAGTGCGAGATGATGCTGGTGTATTTAGGCCGTCTTGCTCTGTAGAGCTCCTGGGCATCTCGGTCCACTGCAGTCAACATAGTCACTTAGGAATTCTATGGGACGTGTGACTCTCATGTTCCAAAAACAGCTGGCTGCAGATGGTGACCTTATAGCTCCTTCTGCATTGCTGATCCAAGCAGGAGCACAGTGCCAGGCAAAGCGCAGGACATGAGTTCTGACACCCAGCTGGGGGGGGGGGGGGGGGGGGGAGATCAGCAAGCAGTGGCATTCATATGGGAGCTCCTGCAACAATGTAATCAGTGCAGATATTGTATGAAGGCAGGAAGCAGGGGCAGCCGTGTTTAAAAATAATTAATGGCCACTCAAAATAGCAGGACTGAGCAATTACTGAAGGCCACATAATATGTGCATTTACCACCAATGTGTCCTTAGCAGAGATCTCTCCTTTTTTTTAAAGGTGCAGATCCACCAAGCTTATTTAATGTATGTTGTTATTTTTGGGGGTAGAAAGAATCCTGTTGAGATGCAAGTTATATCACAATGTCATTAATTTGGTTCCCAGCGCATTGCTACCGGTACATCATCATTATCCATGTCTGTAGTTGTGTGTTTAGGTTTTGTGCTGCTCAATGCCTGACTAAACTCGCTCACCCCTTCCTCTCCTGGAGGCATCCATCCATTGCCCCAACATCCCTAAGCATACTACGAGTGGTAATGTACTGGGGAGTAGGGCAGCCGCTGAGGGAGGATGTAGCACCAACAATAAACCCGCTGACTCTGCTGTTACCCCACTCGATTCACTGAACTGTGAACTGTGGTGAAAAAGGTCCATTAATAACCTTGTTGGGAGAATAGACAACTGTTCTCCATTTCTCCCATTCTCCTATTACTGCCTGATTCTTGCCTTTCCCTTGCCAGTTCACTGTTATTACTGAATAAAGGGCAATCTGTTCCAGTTGATTTTGTAAAGTGGTGTTGGGATTTGATGCAGGAGCCCTGTTGCCTGCTTCTATGCTTACTGTAAATATGTAGGAGGCCATACGGGCCCTGATTTCTTCCTCATCGTTTCCTCTTAAAGGACAACTTTAGCAAAAAATGAAGTTCTGTTTAATTGAAAGATTGCATCAAGTGTAGGCATTTTATATAGAAATGCTTTGTTGAAAGAATACAAATAAAGTACCTTATTAAGCCATCTTTACGCCATATAGCTCTACCAGGAGGCAGCCATTTTGTTTAGAATCTTTGGTCAGATCTTTGTTCATCTGAACCAAGGTGAGTGAAGATCTGACCCAAGATTCTAAACAACATGTCTGCCCCCTGAGAGAACGATATGGAGTAAAGATTCTAACCAACATGTCTGCCCCCCGAGAGAACTATATGGAGTAAAGATTCTAACCAACATGCCTGCCCCCTGAGAGAACTATATGGAGTAAAGATTCTAACCAACATGTCTGCCCCTGAGAGAACTAAATGGAGTAAAGATTCTAACCAACATGTCCGCCCCCTGATAGAACTAAATGGAGTAAAGATTCTAACCAACATGTCTGCCCTCTGAGAGAGCTATATGGAGTAAAGATTCTAACCAACATGTCTGCCCCCTGAGAGAACGATATGGAGTAAAGATTCTAACCAACATGTCTGCCCCCTGAGAGAACTATATGGAGTAAAGATTCTAACCAACATGTCTGCCCCCTGAGAGAGCTATATGGAGTAAAGATTCTAACCACCATGTCTGCCCCCTGAGAGAACTATATGGAGTAAAGATTCTAACCAACATGTCTGCCCCCTGAGAGAGCTATATGGAGTAAAAATTCTAACCAACATGTCTGCCCCCTGAGAGAACTATATGGAGTAAAGAAGGCTTAATAAGGCACTTGATTTGTATTCTTTCCTTAAATCATTTCTTTATAAATCATCTACACTTGATACAATCTTTTTAATTAAACATAAGTAATTGTTTTGCTACACTTGTCCTTTAATCGTTGATAACATGAATCCCGGTTCGATGCAATTTAGATTTTATTGAGCTGTTTGCTCTACGTTGGTTTCACTTTTATCGCATTAAACCAATGATTTGCAGCTGGCGAATAATGAAAGAGGAAGTGACAAATATGCTTGTTTTATGGTTTTTCAACTAAAAGAAGAAGTTGTACTTGCTATTCCAAGAAGAATGTGTGATTATACTTATATATATATATATATATATATATATATATATATATATATATATATATATGGTATGTATATGATCTCTATCTCTACACTTTATTATATGTAAAACATTTATACAGTGCTGTTTTTAGCTGGATCCTCTTAATTCTGATGATCCGATTGGTCTATTCCTAGGGTGCTGATGGACAACATTTCCCATAATACTCCTGTCGGCTAAGACTCTAGCTGAGGATTATGGGAGAGTCTGTTTGACACCTTTGGTCCATCATCTGACATTAGGCCAGTCAGATACAATATTTATTAATGTGCCACAATTTCTAGTATCAAGAGAAGGAAAAATAATGTGCGTGAATATGCTTAGGGTTACCATCTTTTCTTCCAAAAAAATACTGGCCATTCTACTACCTCCCTATACTTTAACATTGGGGTCAAGCCAATTTTCTTTACCGGCCAGGTTGCCACCCTAAATGTATCTGGACTTGATAAATATTTCAGGTGCAAACGGTCCTGAAAAGGCAGACTGGATATTTTCATAATATTCCCGATTTTCAACGTTAGCTTTGTAAAAACCAGTCCCACTAGAGTCACCTGAATGAAAAGCAGGGATTTGAGCTAGAATGTAACAGGGCACCATCTATTGTCACTTGGTAAGGAAGCTTAGTCAGTGGTAGAAAGGAGATTTGGCTGAATTATCATCATTCCATAAGCCTGGCTGACCCGGGCTTATCACCTGCATTCTTGACATCATTGGAAAGCTTTGTAGCACATTTGTAATAGGATTATACCGAAGGGAGTGTCCGTATACTGTGTCTCTGTATACATCAGATGCTACCCGCAGTGAGGAATTTGGGGGCTGTGGAAGATGTATCAGTGGTGTATCTTGGTTTTGTGCTGCCCTAGGCAGACAAAATTCGGGCACCCCCCCCCCCTACCCACCCACGTTGCACACCTACGACATGCCCCATCACCCACGTTGCACACCCACGACATGCCCCATCACCCCATTAATTGCCCCATCACCCACATTGCACACACATTACATGCCCCATCACCCACATTGCATTCACACTAAATGCCCCATCAACCCCATTACATGCCACCATCACCCTCATTACAAACCCCCACCACATCCATTACATGCCCCCATCACCCCAATTGGAAGGAGTTAAAGCTTGCTGAACGGTAGGGGAGGGAGGGAAAATGTTTGAAGCACCAGAAGTGTGCTTTAACACCCTCTGGCAAAGTGCCGCCCTCTGGCAAAGTGCCGCCCTAGGCGCGTGCCTTGTTCGCCTTGTGGAAGATACACTACTGGATGGACACAGTGACCCATTAATGTTTCAATACCAGATAATACACTACTTCCTGATGTTTCTCTTCTGACACCCTTGTTCCGCCATGTGGAGCTAAACCTGTTTGGTAACGTGTCTTTTTACATGGTGAGAGACTTTACCAGTTTGTCGGGATTTTTAATTACAAGCAAAACAATGATTGATTTTTTTTATTTTTTATGTTTAAGTAGGGTATGTCATGATGAACCATGTTTCACACATTTTTAAAATTCTCGCCCTATATTGTCATTAAACAGACATGTTCATTAATAAATAATTCGCATTGTATAAAGGAATTTTAATTGACGTGGTTACCTTGCGTGTTCTTGACTCCCCTCTTTGACATGTCCTGAGTCAGCCAGACTACATTTCCCATGATGCTGAGGCAGCTCAGGGCTGCCTGAACATAATGGGAATGGTACGCCACACAGCTGGGCGGCCATGGGTCAAGCATGGCCTCAGCATCATAGGATATGTAGTCCACACAGCTGGAGTACAGGTTTTTAGCAAGGATTAAATTTAGGCCAAAAGTACATCCAATACTTTTTTTTTTTACATTTTAAAATTTAAAAACCTGCCTGAAGTAAGCCAACTTGTAACTTTTGCAGATACACTCTGAGCTCTGCCTCTCAACTGAGGCAGCGCTTGTCTGATCAGTCCCTTGCGTTTGAATTCTACCAACATAGAGCACCTAGTTAAGGTCCCCTGTATTGACCTCAGTCATGATACTACTGTGGGAAGCACAATGGCAGCTGGATAAATGGGCATGTAGTTTAAAATGCACGTTCCAGCTTATCTTCATACTTGGGCCAATAGTTTTTTCACTTGTGCTTCTCCATTTGAAACACAAGTGGGAAAAAAAACTGAGTTTAGAGGCTTTGAAAAGGCTCACTCCTACTTTAAAACTATGTACATTTATACTTTATGTTAAATGTTTACACAGATGTATATTTGGGTTAAAAAGTGCGTATTGGTGTTCTTAATTTGATACTCCCCCCCACTACGCAACAATCGAAGTGTCTCACATGATAAACGTACTTGGAATGTTCCACATACCTCGTACAGAATACCCACATCCACCAGGTGTACAGCTGTACTCCTGGAATGGTGCAGACACAGAGTGGGCGGAGTTAAGATAAAAATCTATTTTGCTTCATTAGAGAGAGAGAGAGAGAGAGAGAACAGTAGTGATTTAGAAATTAGGATCAAGATGGAGGGTTGCTTCAGGTAGAAGTAACACTCGGTAGAAAGTTACTCAGAGTGGACCCTCAGTCAAGTTTTTAAGAAGTTTTATGTCATTTTCTTTTTAATAGGACATTTCAACCTCAAATTTTGGATATTTAAACTCCGGTGTCCTGAACTGGTTATAACCTGTAAAATTGATGCACAATTTAGCTAGTGGTAATGTATAGTTGAACTTGTCCTTGCAAAACTGCTGAACCACTGTGTTTACACAACACGTTTAGTGTTCTTGTCATTTACTGATGAAGCACAAGTTGTCACCCCCTGACCTCCAAACCAGACCTGTGACTGGCATTTCATCTTCCCACAAGGTTGTGAAATTCCTGTGACTATTTATTTGCAAATGTCGGCAAAAAAAAAAAAAAAAGAACCACTTGCTAGCCTGCTTATTAATCTGTCTACAATGGCCTAACAAGTTTATCACTCCCAGTATTCTCATCCAGCCTTTCACAATATGATCAACCAACTCTCAGCAGCACACGTAGTATAACTGGCTGCTGGAACGCTATGCTGGATGGGTAGCCAGAAGCCTGAATCACCTTGAACTATATTGCACATAATGCTCAGCCAGCCACAAGATGGAAGCATCTTGGAAAGGCCAGTCTACACAGACCATCTATGAATTAGACATTTTTTTTTAGCTGTGGGGAGCATGGCTGCCCATTCAGCTGCCTTTGAATGATAGGGAATGTAGTCCACACAGCCGGCGTGCCCATAATTCTTGCTGCCTGTCTACTTGGAGGCACAGAGAGGTATGGAGGGTCCTGTTGGTTTAGAGGTGGGAGTCTTTGCTCCCTCTCTTCCTGCACACTCTGAATGACTGTGTGCTCATATCTTACACATTGTGTCATTATTATGGGTAGGTGGGAAGGATATAGGGTGCATGTTCACCATCTCCTTCGTTCCCTTCCTCAGACCCCTCATTAGTGAGTCTGGCCGTCCATAGGGTTGCCACCTTTTCTTCCAAAAAATACCGGCCTTGGTATTGTCTCCATAGACTTAACATTGGCCTGATGCCAATATTTTACCGGCCTGCCGGTAAAATACCGGCCAGGTGGCAACCCTAGCCGTCCATGATCCATCGCCAGCAGTTCAACCCGAGAAAACTGCTGATCAGAATTACAGAATTCTAGGGATAATGTTATGCAGCCAATGAGAAAAGAGATCTCTGTTGTGCTTAACTGCTATTGGCTACACAGTGGAGAGATCTAGTTTAGAACATTCTTTCCCCTTTTACAAAATCTAAAATAACGCATTTTCTCCCTATTAACCAATCCAGGCATGCGATTACAAGTGTAATCTACACATCCATTTGCAGGGTGTGTTTCAAGTGGTTGAATACAGAAGCTCATTTACAAGAAAAAAGAAAGCATTGTATAATGTTAACATATGCATGCAACTTTCAGATAAACAGCGGCTCCAAAGGCCTATGATCCTGGGGTTGCTGCTGATCGGAGGGGGGAGGGGGGGGGGGGTGTAACTGTGAAGCAAAGTGTCACACTGAGCAGATTGCTGCAGTTCTAAGTCACAAAGGTAGCTATTAGGTCTTCACCTCCACTGCAGAGATTTCTGACACTTCAGGCTGTGAATAAAATTAAACCTTGCAAACTCCATCATTCCCTCATGTTGCCACTTCTTATAATACCTCTCAGATCTCCAACAATTCAAATTAGATATAAAAGCAGGAAGAAAAACTGCATTTTTACTCCCAACATTAATTTACCTTTAAAAGTGCCAGGAAAGCTAAAACATTTTTTTTTTTTTTTTTATATATTTTTCTTTTTAAGTTAGAGGCCACTTTTAACTTGGCTCAATGCTTTTTGAACCTTGTTCCCATGCTTACCGAGATGCTCCACTCTTACCGCAGTCATTTCTTCGACACGAAGAAGCTGTGATTGACGACAGCTGTGCTTTGTGGCGTGTTGCTTTCCTGGTGACCTATATATGTGTCAATATTTACCACTACATGTATTTGAATTTCCTTTTTTATTTGTATTTTTTTTTTTTTTTTTATACATTATACATGGTAACTTCTTGTGTAATGATCTGGAAATATTGAAACATTTGTTAAACGGGGTTCTTAATAAATATATCAATCCTGCAAATCATCAGCTGTTCCTGAACTGCAACTCCTATAATTCTCTGCCCTGGGAAATGGGACCTGCAGTCCACCAGCAGCTGAGTTTGTAGGCCAAGGGCATTGACATTTTATCTATATAATAATACAGTGTTTTACTTTACAATTGATGGATTATATATATATTTTTTTTTCTTCCGATCCCCTACCAATGTCAGATTAAGTGTAATAGTTATTGCTGTCGCTGTAGCAACAGTGCTGCCCCTCTCAGAGCTCTTCTTATTGGATGGCAGTGAATTCAAAAGCCCCACTGAAATTCTTATCAATGTAAGACTACTGAAGAACTATAAATTTAAAGTAAATTCCACAAAGGTACACACAAAAAAAAAAAAAATACAGAACTGGAAGAACCCATACTTTTTATCTATATAAAGAGTCCTTTTATTTTTGCAACTGCACTTCATATAGTATAGGTTCTCAACCGCTGCCCAGACGCCATATTCCCTAATCTTGTACTGATCGCTCAGTCTGTCTGTGGCGAGGGAAAAGGGTTAAATCTCCGAGACAATAGCGTGTTGTTTGTAGGAATTTGTTCCTCTCTCCTGGAGTCCTCTGAAGGCCAGAGAATGGAGAGGAACACTTGTGAGAATGCAGCGTGTCATTGTACTGCCAATTTAGAGATGGGATAAGAGGGGCTTTTAGATAATGTTTATTTTAAGGCTGCAATTTCTATCTTCTAAAGCCTTGGTTTTTTTTTTTTTTTCATTTCAGCCGAGATCCGAGCTCTCGCTGCGCAAACGGCAGCTTCTCTGCATATCAAACAGGGACGGTCCCCGGGATGTGGGGTTTTTTTTTTTTTTTGTGCTAATTTAAAATAGGGCAGAAAAAAAAGGAAAAAGTAAAATAGGGCAGACCTAATGGAAATCAGGGAAGGGAAGGGGGGGAACGGATTTGGTGGGGAGATATCAATTCTTTCTCTGATGGGTTGTGTGGCTTAACTATAATCTTACTTCAAAAGTTCCTGTTTTATGAATAAATCATACCAGAGTTACTGAGTAAGAGCCTCTTTCTCCAGTTCTCTTCCCCGGCCAACCACTGGCTGGTGGACAACACTTTCTCATGCCGGATCAGTCAAAAGTATGAGTACACCTGTCGCTAGAATTTGGTCTACAGTCCAAAAAGTCATTGTACCAATCCTCTTTGCGTAATCTTTCCATTTGCCCCCACAGATGTCTGGGGGAGGTTGTACCACCATCAATGGTAATGCTGAATTTATTGCGTCCCCCACCCTCCCATCATTTTGTGCTGCCCTCCTTCGCTCTGCCATTCTAGGCCTAGTTGGCCAAGGCATTAATCCAGCACTGTCTTAATTCAAGAGCTTACACTTGTCACACTGCATACCTGCTCTGCAATCCTTCCAGCTTGACATCTCAAATTAATTTCAAAGATCAGCTAACCATGTGTCTACAAGCAGTAGTGTATTTTCCACAAGGCACTCTCCTAGGGCGGCACTTTGTCTGAGGGTGTTAACCCCCCCCCCCCCCCCGCCCCACACACACACACACACATTCAGCAAGCTTTAGCTCCTTCCATGGGGGCATGTAATGGACGTGGTGGGGGTATGTAATGAGGGTGATGGGGGCATGTAATGGGGTGATTGAGCATTTTAATGTGTGTGCAATGTGCGTGATGGGGCATGTATTGGGGAGATGGGGCTTGTCGTGGGTGTGCAACGTGGGTGATGGGGCATGTCATGGGTGTGCAACGTGGGTGATGGGGCATGTCGTGGGTGTGCAATGTGGGTGATGGGGCATGTCGTAGGTGTGCAATGTGCCTAGGGCAGCACAAAACCAAGATACACCACTGTCTACAAGATCATCGGCTAAAACCTTGCACAAGATTATTAGCAAAACTAGAATACCAGAGGCTACAGTGTTTTTTATTATACAAGAGCAATTTGCCAGCTCTGACCTGTGAGGAAGCCCCCAAAAAAGCGTTGAAACGTGTTGGGTCGCTGCTACTAGACAGCACTGCACCCTACCATATTTCACTTCTATGTTTATTGTATTTTATTTGTCTATTGAATTTCCGTCAATACAGATTCTTTTTCTAAGACCCTAGATTAGATATCTTTCTTTATGCTCTCTGTAAGCGCACGTACCAGTAGAATCCACAAACACAGCACCGGGTCTAGCCCTTTAATAAGCACCACTTACTGGGATAGATCTAGAACTGAATAGATCCAGTCTAATCCACCACCACTTTACTCTAGACCTTGTCCTGTCTTCAGTACAGAGCATATGAGGAATGGATGCCACTCATTTAGAAAGTAGGATTGTTATGCTTATACCATAAACCAAACATCTCCCTCCCACGTGTAAAGGGTGGGACAATCCCCCCCCCCCCCCCCCCCCTTAATATTAAAGAGTACCACAGAGAAACAACTGGCTACATACAGAAAAGCAATCAAAATAATATTACAGAGTAAAACCTCTCATTCATCCACCATCCCCAAGGTACCCAAGAGGGTGTAATTCTACACAATATTCTCTGTGGATGCGGATACAGGTGTGTTTACAAGGTTTTTTTTTTTGGGAAGGAGGAGGTGGAGGGAGAAGCATCATTTGGGATGAAAGAGGGAGCGGTTCCATGTTCCCTAGCCTGTTCAAACCAATAACAAAAATATTAACTCTTCTGATCCTGGACACCTTTTGTGAAGGCAACGATTTTAACACTTTAGATTCTGGTACAACACCTGCTACTCTTTTAGAATGTAGCGCTCCAACACCTGCTACTCTTTCAGAATGTAGCGCTCCAACACCTGCTACTCTTTTAGAATTTAGCGCTCCAACACCTGCTACTCTTTTCGAATGTAGCGCTCCAACACCTGCTACTCTTTTAGAATGTAGCGCTCCAACACCTGCTATTCTTTGCGAATGTAGCGCTCCAGCACCTGCTACTCTTTTCGAATGTAGCGCTCCAATACTCTCCTCTCTTCTTTTAGAATGTAGCGCTCCATCACCTGCTACTCTTTGCGAATGTAGCGCTCCATTACTCTCCTTTCTTCTTTTCGAATGTAGCGCTCCAACACCTGCTACTCTTTTCGAATGTAGCGCTCCAATACTCTCCTCTCTTCTTTTAGAATGTAGCGGTCCATCACCTGCTACTCTTTGCGAATGTAGCGCTCCAACACCTGCTACTCTTTTAGAATGTAGCGATCCAACACCTGCTACTCTTTTAGAATGTAGCAGTCCAACACCTGCTACTCTTTTAGAATGTAGCGCTCTAACACCTGCTACTCTTTTAGAATGTAGCGCTCCAACACCTGCTACTCTTTTCGAATGTAGCGCTCCAACACCTGCTACTCTTTTAGAATGTAGCGCTCCAACACCTGCTACTCTTTTAGAATGTAGCGCTCCAACACCTGCTACTCTTTTCGAATGTAGCGCTCCAACATTCTCCTCTCCTCTTTTTAGAATATAGAACCCAAAGACCCATGACTTTTTGGGGGGGAGTTTAGGATTTTAATGTCCGCTACTTTTCAAACATAGCACTTACTACTCTTTGTAAAACATTGTGTTCCAAAGCTCGCTACATTTGCCCGCACTCTGACTCTCTCTCTCTAGCCTCAGCATGGATCCGCCACTTAAACTCCATGGGTAGTCTGTGGAGAAGCACTGTTTAGCAGATCTGGGCCTTCCATTGATTAATCATCTTTTGGAATGGGGTGTTGATAGGAATCCTCTGTATCACTGTGAGAAGCAGCGATGTGGAATGTACTCCCTGGGGTTGAAATGCCGGTGACTAAATCGGGGTCTTTGTGATCAGGTAATATGTCACCTTGCCTCTGGATCGGTTGAAGGCATGATACAGAGTTCCACACAGCAGGTTCTATATACTCTGAGCCTGCTCTGTGCCTTCAGTTACATCACCCCAGCCAGGAGAACACTGCCTGTCTTTGTCACACTGCCCAACCCTCCCCATCGTTCTCCTTTTCTATCTTTCACCTCCACATTATCGCCTATTATCAGTCGGTGCATTAACACCGGATTGGATGGACAGGGCCGGCTTGCCTTGTTGCCTAGGGTATGCGAGAGGCCGGATGGGATGTGGCAGCCTGCCTGGGCTTTTAACAATTAATTTTCTGTGTGCCTGGCCTTCTCCGCCCCCTCTGCTGGGAGAGCAGGAACAAGCTCTTTCAATGCATTCCCATGGGGATCCCAAATGTGAGCCGTGTGTATTTCTTTTTACCTGAAAAGGGGGCTGAGGGGGGAGCAGGGTCTCTGACTGGCTGCAGTGCTTCCTGCCAGGTTATTGACACTTTCAGACAAGCATGAAGAGAAGTGATTGTCTGTGGCCTGGATCACGTGTAGCGAGAGAGAGAGTCTCCTTTACTAAAAGGGAAGAGGGAAAATAAACCTTATTACCACTTGATACTCAGGAGGGCCTGAGAAATCTCTAAGAAACAGAAGTACATCGGACTCCCCAATATGGGATTGTTTCTAAAAAAAAAAATTTTTTAAAACCCTTATGAGGATTAGTGTGATTATCCTTTAACCCTTTGTGTGTCAGATGTGAGCAATGTATACTTAACGAGCTTAGTGTCTTCACAGTACTAATCAAATGCTGAAAGCTGTATTCCTCAAGGACTTTATCTGCCCTAGACAAAGTTGTTGTTTTTTTTGTTATATTTTGCCATCCCAGTAATTTTGCACCGGACACTTGCATTCCACAGGCTTCCTCATGACTCCACGGCTTCTGTCCCTTTCCCTCCTTTTAGTGCATCTTTTCTGAGCTACATCCCTCTCCACTGTACCTTATCGCCCCGGCATCCCTCTCCACTGTACCGTATCGCCCCGGCATCCCTCTCCACTGTACCGTATCGCCCCGGCATCCCTCTCCACTGTACCGTATCGCCCCGGCATCCCTCTCCACTGTACCGTATCGCCCCGGCATCCCTCTCCACTGTACCGTATCACCCCGGCATCCCTCTCCACTGTACCGTATCACCCCGGCATCCCTATCCACTGTACCGTATCGCCCCGGCATCCCTCTCCACTGTACCGTATCGCCCCGGCATCCCTCTCCACTGTACCGTATCGCCCCGGCATCCCTCTCCACTGTACCGTATCACCCCGGCATCCCTCTCCACTGTACCGTATCACCCTGGCATCCCTATCCACTGTACTGTATGGCCCACGCATCTCTCTCCACTGTACCGTATCACCCCGGCATCCCTCTCCACTGTACCGTATCACCCCGGCATCCCTATCCACTGTACTGTATGGCCCACGCATCTCTCTCCACTGTACCGTATTGCCCCCGCATCTCTCTCCACTGTACCGTATTGCCCCCGCATCCCTCTCCACTGTACCGTATTGCCCCCGCATCCCTCTCCACTGTACCGTATTGCCCCCGCATCCCTCTCCACTGTACCGTATTGCCCCTGCATAATGGTAGCACCATTCCTAAAGCTCTGAAACTGTGGTAAATACTGAACAGCCCTGTGGAGTTAATAGGTAAAATGAATCCTCTATTTCACAGCTTCAGAAGATCTTCCTTCATCTGACCCAAGATTCTAAACAACGTTTTCTGCCCCCCTGATAGAGCAATACTGAGCAAAGAGAGCTCATTAGGACACTTTAATTGTATTCTTTCATTAAAGCATTTCCAATTAAAGTGTCTGCACTTGATGCCATCCTCCAATTAAGCAGAAGAGAACTTTGCCTGCATCTGTCCTTTTAGAAATGAAAGAATTTAAAGTTTAGTTTAAAGTTTTAGTATCTCCTGAAAGTCACCCCTCTTCCTAATGAAAGCATTACAGATCAGAGCCGGCTGATGCCACCCGTGACTCCTGTAATATTTACACCAGCCTCGGATACCTTCACTTGTGCAATCAAAGTGAACCACTGTTCAAACAGCAGATGAAGCAAAAGCCAAGTCACTGAGTGCGGCAGGGAGAGATAAATTGTACTCACTGCCACGTGAAGAACTTTCCACAGATACTGGACACATTTTATTTATCTCTTTACATTTTACTAGCAAGCCTGCTTGCAAATGTATGGGAGTACCCACAATGCACCACATGCAGAACCAAAGTGCATTGTGGACAACACTTGGGAGGTTGCTAGTATCAGGCCTGGAGGATCCAGGTTTTAAATGGGTTTTGTGTGTAGCCTGGCCAGTATTTTTTTTTTTTAGAATAAAAAAAAAAAAATCAGGACTACAAATAGTCCCCACTCCCAATAGGTCGTCGGTTCCTACCTCAGTCCCTACCCAGTTGGTCTCCCAGGCCATACATGCCCTCAGTGGGTTATTGCCTCTGCTCTTGTCCAGGCTCTACATGCCTTGGTTAGGGTATAGGCCTCAGCTGTTTGTCCCATACACATGCCCTCAGTGGGTTTTTTTGGTGGGGTATAAGCCCCAGTTGGTCTCCCAGGCCATACATGTCCTCAGTGGGTTTTTGCCTCTGCTCTTGCCCAGGGCTACATGCCTTGGTTATGGTATAGGCCTTAGCTGTTCTCCCATACACATGCACTCAGTGGGTTTTTTCCTCCACTCATGTCCCAGGCTGTACATGCCCTTGGTGGGGTATAAGCCCCAGTTGGTCTCCCAGGCCATACATGCCCTCAGTGGGTTTTTGCCTCTGCTCTTGTCCAGGCTCTACATGCCTTGGTTAGGGTATAGGCCTCAGCTTTTCTCCCATACACATACACTCAGTGGGCTTTTGCCTCGGCTCATGCCAGCTGCTATTTTAAAAGCAGGCAGGCAGATGTTATATTTTTTTCATGTCAGGTGCTCTTTCACACTACATTTAAACATAAATCTCATTTTCTTTGAAATGTTCATGGCCGATTACCTTTAAGAATGATTCCTGTCTCACTGGTGGCGTTGCAATCTCCGGTTGGGTTATTTTGATTGTGTCGCGTCTGCAGAAGGCGCAGTGTGTCAAACATTTAGGAATAACATCTAAAGAGCCCTGACTTGGGCGCTGCTGGGGAATAACTGAACTCCTGGTAGCGTCCGCTGAATAACAAATGCTGGGCTAACCTGTTGGACGGCCGCTGGTTGAGCACCCGTTAGAACCATTTGGTCGAAAAAAAGGATTTAAGGAAAGTTTCTTAAAGGGCAACTACTTTTTTTTAACCTTTCATTAGTGGAAGAAAGGGTTAAAAAAAATATATAGCATTGTCTCAAATAAACCGGACCTGTATCTTTTGCAGATACATGCAGGTTTGTGTTTGACTCTGCTTAAAGGACAACTGTAACAAAATTATAACTTTATGTTTAATTAAATGATTGTATCAAGTGTAGAGGATTTATAAAGGAATTCTTTAATGAAAGAATACAATTAAAGATCATTTTTGAGCCTTCTTTACTCCATATCGTTCTCCCAGGGGGCAGACATGTTGGTTAGAATCTTTACTCCATATCGTTCTCTCAGGGGGCAGACATGTTGGTTAGAATCTTTACTCCATATCGTTCTCTCAGGGGGCAGACATGTTGGTTAGAATCTTTACTCCATATCGTTCTCTCAGGGGGCAGACATGTTGGTTAGAATCTTTACTCCATATCGTTCTCTCAGGGGGGCAGACATGTTCGTTAGAATCTTTACTCCATATCGTTCTCTCAGGGGGCAGACATGTTGGTTAGAATCTTTACTCCATATAGTTCTCTCAGGGAGCGGACATGTTGGTTAGAATCTTTACTCCATATAGTTCTCTCAGGGGGCGGACATGTTGGTTACAATCTTTACTCCATATAGTTCTCTCAGGGGGCAGACATGTTGGTTAGAATCTTTACTCCATATCGTTCTCTCAGGTGGCAGACATGTTGGTTAGAATCTTTACTCCATATAGTTCTCTATGGGGGCAGACATCTTGTTTAGAATCTTGGGTCAGATCTTCACTCACCTTGGTTCAGATGAACAAACATCTGACCAAAGATTCTAAACAACATGTCTGCCTCCTGGTAGAGCTATATGGGGTAAAGATGGCTCAATAAGGTACTTTATTTGTATTCTTTCATTAAAGCATCTCTATATAAAATGCCTACACTTGATGCCATATTTCAATTAAACAGAACTTCCTTTTTTGCTACAGTTGTCCTTTAAGAGTCGAGGCAGAGCTGGGCTAGAGGCTGCAATACACTGTTACTGTCCTCCAGTGTGCAGGCTTGTCCCGCTCCTTTGATTGGGGCCTGTATGGAGCTATGGTCTCTCTGTGGTAAGGCAGAGAGAAATCCCCGTTGGGGAGATAGAGAGACGAGACCAGACTTCCTGCTTAGGGATTAATAGACTAATGCGTCTGTAATATCTCCTGTTAATGACATCACCTTGTGACCTGGAATACAAATTACACTGAATGTCAGTCATTGAATGTCATTCATTTGCCCATCAGGCTGCACTCCTCCTTTTCTATCCAAGGCTCATTCACTGAGCCATACATGAATGAGAAACCAGGCAGGGTTAACATTTCTACATGTGAAAAACACTGTACAGATCTCTGCAAGGCTGAGATAAGCCATGATTTGCTCTAGTGATCCCACAACCTTTTACTGCAGCAGCTTGGCATTCGGCATCTGTTTTGGGGTTTTTTTTTGGAGTCCATTTTGGTATTGCCTTAGTAGTTTAATCACGGTATGATAAACTGGAGCCACTTTTATTCCAGAAAACTTTCATCTGCAAGCCTTCATCATGATTAAGCGTAATAATACGCGAAACGCGTAAGATGTGGTCGCCTATCCCCTGTTACACCGTCTGTACCAGTGTTCGGTCTGTTTCGCACTAAATAAAGCACCTGTTTATTTATCTACTGGAGTGTGGAGTGCACATCGGGTGTTGTTTTTGGTTACTACTCACTTGATCAGCGGTGTGGAGCTCCCACTCTTCAACTCAGAAGGGGGCATCTATCTTAAGCCAGCAAGTGGAGCCGACCAGCACCTGCTAGGTGTTATTTTCTGTATTGCATATGGTTTCTTTAGACTTTCCCAGTGGCCAATGTAACGAACTGTTCCATCTTTCCCATCAGGTTTTGCTGGTAAATCATACCCGTCCCCCTCTCTCTTTTATCTTAAAATGTCCACAAAATGTTTCAACTCTGGAATTTCCGTTCTTTTCAAGTCAGGTAGCACTTCCTCAGTGTTGTTAAACTTCTCCTTTCTTTTTCTTACGTCAGTAATCCTTCTAATCTAGATTTCAGTCAGGCTTTTGACCCTGTCGCACATAGAAGATGTTTTATTAATAAATTGAGTATCTGAGTTTGAATTCCAATGTTGGTTGAACGGATTAGACAATGGCGGAGTGACAGACAGCAGAGGGTTGTGGTCAATAGAGTATATTCGATGCAAGGTCTTGTTACTAGTGGGGTACCTCAGGGATCTGTACTTGGACCCATTCTCTTTAATATTTTTATTAGTGATATTGCAGAAGGTCTTGTTGGTAACGTCTGTCTTTTTGCTGATGATACAAAGATTTGCAGCAGGGCAGAGGCGGCTCTAGACTTTGTGAGGCCTTAGGCGAAAGTCGAACATGAGGCCCTCACGGACACACATTATTTAATAAAATATATGCAAGTGATAATAAAAATGAACTGTAGAAATAGCATATTTCAAGATCAGACTCGAATCCCAGCTTCTAGAAATTAACAGCTCCTAGAATTTTATTTGTCTCATAATTATTCTACAAACATCTATAAACATTTGGTATAGATAAAATTGTGTGCGGCTGACATTGTTATTGCTGTGTCCTAAATGTGAACACTAACACATATCACACAGTCATTCATAGACACACTCAGTGAGCACACACTGACTCACAGACACACTCAGTCAGCACACAATCACACTCAGCCAGCACACACTGACTCACAGACACACTCAGAAAGCACACAATCACACACTAACAGAAACACTCAGCCAGAAGGAAAGGTGCTCAATGTTGAAAGTGGTCTCACAGACCACGTTGTGCTAGAAGATTGGCACTTTGTTCTTCCTCACAGCACCGGATGCACTGTGATTTAGCCATTCAATATGCCAGGATTTTGCCCCTCAATATGCCAGGATTTTGCCCCTTAATATGCCAGGATTTTGCCACTCTGTGACAGGATTTTGCCCCTCATTATGCCACAATTTTGCCCCTCACAAATCCTAGAATTTTGCCTCTCAATATGCCAGGATTTTGCCACTGTATGCCAGGATATTGCCCCTCACAATGCCAGGATTTAGCCTCTCACTATGCCAGGATTTTGCCACTCTGGGCCAGGATTTTGCCCCTCATTATGCCAGAATTTTGCCCCTCGCAATGCCAGAATTTTGCCTCTCACTATGTCACGATTTTGCCCCTCATTATGCCAGAATTTTGCCCCTCACAATGCCAGAATTTTGCCTCTCACTATGCCAGGATTTTGCCCCTCATTATGCCAGAATTTTGCCTCTCACTATGCCAGGATTTTGCCACTGTATGCCAGGATATTGCCCCTCACAATGCCAGGATTTAGCCTCTTACTATGCCAGGATTTTGCCCCTCATCTCATTATGCCAGGATTTTGCCCCTCACAATGCCAGGATTTTGCCCCTCACTATGCCAGGATTTTGCCCCTCACTATGCCAGAATTTTGCCCCTCACAATGCCAGAATTTTGCCCCTCACAATGCCAGAATTTTGCCTCTCACTATGCCAGGATTTTGCCCCTCACTATGCCAGGATTTTGCCCCTCATTATGCCAGGATTTTGCCACTGTATGCCAGGATATTGCCCCTCACAATGCCAGGATTTAGCCTCTTACTATGCCAGGATTTTGCCCCTCACCTCATTATGCCAGGATTTTGCCCCACACTGTGCCAATATTTAGCCACTCATTATGCCAGGCTTTGCTCGTTTGTACCACCCTCCTCCCCTCCCTAGTACTTACCTCCATGCTGCTCTCCGTTGTTTCCTCCGTGCATATTCTCTCCTGCACGGAGGAAGGAAGTTCCGGTCGCGTTTTTTTTTCTAAACTTTATTGAAGCTGCGCTGGTTCAATAAAGTTTAAAAAAAAAAAAAAAACGCGATCGGAGCTTCCTTCCTCCGTGCAGGAGAGAAGATGCATGGAGGAAACGTCCCAGGTTAGTGTAACAGGGAGCTTAACGGCAGCGTTAAGCTCCCTGTTACATCAAAGGCAATAAGGTGAGTTAGGCAGCCGCGAGGCCCCCGTGAGTGCGAGGCCTTAGGCGGCTGCCTAACTCGCCTAATTAGAGAGCCGCCTCTGCAGCAGGGTTGATGTTCATGGCGGGATAAGCCAAATGGCAAATGATTTAGCTAAACTAGAAAAATGGTCAGAGCAGTGGCAAGTGACATCTAATGTGGACAAGTGCAGGATTATGCACCTTGGGCGTAAAAACCCAAAAGGAGAAAATAGACTAATTTGGTACAGTCCTAACCTCAGCATCTGAGGAAAGGGATTTAGGGGTAATTGACATGTATAGCTTGGAAGAAAGACAAGAAAAAGGGGGGGGGGGGGGGATGAAACATCGAATTACATAAAGGGAATCAACCGTAAAGGTGGAGAGAATATTTAAAAGAAGAAAAACTACCACAACGAGAGGACATAGTCTAAAATTAGAGGGGAAACGATTTAAAAGTAATATCAGGAAGTATTACTTTACTGAGAGGGTACTGGATGTATGGAATAGTCTTCAAGCGTAAGTGGTAGAGGTTAATACAGTGAAGGAGTTTAAGCATGGATGGGATAGGTATAAGGCTATCCAGGATATAAGATAAGGCCAGGGACTAATGAAAGTATTACTTTACTGAGAGGGTAGTGGATGCATGGAATAGCCTTCCAGCGGAATTGGTAGAGGTAAACACAGTGAGGGAGTTTAAGCATGCATGGGATAGGTATAAGGCTATCCTAGATATAAGATAAGGCCAGGGACTAATGAAAGTATTACTTTACTGAGAGGGTTGTGGATGTATGGAATAGTCTTCCAGTAGAAGTGGTAGAGGTTAATACAGTGAAGGAGTTTAAGCATGCATGGGATAGGTATAAGGCTATCCTATATATAAGATAAGGCCAGGGACTAATGAAAGTATTACATTACTGAGAGGGGAGTGGATGCATGGAATAGTCTTCCAGCGGAATTGGTAGAGGTAAACACAGTGAAGGAGTTTAAGCATGCGAGGGATAAGCACAAGGCTATCCGAGATATAAGATAGGGAACTGGGGACTAATAAAAGTATTTAGAGAATTGGGCAGACTAGCTGCTGGTGACACATTCTATGTTTCTAAAACAGTGTTTTATCAATCCTATTCAACAGGAGAAACTTTTAATTATAAACCTAAGCACAGATTGGTACAAATAAATGACCCATACATTGAAACCTCAATGTTTTAATTAGAAATTCCATGAAATATTAACAAACCGTTTTAATCTGCCTGTGGTTTTTTTGGGCGGGGGGGGGGGGGGGGGGAGCTTGAATGGTGATGCTAGTGTGCACTCTTCCAAAAAAAAATTTAACAAATTGTTTTTATAAGTCTGACCTAAAGTCAGGATAAGGATCCATGGCAAGGTTAGTCCAGATTCCATAGAACTATTCAAATTTGCACCACAGACCATGTGATGGGGGCTACAGTGATTGGTGATGTCCGTATATGACACGTCGAACACATCTCCAGCTGTGAAGAGATTACTTATCTCCTCTCGGGTGAGGGACAAGTAAAACGCGTCAATTTCAATGATTGACACCTTGACCAACGACCGAGAGTAACTCAAAATGTGTGGAACGGCAGCCTGAAAGTCTCTCAAATACTAAATATCTTTTGGATGGTGCACACTAGAAAAGCCTTTTGAAAAGGTGTTTTAATAAGTGGACCTCTTTCATTTTCAAGGCTAATCTCCCATTAAACTTTAAAACACATCAAGATGCACATCTAACTTTTCTTTTACTTTCCTTCCTTTAGCATCATGATGTTTGAAGGAAGAGCCAACGAAACGTGCCCCAAGCCCATTGGCCCACCACCAAAGAGGGATATCAAAAGCCTGCCTTGAAGGAGGATAACCTGCCTGTTGGGGTTACTTACCTGCGTACAAAGCCAAGTATTATGGTGCACTGCTACAAAGAACATTCTCCAACCAGCCAAGTGCCTTAGGAGGGATTGTAGGTGGCTTCCCCACTGCACCTCTATTTATCACGCGGCCAATATCTCCTTTTCGTTTAAATCTTCTAGATTGTCTGTTTTATTTATTAGAGGGTGTGAAATCCAGGAGGTGACTGGCCTCAGGGGATAGAAGATGTTACTGCAAATCGACATAGTTTGAGTCCAAACTTTTTTTTTTTTTATCGCTGATTTTTTCTCTCTCTCTCTATGAATTTAGGCGAAACGCGTTAACGCCCAGTGCCTCTGCTTACCTAACCATATCTTTGTGTATGTCTTGTCATTTTCAGTTAAATTTAGTATTTAAGCTCCTCAGATCACAGATTCCCATAGAACATTATACTTCCTTGTAAAGACCACCTGTATATTTTTTATTGCTCTACAAATGCACTGCAGGCCCTTTCTAGACGGCAAGAATATTGTGGCCTATTGTTCTTATCTGATTATTTTTAACGATGTATATTTTGTAAAAGAGTTGTGTATACTATCGGTGGCCTGCGTCTTCGTTTATTTCACTTGTGGGGTCATTTTAATCAAGAGCAAATATTAATAATTACACAGCAACCATAGGGGGTTCTGTATAAAGATGGCACACACAAACGCCAGTGGCATAAAATAATGGCGCTACCGGCATGTGCCCCTATGTATTAAGCAGACTCCTGACAAATTTCAGGGGGTCTGCACTACGTCTGCCAATTTAAAGACTTTTTTGTTTTTGGTACTCGTCTCTCCTGAGCTACCAATGTATAAAAAAACTGAAAAGTGTCAGGATTTATAAAAAATCGTCATTATACATAACAAACTGCGATTGGACCATTTTTTTTTTATACCTCTCCCAACACTTTGCAGTGCGGGAGTTTTTATACATGACCCCCTGTAGTCCTTACAGATGATATCCAATAATTAAAATAAGGGTTGCCACCCGATCCGTATTTTTTTTGGAAGGTAAATATTTGGCTTGTATCCAATATTTAAGGCTATGGAGGAAATAGCATGGCTAGTATTTTATTTTTTTATGAAAGGTAGCAACCTTAAATTACAATGCTTTTTTTTTATATACATCTGCAGTAGATCTACTGATCCGTTCTCCTGGAGAGTGCCGAATATCCAGACAGTGTAAAAAATGTTTAATACCTTGTGTTGGTAGAATAGGAGAAAGTGTTTTTTAAATATGTGTGTGTTGTCGCCTGTTTATGACATCATCTAGTGGCGAGATAGGCACATTACACAGTCTCCATTGAAGTGGCTTATTTGCACACCTTACGCTTATAAATTGGAGTCATCACAGACATTTACAGTCGGTATGCTAATGGTGGGGCTTCCCCCTATAATAATAAAAAAAAATGGCGATTCCTCTCCAGAGTACATTACATCCTAAGAGCTAGCTATTTCAGCATGATCCATTCTCGGGATTATTTTTAATTCTGGTTTTTATACCCTGTTTAGGTGACTGTGCCCCTTTTTAATAAGC
This sequence comes from Pelodytes ibericus, assembly GCA_036172795.1. Lineage (NCBI taxonomy): Eukaryota > Metazoa > Chordata > Amphibia > Anura > Pelodytidae > Pelodytes > Pelodytes ibericus. Next base: position 87,126,114 of record CM069864.1, read on the forward strand.
AATAGCCTTTTAGAGAGGCCCCCGACACCCTCCTCTGATGGTTAGAATGCACTCCCAGCTTTTCTCAGCGTAAAGTATACAGTGAGTGATTTTAATAACTATGCGAAAGCCAGTTTATTTAGAATTAGTTTCACCAGATGAACATTCTTAATGAGACTGAGCAAATGCTAATAAACTTTTATTTCTACGTTTCCAATTCTACATCACATGCTTCAGTGCATGGCAGTTACATGCTACTAATTAGGATCCAACATTAAACTAAATAATTTTCAATTTTTTCCTGCTGCTAATTAGGATTTCCAGCCTGATTTCAGTGTACATGTTTTTTTTTTCTTCCTGTTGCAGTACAGACACATTTTGGTACTTTTCTTTAACGTCCCTTACATATGTACCCCTTATAGCCTTCCAAGCAGCTGTGGATTATTCTTGTGTTGTGATCCAACACTGCAAAGGAGAACCACACATCTGTGCTTGCTGTAGGGAGGAGGGAGGTCTAACATGGGAAGAAAAAAAAGTTGCTCGAAGTAGTGATTGCTTACAGCGTTGGCAGTCAGCTGTGATGGTTGTGCTACTCAAATTCTCTAACACCAAGGAGAAATCCTGTTTATATTGCATTCCCATGTGTAACTGGAAGGTTGCATGAGCAATGATTGATCCACAGAGTGAGCAACCAGCTGTGGATGCTAAAGATGTTCTTTTAGACTTGTAGATGCATGCTCTGTACAGGCTCCTGTGCAATATATGAATACACACATTGCAAGGACAGCTAGCAAAAGAATATTTGCAAATGACACACATTTAGAATAGTTATTAATATATTTTAATCAGGACAAAAACATTTTTTCCGGATGATTTAACTTCTATGCAAGGAAAAAAATTCAAGTTTTTTTTGAGTCAGACTGGTTCTTTTAACCAAAAGTTGAGTATGAGCCATGTGCACAGATATCCCCCCCCGCCAGACTAACATTCTCACCAAATATGCACGTCTGTGAAAGTTTCTATAGTTCCTCTCTTGTAATGGAGTAAACTTCCTATTTTTTCTTTCATTTCACTTTTCCAGTATATTTTTTTTACATTTTTATTACTGGCAGGGTTTACTGGTTATAAAACGAACAGGAAGCTTACATGAAACCGAGCCAACCAAAGACATCTTGGCTGAAAAAAAAAAACCAGAAATGTATAGCTACATCGCTCAGCTTGTATATCCAGTAGCTGCTGTCTTTGGTTTATATTTTGAGCACTTGCTTGCAAGAGATGGAATAGGTTTTCAAAACAATGGTTCAAATGTATTTTCAACTTGTTTCCAAACAGAATTAGAAATATATTAATATAAACACAGTGAGGAAGCTCTAGGAGCTCAATGTACTTATCAGTCGGGATCTTTATTCTATCAATATCTTTAAAGGGACTGTATCACCTAAATGTTGTTTTGACTGTGCATGTAGGGAATACAAAATGACTGAAATGATCTATACAAATGTGTTTAAAGATGGGTCTGCGGCATCTCCTGCTTCTGACATCATCTGTGGGTGCAGATGTAAATGAACTGTTTTTGAATGCAAAATGTGTAATTTGCAAATCACGCCACAGGTGATGTCATAAGCAGGTGACGCCGCAGAGATATGTAAAGCGCATTTTTCTCTTAATTTACACATTTTTACATTTCTGTTTATAACGCCCCCTTGTGAACATAGAACGTGTCGGCAGATTAGAACCATTCGGCCCATCTAGTCTGACCAATTTTATAAATACTTTCATTAGTCCCTGGCCTTATCTTATATCTAGGATAACCGTATACCTATCCCATGCATGCTTAAACTACTTCACTGTATTAACCTCTACCACTTCTACAGGAAGACTATTCCATACATCCACTACCCTCTCAGTAATGTAATACTTTCATTAGTCCCTGACCTTATCTTATATCTAGGATAGCCTTATACCTATCCCATGCATGCTTAAACCCCTTCACTATATTAACCTCTACCACTTCTACTGGAAGACTATTCCATGCATCCACTACCCTCTCAGTAAAGTAATACTTGCATTAGTCCCTGGCCTTATCTTATATCTAGGATAACCGTATACCTATCCCATGCATGCTTAAACCCCTTCACTATATTAACCTCTACCACTTCTACTGGAAGACTATTCCATACATCCACTACCCTCTCAGTAATGTAATACTTTCATTAGTCCCTGGCCTTATCTTATATCTAGGATAGCCGTATACCTATCCCATGCATGCTTAAACCCCTTCACTATATTAACCTCTACCACTTCTACTGGAAGACTATTCCATACATCCACTACCCTCTCAGTAATGTAATACTTTCATTAGTCCCTGGCCTTATCTTATAGCTAGGATAGCCTTATCCCTATCTCACGCATGCTTAAACCCCTTCACTATGTTAACCTCTACCACTTCTACTGGAAGACTATTCCATACATCCACTACCCTCTCAGTAATGTAATACTTTCATTAGTCCCTGGCCTTATCTTATAGCTAGGATAGCCTTATACCTATCCCATGCATGCTTAAACCCCTTCACTATATTAACCTCTACCACTTCTACTGGAAGACTATTCCATGCATCCACTACCCTCTCAGTAATGTAATACTTCCATTAGTCTCTGGCCTTATCTTATATCTAGGATAGCCTTATACCTATCCCACGCATGCTTAAACTCCGTCACTGTATTAACCTCTACCACTTCTACTGGAAGACTATTCCATACATCCACTACCCTCTCAGTAATGTAATACTTTCATTAGTCCCTGGCCGTATCTTATAGCTAGGATAGCCTTATCCCTATCTCACGCATGCTTAAACCCCTTCACTATATTAACCTCTACCACTTCTACTGGAAGACTATTCCATACATCCACTACCCTCTCAGTAATGTAATACTTTCATTAGTCCCTGGCCTTATCTTATAGCTAGGATAGCCTTATACCTATCCCATGCATGCTTAAACTCCATCACTGTATTAACCTCTACCACTTCTACTGGAAGGCTATTCCATACATCCACTACCCTCTCAGTAATGTAATACTTTCATTAGTCCCTGGCCTTATCTTATAGCTAGGATAGCCTTATACCTATCCCACGCATGCTTAAACTCCTTCACTGTATTAACCACTACCACTTCTACTGGAAGGCTATTCCATGCATCCACTACCCTCTCAGTAAAGTAATCCTTTCATTAGTCCCTGACCTTATCTTATAGCTAGGATATCCTTATACCTATCCCATGCATGCTTAAACTCCTTCACTGTATTAACCTCTACCACTTCTACTGGAAGGCTATTCCATGCATCCACTACCCTCTCAGTAAAGTAATAGTTCCATTAGTCCCTGACCTTATCTTATATCTAGGATAGCCTTATACCTATCCCATGCATTCTTAAACTCCTTCACTGTATTAACCTCTACCACTTCTACTGGAAGACTATTCCATGCATCCACTACCCTCTCAGTAAAGTAATAGTTCCATTAGTCCCTGACCTTATCTTATATCTAGGATAGCCTTATACCTATCCCATGCATTCTTAAACTCCTTCACTGTATTAACCTCTACCACTTCTACTGGAAGACTATTCCATGCATCCACTACCCTCTCAGTAATGTAATATTATCATTAGTCCCTGGGCTTATCTTATATCTAGGATAGCCTTATACCTATCCCACGCATGCTTAAACTCCTTCACTGTATTAACCACTACCACTTCTACTGGAAGGCTATTCCATGCATCCACTACCCTCTCAGTAAAGTAATCCTTTCATTAGTCCCTGACCTTATCTTATAGCTAGGATATCCTTATACCTATCCCATGCATGCTTAAACTCCTTCACTGTATTAACCTCTACCACTTCTACTGGAAGGCTATTCCATACATCCACTACCCTCTCAGTAAAGTAATACTTTCATTAGTCCCTGGCCTTATCTTATATCTAGGATAGCCTTATACCTATCCCATGCATGCTTAAACTCCTTCACTGTATTAACCTCTACCACTTCTACTGGCAGACTATTCCATACATCCACTACCCTCTCAGTAATGTAATACTTTCATTAGTCCCTGGCCTTATCTTATATCTAGGATAGCCTTATACCTATCCCACGCAAGCTTAAACTCCTTCACTGTATTAACCTCTACCACTTCTACTGGAAGACTATTCCATGCATCCACTACCCTCTCAGTAATGTAATACTTTCATTAGTCCCTGGCCTTCTCTTATATCTAGGATAGCCTTATACCTATCCCACGCATGCTTAAACTCCTTCACTGTATTAACCTCTACCACTTCTACTGGAAGACTATTCCATGCATCCACTACCCTCTCAGTAAAGTAATACTTCCGAAAAAAACTTTTTGACATGCACAGTTGCCAAATATCACAAGGTGATCATCACAGCCCTGTTAAAGAAAAGTTAAAAAAAAAAATGTCTTGTGCCCCTTTAAGACAAAGTGCTAGATTCGGATACCCAAGAAAGTGGTACTTCTAGCTACTGAGTAACATTTCCCATAGATGCAGCAGCAGATCAGCGATAAGGAATGGATGTAAACATCAGCTATAGGATGACTCCAGCCTGGAAATCCATCCACTCATTCAATACATACTAATGCAGTGATAACATTCAAACTTACCTTTTGTTGCAGGGTTTCTCCCGGGGATTGAGTTGTTTTCAAGCAGGCATTCCTTAGAACTCCCTATGGAGATGTATGTGTGTGTGTGGGCGCTACATACTGCATGACTTGTATACCTGCCAACATCCCAGGGAATGAGACGCGGGGGGGGGGGGGTGGAGCCAAAATAGGGCATGATTATGGGGCACTGTCCAGTTCCTGAGAGGTTGAGGAGTCTTGTAGACATTAATAAGACTTAATTGCAGGAAATTAACACGGGAACTGCAAACTTAAGGCCAAAGTAGCCGAGTTGGAATGTTTCCCCCCATTCAGCTATACTTCAAATCCTGCTATTTTGGGATATTTCGGGTTTCTGTATCTGGCAAATCCAGTCTATGAGCTGCATTTTATAATGGGGAAAAGTAGCACTGCCTTTGGCCAAAGCTGGGTATGATGCAATAATGGAATATGTCAGACTTAGGGATAAGCATATATAAAATGTCATTCAGGATCCACCTTGCGCACACACAGATTGGGGGGGCTGTCAGCTGCAACAAATCAGTTGAGTTAAAAAGACATGTAATTTTATATAGCTGCCAACAGTCCTGGATTTTTCGGGGCAGGACTGTTTTTTTTAGGACTTGGCAGCAAGGTATACTAAAAAAACGACTAACCTGGCAGCAAGGTATACTAAAAAAAGACCAACCTGGCAGCCAGGTGTACTAAAAAAGACCAACCTGGCAGCAAGGTATACTAAAAAAAGACCAACCTGGCAGCAAGGTATACTAAAAAAGACCAACATGGCAGCCAGGTGTACTAAAAAAGACCATCCTGGCAGCAAGATGTGATAAAAAAGACCAACATGGCAGCAAGGTATACTAAAAAAAAGACCATCCTGGCAGCAAGGTATACTATCAAAAAGACCATCCTGGCAGCAAGGTGTACTAAAAAAGACCAACCTGGCAGCAAGATGTGATAAAAAAGACCAACCTGGCAGCTGATTGGGTCTGCCAAGCCCCTTCATCCGACTGATGCCTCACCGCAGAGGCTGGTAATTCAAGAAGTGTTCAGCTGTTTTATTAATAAAATACTATTGCAAACTTTATGTCATTGTGTGGTTCCTCACATAGAGGCAGGGTGATGTTTAAAGACACGGCGTAGACATAATCACCACTTAATCCCAATATAAGGCATGCAGAAAGTGCTATATAAGAAGGGGGTGGTCCATAATGAACAATCTATAGCATAGTCGGAAGCCTAAATAAATGGGAACTCGGGTGAGCTGTGCATGAGACAGATCAAACGTACACAGACGGACATTGTGTTAGAACAGTGGTCATTGTACAAATGACAATAATTAACAATGGTGGTTCTAAGTGAGAAGGCTGAAGATATTCCTTGATATTACAGATAACAGAGTTCCAATTAATTTTAATTTATTTTGTATGTTAAATAGTAGAACAATCCTCGTCTATATATTGCAATTGACTGGAAAATGGGGATTTATTTGGTCTGATAAAAAGGTGTGAATGATAAATCCAGAGATTGTTTTGATATTGAGGGTCATAATCTCTCAATCCCACAGAAGGACACGTTTTTGGCTATTGTTGTATCTCGTTCGCCGGTTACACATTGACGACTCTTCTACTTTGTATTCGAAAATTTAAAAAATCCATTATATATTATCCCACACATATACCATTTTCCACGAGTGTTTCACACTAGCAGCGTGTTTAAGTATCAAGTTGATCACATATATGTATATATATATTTTAGTTTAAAAAGGCTAAAGGGACTATCGCCTGAATAATAATGCTTATACTCATTGTATTAGGGAATGAAAAAGATCTATACATCGTGTTAGCAAAACTGCAAGCAAAGGCCAAAATTAGGAGAAATTTTTGTTTTAAATGTGTCTGTGGAGTCTCCGGCTTATGACATCACCTGTGGCTTGATATGCAAATGAACTGGTTTGCAATGAGAAATGTGTAATTTGCATATCAAACCACAGGTGATGTCATCAGTAGGAGACTCCACAGACATATATTTCTCCTAATTTAGGCATTTGCTTGCAACACAATGTATAGATCATTCTCAATCATTTTTTTATCCACTACATGCACAATATAAACAATGTTTATGTGGAAGATTACTTGTTATAATGTTGGTACAGTGCGTCCAGGGTCCACCCCTGCCCCCAGGATGTTGGCTGGCATGCTGCTATTAATACCTGCTCTCTGCATTTCACTTGTCAGTTCCGTTCAGTTACACACAGACCCCTTTTGCTTGCAAGCAGTTAATGTCAGCTCTTGCCTTTTGCCCAGGGATCTGATCTAACAGAAGTGAATTAAAATGGCACTGTTCTTTCCTGTGAAAAATCAATCTGGGTGATCTGCCAAAAAACAAACAAACCCACTCAGAGAGCTGTTTCACCCATGTGGTTCTCATTAGCTCGAAACCAGCTCTGAACGCTGATCCACTGAGCACAATATGCTCACGTGTCAATGCTATCGTTTTTATTAATGTGAATCGTCTTCGCTTAACCCTTTAAGTACCAGCGGGCACTACAGGGGTCGAAACGCCGCACATTTTTTTTGTGCAGTGCCCTTTATCATTCACTAGAGGGCACTGCAGACAAACCTCTCTAAGCAAGCAAAAGGTCTATTAAGGACTGACGCATTCCGCGATGCAATGGAAGATACAGTTTTGCAGTGCAATGGCTGCTCAGCGACAAGCTGGGACATGGACAGAAACAAAGTGATTTACGAGGGGGATAATTAAGGTGACCAGATGCCTGTTTCAAGGCATGGGGAGCAGGGGTAAGCCTGATCTAGGTTTGCCACTAGGGTTGCCACCTTTGCTACAAAAAAAAACTCTGGCCTTGCTGGTGCGTCTATAGACTTGACATCGGCTTCAAGCCAATTTGTTACCAGCCAGGTGGCTACCCTAGCCTGATCATGTGATAAACAATTTAATAATGACACATGGAACTGTCACAAAGCTTGCCACAGACACTGCTAGGGTTGCCACAGACGCTGTGTATTTTACCGGCAGGCTGTTAAAAAAAAGGATTGGCATCAGGCCAATGTTACGTCTATGGAGACAGTACCAAGGCCGGTATTTTTTTTTGAAGAAAAGGTGGATACCCTAGACACTGCCTGTTGGTGAGGGGGAGTTTTATTGGTGGGGGGGAAGGGGGGGGGGGTTACACCATGACGTTCTCATACATAAATTCTCCACCTCTTTTTCAAATGCTTTTTAGCTCCTGTCTTATTACTGATAATGGTCATGTGTGGGTAGGGTTGACACCCAGCCGGTAAAAAAAAAATGGCTTGCTGTCAATATTAAGCCCATGGAGGCAATAGCCAGGCCGGTATTTTTTTTGTGTGTGGAAAAGGTGGCAGCCCTATGTGTGGGACAAGGTTCTAATATCACCATGGAAACCAATGCTGGTTAATCCTGCTGGTTGTTCCACTTTCATAACCCCGCATTTACCGGAAAGGGAAACGTGTCCGTGGCAAGGTCTGTGAAGGTCCATAGAACAGCTAGGGTTGCCACCTGGCTAGGGTTGCCACCTGGCCGGTATTTTACCGGCAGGCCGGTAAAAAATTGTCTTGACCACAATGTTAAGTCTATGGAGGAAGTACCAAGGCCGGTATTTTTTTTTTTTTTTTTTTTGAAGAAAAGGTGGCAACCCTAAGAACGGCATATAATTGTCCACCACAATTTTAAATGTGTCTGTGGAGTCTCCTGCTTATGACATCACCCTGTGGCTTGACATGCAAATGAACTCATTTTAAATTTGCATAATAGGCCACAGTTGATGTCATAAGCAGGAGACTCCACAGACACATCTAAAACACATTTTTCTCCTAATTCAGGTGTTTACTTGCAATTTTGCCAATAACAATGTATATAGATCATGTTCAATATATTTTTATTCTCTACATTTCCAGTAAAAACAAATGTTTATGTGATACAGACCCTTATTAATTATAATTCCCCCCAAATAATCAAAATCACACAACTAACGAACACTGCCTCCCAATTATCATTTCTTTTTGCCCTGAATAAGTAACATGACGCTGATAGAGCCCCTGCCTGTAACACACCGCCCTTAACCAATATGGCGGCGCGCGTCTGCCCGGCTGCTGTGACGTCAATGTCGTGCGCCGGAAGTTGGTCTGAATTGCGCGCAGCTCCCCTGGTTCGCGTGACGAACTGAGATCGGGGCCCAGAACCCGGTCCCGAGGATTAGTTATAGCAGGAACCATACCCGGTCTGTTAGGGCCACACTAGGGGACCCCCCCCCCCTATCCCCGTGCAGCTGATACCAGAGCCTCAGTGCCTGCAGCCTGGCCGCCATGGAGGATGATACAGACCTGCCTCCGGAGCGGGAAACCAAGGTGGGTGCAGAGTGGGCTGGCTGGTGGGTCTAAGTCACAAATCAGGACTGATCTCTAGCTTTGCACGAGTCATAGCGCAGATGTTGGATTACAACTCCCATCACTCCACTGCAGGGGATGATGACTGGAGCTGCAGTTCAACAAGTAGCTCATGTCTAAACTGCGTCATGACCATGCATCATAGCTCTCTGTAGAATTGTATATATATATATTTCAATAAAAGTTAATGTAATGTGTGTGTGTGTGTATCTATATATATATATATATATATATATATTGTGAGATGATGCATGCACAGTTTATCCATCTGCCTACCTAATAAATAGAGGCAGTGCTCTCCACTGCAAAGGAATAGAATAAGTCACATGCATGGTAGAATAAAAGTCACAAACTAAATTTGATGCATGTGGTAGTGTATAACTTGGACTTTTGTACAGTTTTATTATTTTCTTTTAGATCGGAAGAGGATCCGTTTGGATGAACACATCCTCTTGCATGGAGGATGTGCAGAAATCTGCTTTATTCACAAATCCACAGATTTGTTTGTTTTTGACATAAGTAATAGGGTTGTTGGGTAGTAGTGTGTCATCAGCGGTGACGTAATTGACACTCTGCACGTATGAAACCCTCTGATTGGATCACAGGGGTTCTTCCATTTTTTTTGCACAGAACAGAGTTATCACTGTGTGAAGTTCATTGCCCAGCAGAAAGCCTGCAGAAATAAACATGCTTATATATCCGGTAAATCTGACACTTAATGCATTCAGTTGTCCCTTTTTTTTGATACTCTAAAAGAACAACTAAAGTTGTGCTTCTAACATAGAAGCACAAGTGGGAGTATGACTAATATAATACTTTTTATAGTACATGTCAGTTTATCCTCTGATCAGCATCTGCCATGGGAAGCAGGCAGGCCGGTCTTTCTGCTAGAGCAGATCCTGATTAGGCATGAGAGACATTGTGCTTATTGACTAAGCGTGCCAGCCTTCCCACCGGCTCTGCCTCAGTTGTGAGGCCTAGTCGAGAGTAAACCCATGTGCACTTCTAAAGATACAGGTTAGGTTTACTTTGAGGAAGGGAACACAATTATTTTACGCAAGGGTCCACTCCATAGATTTGGAAAGCACTGGTCTAGAGTAACAATATGAAGTTCTTTTCTTTCTCATTTCCTAGGACTTCCAGTTCCGGCAACTGAAAAAAATCAGACTCTTCAACCCTCCCCAGGAAGTCCCCAAAGATCGTTCCAATCTCTTGGCAATCTCTAACAAATACGGCCTGCTGTTTGCTGGGGGGTCACCGGGACTGAAAATCTTTCACACTAAAGATGTGCTTGTTACAAACCAGACTGGAGAAGATCCAAATCACATTGGTAATTTCTGTTGTCCTTAATGACGAAGTGACGTTCCATGCCACTTTGGCATTCCAACTGAATGGCGTCATGCGTTAAAACACGCGGTGGATGCAATCAGTGATCGCATCCACCTCTCAGGCATCGTCTCCTTAACTCCTCGATGTCGAGGCATTAAGCAACACCAAAATCTAGTGTTTCAATGACCCGCGATCACTCCACGGATTACAGCAAGTTACATGTTATGTCCAAAATAATGGTATCTAATGAAAGTCATTCTTATCCTGAAAAAACACTAAATCTATATTGTGTGTATAGAAAATGTGAAAATAAAAAACAGCTAAACACAAACACAACAGAAGTGTAAAAACAGCCTCATCCTATGGAAGCATGGCAGCTGTCAGTCAGAGGATAAACTTGTGTGTACTATCAAAAGTACACGCCAGTACATCCTCATACGAGGGACAACGGACATTTCACTTGTGCTTCTATATTAGAAGCACAAGGGAAAAATAACCTTTAATGTCCCTTTAAGAAAGCAGTATATCATTTGAGTATCCTATATTGAGAGAGAGAGAAAGGACCGTGTACACACGTAACAAAAAAAATCCCCAAAAAGCTCCTGTCCTTAAGGGATAAAACAATTTTTTACTAATTATTATCTACCCAGACTTAAAAGTACAGCTGAGTCTTGATCACAGCCATCTCAGGAACATAAAGTAATGGTACCCCCCCTCCGCATTTTGTTGGTGATGGTAAAGATATTTGCTACAAAATGACTGCTGTCCGCACTTTTATAAACCTGGCACCAAGTTGGCTGCGTTAGCATCGGGTTCACTCCTGCCAGTATCATATATTTATAGTATTTGAGCCTATGACAAGCTCGATCTGCCCACATTTCCTTTTCCTCCCTTCTACTATGCTGACATGGCATGTCGTGTGTTACTGCCTCTAGTGCATTATGGGAAATGCCCACAAGCCCTTTGTAAGCCGGTATCTCTCTCTTTTGTGCCCCTGCAGCTGCTGGTCCACCTGGAATCACTGTGCCCATGAAACACCCCACTCACCACGTGGCACTGAGCTGTGATAGTCTCACGCTGTCTATATGCGTGGCCTCTAGTGAATTCGGCACCTTCATCTCGTTTTATGATGTGCGGACCCTGCTAAATGAGGTAAGTGACCCCTTTCAAGGACCGTGTTGAATAGTTCTAGTCTACATATAGAGCATGGGAAGGAGGCTGCCATCTCACTCGTCCCATTGGTCTGATTACATCTGATTGGACCAAGTAAAGGTGGAGCCCAGCTTCCTGTCACTGTGCATAGCGCTCTTAACACAGGTTTATTATAGGGGTTGCCATCTCTATTTGCCCCACTATCTCTGCTTAATGGAAGTTCTATGTATCCACCTCCGTTACTGTACAAAAAAGGTTCCCTGGCTCACTGGACAGAGAGACACCAGCCGAGCCACACTGCGAGGCCTATGGTAGGCCAAAATGTACGTCCGTGGCTGCTGTGTTCCTTGTCCAGAGGAGGCCTGCCATGCATTTTGGGTCTGGACTGTCCTGATGGGTATAACAGGGAAGTCATCTGTGTAAAGGTGACCTTGAGCAAAAAAAAAAATGGTGGTGGCCGCCCTACCCGAGTAGGTACTGCTCTATAGGGCAGACTATTTAAGCGCTGTCCGTTCTCGGTCTGAGATGTGGCTCCAACTTTCTCTTATCACCTTTTAGTTTGCTAAATACTTAGCTGTATTGTCACATTTCAGTCATGACCCTTTTTCGTTTTTTTTGCATGATAAAAATAACGAAGAAACGGCCAATAAAGATGCATAATACGATGGTGTATTAGTTTGCCACAGGTGGAATACGCCATTCTCCCGCATTGGGACTGCCGCGTCTTTATTGGCCATTTCTTCATTTTATAAAGTCTTGGCACCCTGCCATCGAAGGAGTAACACTGACCAGCAACCTCTGTGGCATAGTATGATTAATTTCAGCAGAACTAGGTTCTTATACAAAGCCTGCTTTTTCTCCCGTAGGCCATACCTCAGAAGCGGCCATTTGCTTATTACAAGCTGACCAAGGATGGGAATGTGGTGGTGACTGATCTGAAGTGGAACCCAGCGATCCCCACGATGGTGGCCACGTGTCTGAGCGATGGCAGTATATCTGTCCTACAAGTCGCAGATGCCGTTACTCCATATGCCACACTGCCTGCCAGTCTGGGGGTGACATCAGGTGGGTGATACGGGCTGGGGCAAAGATTTAAAGAGCCACTAGCCTTTTTTTCTCTCTCTCTCTCTCTCTCTCTCTAGTTCTTCAAGTATAAACGCACAAGTGAAATAGACTGTCGGACCTGATATGTGGGGCAATGATACTTGATATTTGGTGAAAGAATATAAATAAAGCACCTTATTGAGCCCTTTGTGTCCGAATAACTCTATCACGGGGCTGACATTTTGTTTCGAATCTTGGGTCAGATGAAGGAGGATCTGACCCTATATGTCCGCCCGTGATAGAGCTATACAAGCAGAAAGGGCTCCGTTGGGTGCTTTATTTGTATTCTTTCATTAACACATTTCTATTAATGCCTACACTCAATCCAATCTTTCACTTAAACACCTCCATGGACCGGACGCATTTCCGGTAACAGATACTTAACAGATCATTTCGGCCATAGTGCTGCTGAGATGATCTGTCCGTCACATGTAGTCCCTCCCTCCCGTTGCAGCGCTCTGGGAACTACATTTCCCATGAGCGCAGACAATTCCGGTGCCTGGGAGGGTGAATCAAGGAAGCTTCACCACTGGACACCAGGAAGGCGAGTACCCCCTATCCGAACGGGGTCATTTTGGTTTTTGGATCTTCAAATAAGGGATACTCGTACTATGATTTCAATGACCTTTTTTTTTTTTTCTTTTTTCAATTGATTCATTTGTTTTCCTCTATTTAGTCTGCTGGAGCCCAAAGGGGAAGCAGTTGGCTGTGGGGAAGCAGAATGGCACAGTGGTTCAGTTCCTCCCGGTAAGTGGCTGCTAGTAAGATCTGCAAAAAGGAGGATGTTTAGAAATGTCCATTCTGGTGTACAGTACTAGGACTGGTCCAGTCCGCCGGAACATCCACTTGGTTACCATGGTGACCGCGACACTTCTACAACTTTTCCCCCAAATTGTTTTTTGTTTTTTTTTAAATACAACCTCTCTCTGCCACCAAAGGGTCTACTAGTGGTACAGTATCCGAACTGGAAATAATTCTAATATATATAATTATAATATCTCTTTTCCACTCCACTGAACACAGCTGATGTTTGGCCAAATAATTAGGACTTCAGTCATGATAGAGGGACTTGAGAAGAGAATTATTAACTTAAGGCCAAAGTAGCTCAGCCGCATTGGAGAATTTTTCCAACTCTGCTACTTTGGCCTTAATTCTCATCTCAATTCCCTCTTTTACAAGTAAAACCCTGGAAGTGGCTTAGAAGAGATAACCGGCATTGTACTGGTCACCGGTGGCTTATTTAGTTACTATACACCTGTACCCCGGTGGAATCCAGTAATAATGAACACCGCTCTGTCTTCTAGAATCTGCAGGAGAAGAAGGTGATTCCGTGCCCGTCCTTCTATGATTCAGAGAATCCTGTTAAAGGTGCAGTACCTTTTTCTACTATGTGGCTAGTGATTGCATTACCATGTGGGCTCCTCCATGACACAAATGATGCCCCGTTCTTCTTTCCCAGTCCTGGATGTCCTCTGGGTCAGTACCTACGTCTTCGCTGTGGTGTACGCAGCCGCTGACGGCTCTCTGGAAGCCTCTCCCCAGCTCGTTATGGTCTTACTGCCGGTAGGTGTCACTCAATCAACACATTGACAGCCACCAGCTCCTGGAGCAGGACTCCACAGTGTCCTGTCGCTCGCACAGTTTTACCCTTAAACAAAAGCGTTCTGGCTGTTTTTCTCCCCGACAAAACATACAAAAATAATAATAATATAAATATATTTTCCTGGGAACAAGAGCTGGATTTAATCCAATGATTTCCAGATATATTTAAATGCCCTGTGGTTATATGCCGGTAGATACTGCGCAGTGCTGTTTAGTGAGCAGGGCTAGCAATGCTGTGTCAATGGCTCTCCATAGTTTAACATGTCACGGTCAAAATAAAATTTGAATTTTGTTTTTCGGAAACCGTCGTGCAGAAAAAGGAGGACAGGAGAGGGGAACGCTTCCTGAATTTCATGGAGACCTGCTACAGCAGTTGCACCGAGAGGAATCACCATTTCTTCCTGAGTTATATCGATGATTGGTAAGCTATGATGCAACTCATCGAAATTCAAGGTCCTCAATCTATTCACTAAGATGGGGTGCTCGCTTAAGAGGATGTAAGCTGGCGTGCTCGCTTAAGAGGATGTAAGCTGGCGTGCTCGCTTAAGAGGATGTAAGCTGGCGTGCTCGCTTAAGAGGATGTAAGCTGGCGTGCTCGCTTAAGAGGATGTAAGCCGGCGTGCTCGCTTAAGAGGATGTAGGCCGGCGTGCTCGCTTAAGAGGATGTAAGCTGGCGTGCTCGCTTAAGAGGATGTAAGCTGGCGTGCTCGCTTAAGAGGATGTAGGCCGGCGTGCTCGCTTAAGAGGATGTAGGCCGGCGTGCTCGCTTAAGAGGATGTAGGCCGGCGTGCTCGCTTAAGAGGATGTAGGCCGGCGTGCTCGCTTAAGAGGATGTAGGCCGGCGTGCTCGCTTAAGAGGATGTAGGCCGGCGTGCTCGCTTAAGAGGATGTAGGCCGGCGTGCTCGCTTAAGAGGATGTAGGCCGGCGTGCTCGCTTAAGAGGATGTAGGCCGGCGTGCTCGCTTAAGAGGATGTAGGCCGGCGTGCTCGCTTAAGAGGATGTAGGCCGGCGTGCTCTCGTATGAGGATGTAATTTTCCAGCTCTGTACTTTGGCCTTTAGTTTGAAATTCCCATCTCAATTCCCTGCGATTCTCGCCTTATTGAGTCGACTCCAGTATCTCTGCGTATTTTCTGCGTCACATCCTGTGGGACCTCTGTGGATACGAGTTAGGAGCATATCTCGGAGGTCCGTTATCTAATTTAATGCACACCTTGTTTTGTTTTTATCTAAAGGGAGATTCTCTTGGGGGCTTCGGCAGCATCCATTGAAGTCAGCGTGATCGCCCGGCCCCCAGATCAGGTAATCCAGCGCACACTATTCCAGTTTAAAGGAGCGGGGTCATTTCCACCTTTTTTTCTTCCTTTTGGGAATTCCTTGGGGGTTATTTACAAAGAAAGGTTCAGACGGACATAGCACCTAATAGTTGGGAGCCTGCGTCTCCCCCTCACCTCCAGGCTTTCTTTACTACATGTGAAGATCAGGCATGATAATCTGTACTATTTGGGGTAAAGGCTATAAACACGGAAAGAAGCCAATGTATAATATTGAGCTGTACCTAGTGGGCGGTTCTAGAACGGGAATCGCCATGGAAACCAGTAGAATGTTGAAGATGTGAACGTTCCGCGCTTAGAACCTTTTCCCAGAATTCCTTTCAGATACTCCCATCTCTGTGCCGTGTATCACGAGGTCTAAATCTCTGACATGAACTTGTTGTTTCTGCAGCAGGCCGGCTATGAGCTCTGGCTCCTGGAAGATGCAAGCCGTGCTGACCTGCCTGTGACTGAGCACAGCGACGATACACTTCCCATGGGCCTAGTTGTGGATTATACAAGTCAACTGGAATTATTCCTAAGTATGCCCTCTTTTATATTCTCCAACGCCCGGCTCTCCAGCCCGCCGTCCACCAATTTTTTGTAAATTGTAGTGTGTGTATATAGACCCGTGCTGCCCTGTGATTTTTGCAAATGGCCGCTAAGTAGAATTTTTTTTTTCTGTAGGTGAGGAGAAGATCCTTCCACCAACTCCTATCCTCTTGATCCTTTCCACGGATGGAGTCCTGTGTCCTTTTCACATGATCAATTCACAGCCAGGAGCGAAATCCCTGACACTGCCACTAGAGCGGCTGTCCTTGGAAGGAGAGAGGCAAATAAAGACTGTTGGTATGGTTTTTGTGTTTTTTATTTATTTTTTTATTTATTTTTTTAGCTTTTTGATCATGTGGGCGGGATGAACGAATGTGAGACGTTTTACCTAGTTAATGAGGTTTAAGAAAGACGTCCACACACCCATATTTGGCAAAAAACAAACAAACAATGCAACATTCTAATTTTATCTTAATTGGGGAAAATTCTCACCCTGGTTCAGCATTATCTAAACTGCATTTCATTGCTGGTTAAAAGAGTAGTACCATGTTAGCCGTGAAAAAACGGTAAACCAGTAGAGTTAAAATGGTACCATTTATTGGCCAATGGAGAGTTTGATTTCAAGCTTTAAAGACCAAATCACCTAGGCCCTTCTTCAGACGTTAAGGAGGGTAAAACAAAATTCCTGATTACAAAACATAGTTACACAGCTTTAAAAAAAAAAAAAAAGGGTATTAAATGTTCTCCGAAGTATATCAGCCAGATCTACAGAGATCCAACAGATATATAATCAGTTTTGTCAGAGCATCTTTGATCTCCCCCCACTCCCTGGTTGGGGGGGGGGGGGGGGGGGGGGGGCTATATGACCATTTCATTGCTTGAAATCCATCTACCTGTTTTTTTTTTATTAATTGATCGTCTGCCAAAACCGCCTTGCTTTGCAGTGTATTCCACAATTTAACAGCCCTTCCTGTAAAGAAACCTTTTCAGTGTTTAAGAAGATATTTTTATGTTCCAATACCTCTGTGGTCTTTACAAATTTCAATTTTCATAAAGTGATTGCAAGACGGCTCTTTGTAGTCTTCTCACGGGGGATCATAACCCCTGAAAGGCTTCTTTTTCTTCTCCAAAGAAGACCCTCCCGGTTAGGAAAGCTATTGCTTATATTTAAAGTCTCCCATTCTGTTAACCTCTTCCACCACCATGTTCCTCTGGACATGTTTAAAAACACGTATATGTGTGTGCTTTAAAATGGCTGTGGAGTCTCCTGCTTATGACATCACACTGTGGCTTGATTTGCAAATGACACATATTGAAGATTAGTTCATTAGTAGCTCAGGTTCCAGAGGGATTCACAAGTTACTATTGTTTTGTTGATAAAACTGCCTTGTTTATTTATAGGAACAGGCCTCGCATCACCTGCCCCTGCCACCCCTCCATCCTCCACATCACAGATCTCCGCACCCCCTGCCTTCAGCCTGGCGTCGGCCAGTCCAGCCAGCAGCATTACGACAGGCTCTTCGCCCTTTGCAGTCGGAGCCCCTGCGGCCGCCAGCAATTCCGCTAAGCAGGCAAATGCCTCGGCTTTCTCCTTCCAGCCCATGCAGGGGGCTGGGGTTTTTGGGACTGGCGGTATGAGACCAGAGAGCTTGGCTCCTCCCGGGCAAACTGCATTATCGACAACCAGTGTTATTCCTGCACCTTCCACGGTGAAAGTGAACCTGAAAGACAAGTATGTACCAACCCCTGGCATAAAGAGATGTGCTATGTAATGAGGAAATGAATATGTTTAGAATAGGTAAATAATGACTACGATTCTCGTGATTCTGTGCCAACATCTGGTCGACCATGAAATGCGTTGGTCAGGTAAGAAAAAAACTTGAAGAGCAGCCTGCTTTCTTATTGTATAGATAGGTATTTGGTCTTTTAGAGAAAAAAATAGATAAGATGTGAACTCCATTGAACAAGAGATATAAATTGTACCCAAGAAAAATACAACATACCTGTGTTTGAATCATAGGTCTGACCATTCCCAATCTGTATTTATTCTAGGTTCAGTGCTGTGGATATACAGCAGTCTGTGCCCAGCCCCAACTCCGGTGTCTCTTCCATCTCATTTTCCCCTTCAAGCAAGCCCCCCGCTTATGGAGACCCCCGTACCGTGGCAGCAGCACCTTTCCAGCCACAGACCCCTGTGGCTCACACCAGGCCCAGCCCTGCCGATGGTAAGCCTGGCTCTGCGTATTGGCACGCACTGTATGTTGATATGTGTAATGTCCTAAAGGGAATCGACACAGTAAGGGAGGAGAGTAGGTTTAAAAGAAGAAAAACTACCACAACTAGAGGACATAGTCTTAAATTAGAGGGGCAACGATTTAAATGTATTATCAGGAAGTATTACTCTACTGAGAGGGTAGTGGATGCATGGAATAGCCTTCCAGTAGAAGTGGCAGAGGTTAATACAGTGAAGGAGTTTAAGCATGCATGGGATAGGTATAAGGCTATCCTAGATATAAGATAAGGCCAGAGACTAATGAAAGTATTACTTTACTGAGAGGGTAGTGGATGCATGGAATAGTCTTCCAGTAGAAGTGGTAGAGGTTAATACAGTGAAGGAGTTTAAGCATGCGTGGGATAGGTATAAGGCTATCCTAGATATAAGATAAGGCCAGGGACTAATGAAAGTATTACTTTACTGAGAGGGTAGTGGGTGTATGGAATAGTCTTCCAGTAGAAGTGGTAGAGGTTAATACAGTGAAGGAGTTTAAGCAGGCATGGGATAGGTATAAGGCTATCCTAGATATAAGATAAGGCCAGGGACTAATGAAAGTATTACATTACTGAGAGGGTAGTGGATGCATGGAATAGTCTTCCAGTAGAAGTGGTAGAGGTTAATACAGTGAAGGAGTTTAAGCATGCGTGGGATAGGTATAAGGCTATCCTAGATATAAGATAAGGCCAGGGACTAATGAAAGTATTACTTTACTGAGAGGGTAGTGGGTGTATGGAATAGTCTTCCAGTAGAAGTGGTAGAGGTTAATACAGTGAAGGAGTTTAAGCAGGCATGGGATAGGTATAAGGCTATCCTAGATATAAGATAAGGCCAGGGACTAATGAAAGTATTACATTACTGAGAGGGTAGTGGATGCATGGAATAGTCTTCCAGTAGAAGTGGTAGAGGTTAATACAGTGAAGGAGTTTAAGCATGCATGGGATAGGTATAAGGCTATCCTAGATATAAGATAAGGCCAGGGACTAATGAAAGTATTACATTACTGAGAGGGCAGTGGGTGCATGGAATAGTCTTCCAGTAGAAGTGGTAGAGGTTAATACAGTGAAGGAGTTTAAGCATGCATGGGATAGGTATAAGGCTATCCTAGATATAAGATAAGGTCAGGGACTAATGAAAGTATTACTTTACTGAGAGGGTAGTGGATATATGGAATAGTCTTCCAGTAGAAGTGGTAGAGGTTAATACAGTGAAGGAGTTTAAGCATGCATGGGATAGGTATAAGGCTATCCTAGATATAAGATAAGGCCAGGGACTAAGGAAAGTATTACATTACTGAGAGGGTAGTGGATATATGGAATAGCCTTCCAGTAGAAGTGGTAGAGGTTAATACAGTGAAGGAGTTTAAGCATGCATGGGATAGGTATAAGGCTATCCTAGATATAAGATAAGGCCAGGGACTAATGATAGTATTACATTACTGAGAGGGTAGTGGATATATGGAATAGTCTTCCAGTAGAAGTGGTAGAGGTTAATACAGTGAAGGAGTTTAAGCATGCGTGGGATAGGTATAAGGCTATCCTAGATATAAGATAAGGCCAGGGACTAATGAAAGTATTACTTTACTGAGAGGGTATTGGATGCATGGAATAGTCTTCCAGTAGAAGTGGTAGAGGTTAATACAGTGAAGGAGTTTAAGCATGCATGGGATAGGTATAAGGCTATCCTAGATATAAGATAAGACCAGGGACTAATGAAAGTATTCAGATCCTCTTAGGTGATAATTGGGCGTAATGGGTTCTTATCTGCTGACACAGTCTATGTTTCTATGTCCTGCTGTGTTGCTCCCTATTCCTCCATCAGAATTGTGACGTTTTCCACCTCTTGCAATTTCCACTTTATAACTGAATAATAATCCCGCCCTGATACAAGTCAGTTTGCTCTTTCATTAGTTACCCAGGTGGTAGCGAGTACACCATCCGGATCCATGCAGAAAACAGCGAGGGTTAATCCACCAGCGGCAAAGCAGACGCCTGCCCAGGTAAGACTGTCCGCTCTGTAGTCACATGACAGGAAGTGAAGGATCTTGGGAGGATGTGCAGCAAACTTAGTGTCCCTCTCTTGGCAGCCCCAGCTGAATGTCGCTGCAGAAAACCAGTTCAAGCAATTAAAGGAGTCGGACCCTATCCTAAGTGGCATAAAGGAGGAGGTAAACCATTCACACTAACAGATCTCTCTCAAATAAGCCCCCTTTTTACTATCAATGTCTTGATTTTATAATGATGCAGAATTGCAAGCCACTGGGAGGATTCAAAGCCGGTGTCACCTTTTTATGACATCACCTTGCCACGTCGAATGCAAAATAAACATTTGCCATCGAAGCCAGTTAATTTGCATATTAAGCTGCCGGGTGATGTCATATATACGAGACACAGTCGTAACACATTTTCCTCTTATTCTCAACATTTGTTTTATTTTTAAGCCGATGTGAAATATTATTATGTGATACACAAAAAAAAATAGTGTTTTCAACCAAAATACAATGAGAAATAGTAAATACCCTAGCGTGCAAACGCTGCCACTCTTGGCACTCCTCAATGTGCCGTATGTAAATGGAAAAAAATAGTCAAGAAACGAGGGCGCAGATTGTAACACAGGGGGATATATGAAACGAGAAAAAAAAAAATATATATATATATATATATAGTGCAACATGTGAGATGATGCTGTGTAAAGGTACACTCACCAGTGTCCAGGAAACAAAAGGCTTCACAGAAGATGTGTGTTCTGTATAAACTTCAGGTTTAATCTGGGATAGTGGGATAAAAGCAAAAAGACATGCATAGAGCAGTAAAATTAACAATAAAAATGGGCTGCACGCGAGGAAACACTTACAGGATCCATATA
Source organism: Pelodytes ibericus (assembly GCA_036172795.1). Taxonomy (NCBI): domain Eukaryota; kingdom Metazoa; phylum Chordata; class Amphibia; order Anura; family Pelodytidae; genus Pelodytes; species Pelodytes ibericus. The sequence continues at coordinate 87,147,380 of CM069864.1, forward strand.
CATAAAAGCATCTGTATGTAAGTCCACAGGGGAAATGTTGAAGAGTCCCAGTCTGGTGCTAGTGGTGCTCAGCTCAACGCGTTTCTCCGGGTTGGAAGTAGTAGTCCCGGCTTCCTCAGGAGCGAAAATTGTGAAATATATATGAGACAGATTCCTGGCCCCTGACGTGTTTTCTTTCTACGCAGATCACTCATTTCCAGAAGGAACTGGGTGACCTGAAATCTCGGACTACAAAGGCGGGCTTTTTAGTGGGCAGCGAGGCCCAAATGCGCCAACTGAGGACCGATTCTGATGATCTTCACAGCTTCCTCCTCGAGATCAAGGAGACAACCGAGGTGAATATCACTAGATTCACAATGGCTGCTCCCCGTTTTGCAGGCTTTGATCAGTATGGAAAGATTTCAAGGATCACATTTAATTCACACGTTCTTGTTTTCAACTCCTCTCTCACGCTTCTTTTAATGACGAAGTCCCTCCACGGAGACATCGGTAGTCTGAAAACCTCTCTCCTGGAAGGATTCGCCGGCGTAGAGGACTCTAGGGAACAAAATGAGAGGAAGCAGGACCCCAGATACCGCCATCTGCTTTATAAGAAGCCTCTGGACCCTAAAAGCGAAGCACAGATGCAGGTAATACTGGCTTGGGTAAACTGGCATTAGACGATTGATAACATCGCAACTGAGAGAGCCCATGATGTTTCTTCTTTCACAATGGCCGGCAAAACAGACGCATGCTAAACAGAAAAGAGGACATAGTTTTAAATTAGACGGTCAAAGGTTTAAAAGTAGTATCAGGAAGTATTATTTTACTGAGAGGGTAGTGGATGCATGGAATAGTCTTCCAGTAGAAGTGGTAGAGGTTAATACAGTGAAGGAGTTTAAGCATGCGTGGGATAGGCACAAGGCTATCCTAGATATAAGCTAAGGCCAGGAACTAATGAAAGTATTACTTTACTGAGTGGGTAGTGGATGCATGGAATAGTCTTCCAGTAGAAGTGGTAGAGGTTAATACATTGAAGAAGTTTAAGCATCCGTGGGATAGGTATAAGGCTATCCTAGATATAAGATAAGGCCAGGGGCTAATGAAAGTATTACTTTACTGAGAGGGTAGTGGATGCATGGAATAGTCTTCCAGTAGAAGTGGTAGAGGTTAATACAGTGAAGGAGTTTAAGCATGCGTGGGATAGGCACAAGGCTATCCTAGATATAAGATAACATCAGAGACTAATGAAAGTATTACTTTACTGAGAGGGTAGTGGATGTATGGAATAGCCTTCCAGCGGAAGTGGTAGAGGTTAATACAGTGAAGGAGTCTAAGCATGCTTGGGATAGGCACAAGGCTATACAAGATATAAGAAATGACCTCTCACCTTTCCATGAAGCAGATTTCACAGTCTCTGTAGAAAATCCATATTTCTTTGTAATCTCTTCCTTCATCCCACAGGAGATCCGTAGACTGCACCAGTACGTGAAGTTTACAGTCCAAGACGTGAACGATGTTTTGGATCTGGAGTGGGATCGGCACCTGGAGAAGAAGAAAAGGCAAAAGTACGTTTGGGAGATTTTTTAGGTCAAAGTTTAGAAAAAGTTGGGGGTCTTTTTCTCAATTTTTTTTTTATAGTAAATTATAAGATATGATGAATAATGATATCATAAGAAAGCCCTACTTGTGGTGATAAAACCGGTATATAATGTGTGTGTACATTAAATGTGAAAAAAAAAATTACAGCTGAACACAAAAACTGCAGAAGTCTAAAAACAGCCTGCGGCCTCAACGGGTTATGTTTGACCTTTTCCGTTTGTGTTCTCTGCTCTGCTTTCTCAGAGGCCTGATTGTCCCCGAGCGGGAGACGCTATTCAACACGCTTGCAAATAACCGTGAGATCATCAACCAGCAGAGACAGAGGCTGAACCAGTTAGTGGATAACCTGCAGCAGCTGCGATTGTACAACCAGACGTCTCAGTGGAACGCGCCACGCGAGGAATCCAGCAGCCAGAGGTGAGAATGGGACCGAGTGCCCTCCCTAGTTTCACGTAAAACAAGCAGTCTGCAAGATTGGCATCTGAACTGCACGAGAAAAGTTCTGAATCTTTATCCTCTTTCTTTGGTACAGTTTCGAAGTGGAGTTAGAAAGTATGCGAAACGCGTTGTCAAAAACCTCTATGGACATGCAAAGTAAACCAATGCCAAAACTGCCACGTAAGTACCAACGCTGAAAAAATGTGTAGAGGAAATGTTCTTAACCTAGTTGTTCCATTTGTAGCAAAAAATAATAATTTTAGATACACTTAGAACATGAAATGACCCTAATTTTTGCATGGGATCAGCAGAGGAGAACTTAAAGGACTGTACCAACAAGTTCATTTGTGTTTAATTGAAAGATCTCAGGCATATTAATGAAAGAATACAAATAATGTACTTTAATGAGCCATCTTTGCTTCATATAGCTCTAACAGGGGGCAGACATGTTGTTTAGAATCTTGGGTCAGATCTTCATTCATGTGCATGAAGGTTAATGCAGAGCTGACCCAACATTCTATACAACATGTCTGCCCCCTGTTAGAGCTTATATGAAGCAAAGAGGGCTCAATAAGGTGCTTTATTTGTATAATGTCATTAATACATCTCTTTACACACCATCTACACTTGATGTGATCTTTGGATTAAACATGAGTTATTTCTTGCCTACAGTTGGCCTTTAACAAGGTCCCCTCTTCTGACCCCATGCAAATAGCAAGAATCTCTGTCTGCACGAGCTAAGAGAGATCCCCAGAATATTCAGACCCCACAATATTTTCTTGAAGCTCTCCGAATATTATTATTTTCATGCTGCGGTGAGGTTTGCTAGTTTTTGGAATTTCCTTTATATAATTTGAATTATTTAACTTGACAGCCAAACTCTCACCGGTGAAGCAGAGCCAGCTGAGAAATTTCCTTTCTAAGAGAAAGACTCCCCCGGTCCGATCTCTTGCACCTGGTACGTTGTGTTCTTGATCTGATTTCTGTAGTGTGGCGTATGACACCGCCGGTTATTTTACGTGTTATACTTTTGCCTGCAATCTGTTTTTTTTTTTTTTTTTTTTTTGTACAGCCAGTCTCAACCGGTCGGCGTTTCTGGCCCCCAGCTTCTTTGAAGATCTCGATGATGTCAGCTCTACTTCTTCACTTTCGGAGGCAGCGGAAAATGAGGAGAGGCGGGTCTCGCTCCAAGAGGCGGAGAGACAGGAGACTCCGCCCCCAGAGATAACTCCCATCAGAGTTCCCCGACACGCTGCTGTAGCCCGGACTTCATCAGTTCAGCCGGGCTTTGTCCCTCCGTCCGCTTCATTTGGGAAACCCCAGTTTGTGCCCGGTCCTGTAACAAGCACACGTAAGCGCTTCAATTCTATGAATAGCTTTAGGAGAGGAGAAGCCATGCCATCTATTGACGCTATTGCCACTCATCTCAGTTGGTTATCAGTCTATATTCTTTATAATGAAGCTCACAAGCGGAAATGCCTTATAAAAAAAATGTTTTCCTGTATATATCTGAATTCTATATCACCGCCATAGTAGGATCAATAGAATAATTACTTCTGTTTCTATTCAAAGGATACTCCAGGCATCAAATTAGCACTGGATAGTGTTTAACCTGCACATTGTGAGGTTATTTTTGCATACAAATGCATGATTTGAATCCCTGGTAATCTAAAGTTTCCAGCTGTTTTTTTTTTTTTAGATTTGGCTTTGTGTACATTGCAAGAGGATCAGTGCAGATGAGCTGGGTCCTCTTGTAGGGAAAAATGTGCAGAAACGACTTACTGTTCCTGTTGTTTTTACAGCAGTGACATCCTGCACATGTTCAGTGCAGGATCTCTTTGGGAGCCCTCTAATTGGCTGTCAGGAGATGCTAAGAAAGAGTTTAAGGTGTGAGGTCAAATCCCCAGGAGACGTTTTTACAAAGTGATGTCATAAGCACAGACACATTCATCACTCATACACTTCTCTTCTATGCGTTTGCTAACACAATGTATTGATCAGTCTTCATCATTCTTTATTCTCTACATTCACAGTGTAAGCAATATTTATAATACCCTTTTAAAGGACAACTGTCCACAAAACATTACTTCTGCTTAACTGAAAAATTGACATTTTAAAGGCTTTTAATATAAGAATAAAATAAAGTGCCTTATTGTGCCCTCTGCTCGTATAAGGAGGCAGACATTTTTGCTTCACCGCCGACTCTGCAGCACAAGACAGATCGTCGCTGGAGATTTCATCGCGGGACATTTCATCGCTAAAGGTAAGTATTTTACCGATTTTAGTTGGTTTGAATTAGGGTTTAGGGGGTTAGAATTAGGTTTAGTGTTTAGTGTTAGGGGTTAATTTTACTATTAGGGGTCGGGGGTTAGTATTAGGGTTAGTATTGGGGTTTAGGGGGTTAATTTTAGTATTAGGGGTCGGGGGTTAGTATTGGGGTTTAGGGGGTTAACTTTAGTATTAGGGGTCGGGGGTTAGTATTAGGGTTTAGGGGGTTAACTTTAGTATTGGGGGTCGGGGGTTAGTATTAGGGTTTGGGGGGTTAATTTTAGTACTGGGGTTAATTTTACAGTTATTATTGGGGTTTAGTGTTACTATTGGGGGGGGGAATCATTTATTAGGGGGGTTATTTTACTTTTACATTTGTAAGAGCTGACAGTTCAGCGCTGAACTGTCAGCTCTTACACAGCCGCGGCCGCGATGTAACGGCCGCATTATTATTCATTGCTGACAGTTCAGCGTTCTAACTGCCGCGCTGAACTGTCAGCGATGAAGATGCGGCGAAGAAGTGTCCTAGACCCCCTGATAGAGCTGTACAGATCAAAGAGGGCTTTTTAGGTACTTTGTCTGTATAAAATGCTACACTTTTTGTAATCTTTCACAAATGTATTTTTGTGCTGACAGTCATTCTTTGAAGGATCCTGTCTCTTTTTAACTAGAATCGCCATTTTGATCTTTTTCAACCCACGTTGTTTTCAGCGGCCGTCTCCTCCATCAGAGTGATCCCACAGGGCGCTGACAGCACAATGCTGGCCACCAAGACGGTAAAGCATGGCGCCCCCAGCGTATCAGCCCAGCAAGCAGCCGCTGCGGCCGCCCTCAGGAGGCAGATAGCCAGCCAAGTGCCAGGTAAAGCCCCTCCCCGTCAGTCTGTGGCGCTCGTCTGCTTAGGATTGGCTGCAGTTTCTTGATCATCTCTTTGCTTGCCTTGCAGTTTCCTTGACTGAATCCACCCTGCAAACCGTACCACAAGTGGTGAACGTCAAGGAGCTAAAGGGCAATGGGCCAGGTCCAAACATCCCTACCATATTAGGGTAAGTCTCTACGGAACCTCTTGCAGTGTCATCTCTCTACCTGTAGATGGCAGTGATGCTCTTCATATGGGAGAAAATTACACTACACTACACATGCGATTTTAAGATGTTAGCCTGTTTTTTTAATTTTTATTAGAAGATTTTTCTGTAAATTAATGCAGTGTTTGTGTTTCAGCTGTAATTTTCCTCTTTCTCAGTTAATGTAGCCACACAAATTTTGTGTAAGAAGGGCTTTCTTTAGATACCATTATTTTGATCCTATCATATAATTTACTATAAACAAAATTATAAAATATAATGAAAAATGTAAAAAAAAATAAAATAAGAATTCTAAATTTTTACATGAAAAATCTTTTATACATCTACAAATACTAATAGAAAAAAACTGTTAATATTTATACTGTGTTTTATAAATACCCTGTTTGTACGTGTTTATCATTTTTTTTGCGAGTTATGAGGCAATAGCTGTAAGTAGCGCATTGCTTTTTCCTAATCATTTTTCTCCTTCAGTGACCTTTTAACCCTGAACCTAATCCCAACCTACAGCAGAGCGACGCCGTATTGGAAAGCCAATATCCCTTTCAATATGACACTATCGCGCATCACCCGCCGGTGGGTTTCGGTGTTGCGTAATGCTTTGTCTTCGAAAAGGCAATTCCAGCAACACCCCGCTAAGCGATCGCTTTCTACGCTGATTTGAACACAAAACGCACTTAACGCGTCCTGTGTCGCAAGGAGTTAAATAGAATAAAACGGCAAATCAGAACATGGGAGATTCACAGCTGAGCCACATGGTCACAGCATTCCGCTGTAGAAAAGGGAAGCAATGATGCAATATCCCCGCCGTGCCCTAATTAAATGGATCGGAAAGGGCGGTTTTGTTAGAAATCTTGGGGGGGGGAGAGTAGTTATTAAAGCGCTATATATAGTGTAAACAGTATTCCCTGACTGCCCCAGGGTGAGGGTGGCCTTAGTATAGACGCTGCCAGTGCATTAACCTGAATGAGAGTGCGCTGAATTCGGTTTCCTCCATTCATTGCAGCTCATTTGCACTGCAGACACGCACATGAAGCCAAGCAAAATCCCAAGTCTGCTGCAGGCCTGGGTACATCTTGATGTGATATTGATCTTCTTTGAAATAAACGAGTGGATGCATCCCGCATGCTGAGAGTGTACAGCACTGAGCCTGTGATGCATTCTGAAAAGGCCTTGCTCTAACCGTGTGATCTAACTTAATAAGTTCACATTGCTTTTTATTTATTTTACTTGCCCAGGCCATCCGTCCCCCACTCTGCTGCCCAGGTGATTCACCAAGTGCTTGCCACAGTGGGCTCGGCACCAGCTAAGCAGGTAAGGGCACCTTGTGTTCGATAACATATCTGTCTTGGAAGTTCTCTTTTCTGGTTGTCTTTCCCAGCATTCCCCCCAACCCCTGACAGTTATTACATTAGCATTTATTTATATTACACCAAAAAAATTAGGCAGCGGTTTTAATACAGAGCCTAGAAAGGGAGTTACAGACAATCAGATTCAGACTAAAACATGAGGGAGAAGGCCCTGCTCTCAATCTTTCAATCTAGATGGGATGGGGTACGTGATAATCATAAGATGCATGAAGAGGCAGGAGGAAAGGTGGGGAAGGGGAAAGGCAGGAGGATACTGTGACAGGGGAAGGGAGGGAGGGCATTGAACAGTCAGTCTAACTGTTGGGGGTTTACAGGTCTGAATATGTGGATCTTGGAAAGACCTTGAGTGAGAACTTGGAAAGAATGTGGGAGGAGATTGAGAGCTCAGGATCTGTGTGGATCAATCTAAGTCCTGTTGCTGGGGGGATAGTGCTTCTGAATGATGAGCCATTCAATATCTCTCCCCAGGTCCCATCTGCTGCTGCGTTAAAGATGCATCCTACTTCTGTGCCTATATCATCCAGCGGCATCCCACCTCCAGGGCAGGGGACCGCACAAAGCAAACCTACAGGTGAGATGCAGTACTGTAACTTGTCCGAGGGCAGGTGGAACACAGTGACTGCACTATATAAGTCTATACGTACATTGAGTGCTATTCTCCAGTCTGCAGAACTTCCATTCATTCTTTTTAGTGAGTGCTGAAGTGGTGCAATTAGGAGAGATCTTCATCCTTTAGACAGCGAGGACCATGCATATAGCCACGTTCTAATGTTCTGCACACGCCAATGCATGTCCTTCCTGCATCTCATTCATTGAGCCTGTGACTATGAGGATGCAGATAATTAAACAAAATGGCAGCCTAGGTGTGTGATGCACACATTGTTTTACAGTCTCCTTACAACAGGGTTAGGCCACCTGTGATTCTCCTGATGTTGCAGGACTACATTTCCCATACTCCTCTGCCAGCCTCTTAGCTGAAAGCATTATGGGAAATGTGGTTCATCAGCAGCAGGAGGGCCACAGGTTATCTACTCCTGCCTTACAAGATGTCACTGTGTATCAGGAAGTCTTTTTCTATGATCAGATTTTGTAGCAACTTACTCTGTCTTTTGAAGGACAAGCTATTCCAACAGCAGAGTCCCTACCTATCCCAGCACCTGCCAGCTCAGCACCAGCCTCAGCCCAGCAGGCGGCCAGACCGTTCTCATTTGCACCAGCAAGGTAAGATTGGGAGCCAATAAATGCACATATCCTTTATTGTAATTCTGGAGTATCTGATATATACCTGCACATTTTGATTCTCTAGATTGGGTCCCCTGTTTATCTCTCCACGTTGTTGATTGGGTCCCCTGTTTATTTATCTCTTTTGTTGTTTGGGTCGCCTGTTTATCTCTCCCCCTTGTTGTTTGGGTCGCCTGTTTGTCTCCCATCTTGTCGACTAGGTCTCCTGCTTATATCTCCTCCTTGTTGATTGAGTGGGTCCCCTGCTTATCTGTACCCCTTGCTGATCGGGTCTCCTGTTTATCTCTCCCCCTTGCTGATCGGGTCTCCTGCTTATCTCTCCCCCTTGCTGATCGGTTCTCCTGTTTAGCTCTCCCCCTTGTTGATCGGGTCTCCTGTTTATCTCTCCCCCTTGTTGATCGGGTCTCCTGTTTATCTCTCCCCCTTGTTGATCGGGTCTCCTGCTTATCTCTCCCCCTTGTTGGTCTGGTCTCCTGCTTATCTCTCCCCCTTGTTGGTCTGGTCTCCTGCTTATCTCTCCCCCTTGTTGATCGGGTCTCCTGTTTATCTCTCCCCCTTGCTGATCGGGTCTCCTGCTTATCTCTCCCCCTTGTTGATCGGGTCTCCTGTTTATCTCTCCCCCTTGTTGATCGGGTCTCCTGTTTAGCTCTCCCCCTTGTTGGTCTGGTCTCCTGCTTATCTTTCCCCCTTGTTGGTCTGGTCTCCTGCTTATCTCTCCCCCTTGTTGGTCTGGTCTCCTGCTTATCTCTCCCCCTTGTTGGTCTGGTCTCCTGCTTATCTCTCCCCCTTGTTGGTCTGGTCTCCTGCTTATCTCTCCCCCTTGTTGGTCTGGTCTCCTGCTTATCTCTCCCCCTTGTTGGTCTGGTCTCCTGCTTATCTCTCCCCCTTGTTGATCGGGTCTCCTGTTTATCTCTCCCCCTTGCTGATCGGGTCTCCTGCTTATCTCTCCCCCTTGTTGATCGGGTCTCCTGTTTATCTCTCCCCCTTGTTGATCGGGTCTCCTGTTTAGCTCTCCCCCTTGTTGGTCTGGTCTCCTGCTTATCTTTCCCCCTTGTTGGTCTGGTCTCCTGCTTATCTCTCCCCCTTGTTGGTCTGGTCTCCTGCTTATCTCTCCCCCTTGTTGGTCTGGTCTCCTGCTTATCTCTCCCCCTTGTTGGTCTGGTCTCCTGCTTATCTCTCCCCCTTGTTGGTCTGGTCTCCTGCTTATCTCTCCCCCTTGTTGGTCTGGTCTCCTGCTTATCTCTCCCCCTTGTTGATCGGGTCTCCTGTTTATCTCTCCCCCTTGTTGATCGGGTCTCCTGTTTATCTCTCCCCCTTGTTGATCGGGTCTCCTGCTTATCTCTCCCCCTTGTTGATCGGGTCTCCTGTTTAGCTCTCCCCCTTGTTGATCGGGTCTCCTGTTTAGCTCTACCCCTTGTTGATCGGGTCTCCTGTTTAGCTCTCCCCCTTGTTGATCGGGTCTCCTGTTTAGCTCTCCCCCTTGTTGATCGGGTCTCCTGTTTAGCTCTCCCCCTTGTTGATCGGGTCTCTTGTTTAGCTCTCCCCCTTGTTGATCGGGTCTCCTGTTTAGCTCTCCCCCTTGTTGATCGGGTCTCTTGTTTAGCTCTACCCCTTGTTGATCGGGTCTCCTGTTTAGCTCTCCCCCTTGTTGATCGGGTCTCCTGTTTAGCTCTACCCCTTGTTGATCGGGTCTCCTGTTTAGCTCTCCCCCTTGTTGATCGAGTCTCCTGTTTAGCTCTCCCCCTTGTTGATCGGGTCTCCTGCTTATCTCTCCCCCTTGTTGATCGGGTCTCTTGCTTATCTCTCCCCCTTGTTGATCGGGTCTCTTGCTTATCTCTCCCCCTTGTTGATCGGGTCTCTTGCTTATCTCTCCCCCTTCTTGATCGGGCGTCCTGCTTATCTCTCCCCCTTGTTGATCGGGTCTCCTGTTTTTCTCTTTCCATTTCCTAACCTGGACTTCTTTTCTTTTTCTCTGATATACAGTTCTGGGTTCAGCTTCAGTAACGTCAGTTCAGCATCCACGTCATCATCCAGCCTGGCAGCCACCACAGCAGGTAACCTACCACTGCTATAGAATGGAAGCCAAGCTAGCAGAGTAATCCCAATCAACTGCTGTGAAGTCCCACCAGGGCAGGTTACCCGGGATTCACAGAGCACCTGCTATGGAAGGGGCTGACTCATTACCTGATTGACATCTACTTTAAAACCTTGTCATTCGAGATGCAAAAGACCAAATATAATATAAGTTTTTTTTAATATATTATTTGCGCAATTAAATGGTTAATGGATTTAGCTTTACAATAAATACAAAGGGCAGCTGATGCATATATAATCAGTGTTTCATGCTGAATAATCAGTGGCTAATACGCCATCTGTAGATTATGTTCTGGTCGCAGGCTCAATTCCTGGCAGGGCCATCTAAGCCCTTCACCTTTCATGAGTACCATTAAATAGCGTTGGATGCTACCAGAGAATATCTAAATGTCCCCTTCCTGGTTAAACACTTATTATATAAAAACTGCCATTGACACTTGGTCTTTGCATCTTACGCCCCTCGAGCCCCCTAAGAGGAAAATCCTAGCATGTGATATTAGGGGCGATTCAATTCACGATAACGTGAGCTGAGGCGAGACAATCATTTTGTCGCGCCAGTTTATCAATACATTAGGGTTTTCTCAATAAAGCGAGGATTGCAGGGAATTGACAAGGGAATTTCAAACATAGGGTCAAAGTAGCTAGTTGGAAAGATTCTCTCATTCAGCTGTATTGGAGAATTTTTCCGGCTCGGCTCCATTGGCCTAAAGATTCTACCACCGTTGTCACCCCTGGTCTTCTAGTAAGTCTAGGTTTAATCATGCACAGCAGAGTAATTGGTAGTACCATCCTCGGCAAAGGTATTAACAAATTGCATACATGTCTTCTGTTACAGGTGCTCCACAGCGTGACTCTGGTCAGCCGTCTCCATTTACATTCGGAAACAAACCTTCGTTCAGTGCTGGATCCATAGGATCTTTTTCGTTTTCGTCTCTGAAGCCTGCACCCCAGGTGACCGCTGCTTCGTCTGGAGATATCGCCGTCACTGCACCCCCGTTTCAACCTGCAGCACAAAGTACCGTGGCTTCTCCCACCCCTGGGGGGAAGTTGGAAGCCACCCCTGCCAAGCAAGGGGATGGTCTGTTCCAGGCCTTCTCCGGCGGAGAGACGTTGGGGAGCTTCTCGGGACTCCGAGTTGGTCAAGTAGAGGAGAATACCAAAGCCGTCCCTTCTACACAACCAGCTAAGGTGCCCAGTACAACCTCTGTGTTTGGTTCTCCTGGTGGGTTCCAACCGTCAAAGCCTGGAGAAGTATCTTCCACCACTAGTGGTTCCTCAGGCCCGCTGTTTGGTAACTTGCAATTAGCAGGCGTGGGACCAGCCGCCAGTCTTTTTAATCCAAGCGTTAGTAAACCGAGCTTCTCTTTTGGGACTCCATCAAGCACCGCTTCTGTCGGAGATGGTTCATCCGGAAACCAAGCTCCACCAGCACTGGCTTTTGAAAATCTCCTTGCCCCAGCAACCTCCACCCCAACTCATGCAGCCTCCACTCCTCCGGCTCCTTCCACCTCCACCTCTAATTTTGCAGCTCCTTCCTCCGTGGCCTCCACTCTTGCCGCTCCTTCCCCTGCAACCTCTACTGTTTTAGCCGCTGCTTCTTCGGCGGACAGTTCTAGCACTCTAGATGTCAAGCAAGTGGTACAGACTGATTTACCTCCGTATGAACCTCCAGCCCCTACTCTTCAGCAACAGGGTCTACTGTTTAACACAAGTGAAGGAGGCAGAGAACAAGCGCCAACACAAACACCCTCAGCAGGAGCCAGCACTGCTCCCTTTGCCCCTTCCATACCTACAGCTGTACCGGCAGCCGTGACCAAGCCAGATGCAACATCTGTTCCGTCAATTCCCGTCACCGTGGGGTCAGTCCAGAGTGCACCCAACACAGCTGCAGTAGTCAACACTCCCGGTCCTGTAAGTACTTTGGCTGGAGATACCGCCTCCCAAACTCCAGCCACACCGAATACCACGCAAATCATGTCTCCACCAGGAGTGCCCACGACCCAAACCTCTGCATTTACTCAACAGGCTGCCACTGCGGCACCATCTCCTGCTGCGACATCCACATTCGGCCAAGCCCCTGGCGCCACTGCAGCTCCCGCCCCCTTCGCACAGCAAGGCAGCGCTTCGAACCCAGCGGCCAGCACCACATCAGGTTTTGGAACAACTGGATTTGGACTGGCCGGCACTGGAGGTGGCGCATTCGGACAGCCTTCATTTGGTCAGGCACCAGCCTTTTGGAAAACACCAGCTGCCAGCTCTGCCAGCAGCTTTTCCTTTGCCCAGTCTAGCTTTGGAGCACAGCCGGCCTTTGGACAGCCGCCGACCTCCACCGTTGCCGCTTCAAATAGCGGCAGCCTGTTTGGGAGCGTTGCGCAAACCAGCAGCAGTGCCAGCTCTTTCTCTTTTGCGCAGCCATCTAGCAGTGGCAGCGCTCCCAGTGCGGGAGGAGGGGGTCTGTTCAGCCAGAGCAGCACCCCAGCTTTTGGTCAGAGCTCTGGTTTTGGTCAAGCCGCCCCTGTTTTCGGTACCGCAAGCTCTTCGACAACCACCACGCCATCTACCGGCTTCAGCTTTGGCCAGCCTTCAGGTAAGCGCCTTCTGACTTCCCAACCGGCCTCCTGCTTTCCAGAGTTGACTCATTCTTCCGAGTAACCCCGTGTCTTTCTTTTTTCAGGGTTCACTGCCAGTTCATCTGGGTCTCTGTTTGGCCAGTCACAGAACCCTACCGCCAGTGTATTTGGGCAGGTATGGATGCTTTGTCTATTCTACGCATGTTTATTGGTCCCCCTCCCAAATAAACCAACATCACCAGGCACTAGTGTCCTATTCCGGCCTGGTCTGTTTTTATAACCATACCATTGACCCGTTACAGCTTTGGCATTGTTTCCCCCTGTTGCATAGTGGTCTTTTTAGAGCAGTCATCTCCACTGAGGAAATCACAGTTTCTGATTGGCTGCTTGCATGGAGGTGGTGATATAATTCCAAGATGGCTGCCTCCACACTGAAAGCAGTCATGTCATACTATAGTTATATTTATCTGAATCCAATGGAAATAAAATGGATCTGGTGATATTCCTGTTTTATGGAAACTTTTTTTTTTTTTCTTCAGTGGACAGATCCATTTTAAGCTCAATTTAAAGGGCATAAAACCGGACTCTCTGTTCTCTTGTTGGATGACAATTCTCCTTTTTCATTTTTTTTATTTCCAGCCACCATCGTCATCCGGTGGAAGTGTGTTTGGCACAAACACTGGCGCTGGAAGTGGCGGTTTCTTCAGCGGCCTGGGGGGTAAACCCAGCCAGGAAGCTGCCAACAAAAACCCATTCGGCGCGCCTACTTCTGGATTTGGATCACCCAGCAATTCCAGTAAGTGTTTATTATTCCATTCTGTATTAAAGTCCTGCTAGATCACCTGCTGCCAAAAAGAGGAAACAATCCCCTAAAAAAAAAAAAAAAAGATGCAGCATTGCTTGCTGTTCCAAACATGGCCAGGAGGGGGGGGGGGAGGAGCCTGCATTGAGATGCCAGGTCTAAGCTGCGGGAATCTTTCACGGCTTAAAGGGACATTACACGTTTTATTTCACATGTGATTCTAATATAGAAACACAAGTGAGATGTTAGTTATCCCTAGTGTGATGATAAACTGGCATGTACTAATGATGGTATCCTCTGACCGACAGCTGCCATGCTTTCAAGGAAGCGAGGGTTTAAAATGATTCAGTGTTCCTTTAAGGGGGGGGGGGGGGCAGGTTTATTTAAATATTATCTTATACTTGTAGTTTTTAATTATTATTATTATTTTTTAGTCTAAATAAAGGCTGGCAACATGCAGCCCATGATGTCAGGCCAGGCTTTCAGCTTCCTCATTTTGGAGGTCACTGCATTATGGGACTTGTAGTCCAGCAGCAGAGGGAAGGCCACATTTTTCCCTGCCCGGTCCTAAATCCATTGACTGTATGCTTTCCCATCAGCGTCCTGGTAAAGAACCATGAGCAGAACCTCTCTTTAACCGCACGGCACTCGGGTCAGCTTGTTACAGTCCTGAGATATGAGTTCATTTGTTTGCCTCCGTATAAGAAGAGCTTTTTTTTTTAAAGGGACTGTCTCACCTAAACATTGCTTATACAAAAAATGATCTATACATTGCGCGTCTAGTATAAAAACTCACGCACTGACAATCGCCGTTTGAATTGTTAAACAGCGACTGCGCCATTTATTTATTTTTTAAATCGCGGCACCTGACGGTGCAGGAGAGGCATCGAGCCAAAACAGTGCTCAATGGTTCTCAGACACGAAACTGGTGCTTTGTAGGTAATCTTTTTTTTTATACATTGGCTGCACTGGCGCAATGAACGCCGGCACGACCAGAGAGTACATAACCGGTGGAGGCGGCGCAGACTCAATAATTACACTTTGAGGGGCCTCCGACTGACAGGAAAAATGGAGTCTCAAAGCGACCGCCGACTACATTTTACTTAAGTTCGGGCACGCCTACGTGACATCGGGAGGTCGAGCGATTTATTTATTTATTTATTTATTTATCCGTCTGAGGCCCACGGGGTCTATTAAGGCCCTGACCGGATCTCTGCAACTGTGTCCCTGGCTAGAGACCACCTTGTGATCGGGGCCTGGAACAAACAATGTGGTTTTGGTGTTTGCGTCACAAAGGAGTTAATTTATTATTTTAACACGGCATAATAATGTCATTTCTGCCTCATTAAAGCTCGAGTTGGAATTCTGCATCATTCAAAATATATTTATTGGAAGTATTTGCAAAAGAAAAGACTTAAGGGCTTCTCCCCCCCCCCCCCCCCCCCCCCCCCCCCTCCTTGGTCAGTGATCCAGGCCAGCAGAGAGAGGAGTAGCGTGTTTGCACACTGCCAAATGCTGGAAAGATGATTATTTCCTCCACGGCTGGAGGTAGGTTTAGCGTCGGACTCCGCACTCCAATCAGCGCTGGCTGGTTACAGACAACCAGCTCCGCAATATGGCAGCCTGGAAATCAGTTTGACTTCCAATCATCTGAAAGTAAACGCTAAGATCATGGGTTTAATCCCAGCAGAGACCTGACGTGACCTGTACACAAGATATACCCTTTTCTGAAACCTTGCCACTGTGTTATGATGGGTGTTGGCTGCAGTTGGCTGGGCGGCTGACTGATGCTGCCCTCTCTGGCAGTGGGCAGTGGAGCTGGCAGACACACACTGCATTGCAGTCGTCTGGCAGCTGCACTGAAGATGCTGCATTCACTTGTTACTAAGGAACCTGCCTCCCTCTCTGCTGCTTTATACCTCGAATGACTGCTCCAGCACTGAAACGGTTAACATGAACCTTAAAGTCTAACACGAGTAGCGCATGAATCTTAAAGGAGACACTTTATTTTTTATTTTTTAACCTTACGGTACCCGACTTGGTCACAAAGCTCTGCAGCAACAACTCCGGCTCATACCGGAGCCATAAGGGTTAACAGGGAGGCTGGGAAAGTTACGCATTTGACTCACACTGATGGGTTATGTTTGTTGTAGTCCAGTTTGGTCTGTAAGTCTCCAGTTGTCCAGCTGTTAAAGCTGCAGCTCTTTTTTTTTTTTTTTTTTTTAGTGTTTCTTGTGCGAAGGGACCTTTTTCCGATGTGCAGGGTCTCCTGGTATTTAGAAGGCTCTCCTGGCAGTGACGGGTCAGGGTTTGGGACTTTAATAAGGAATCGCACACACGTTGCCCAATCCAGCTCTCCGCTTGCATGTAGCTAGGCATCTGCCCCTTGTCACTCGCATGGCTTTTCAGTAGTTATTACCAGCCCTCCTCTCCTTGTCCTTCTCGCAGACGGCAGCAGTCTGTTTGGGAACAGCGGGGCCAAGTCGTTCGGTTTTGGAAGCTCCTCGTTCGGGGATCAGAAGTCCTCTGGGACATTCAGTGCAGGAGGCAGCGTGGCCAGTCAAGGCTTTGGGTTCACAAGCCCCACCAAGACAGGTATGGTAGTGCTGTGCCAAACGGAGTGCCCAGGGCAGTGTCTCACCTGACCATACCTTCCTGAGTCCCCGGTGCAGTATCTCACCTGACCATACCTTCCCCGTTGCAGTGTCTCACCTGACCATACCTTCCCCGTTGCAGTGTCTCACCTGACCATACATTCCCCGGTGCAGTGTCTCACCTGACCATACATTCCCCGGTGCAGTGTCTCACCTGACCATACCTTCCCCGTTGCAGTGTCTCACCTGACCATACATTCCCCGGTGCAGTGTCTCACCTGACCATACATTCCCCGGTGCAGTGTCTCACCTGACCATACCTTCCCCGGTGCAGTGTCTCACCTGACCATACATTCCCCGGTGCAGTATCTCACCTGACCATACCTTCCCCGGTCCCCGGTGCAGTATCTCACCTGACCATACCTTCCCCGGTCCCCGGTGCAGTATCTCACCTGACCATACCTTCCCCGGTCCCCGGTGCAGTATCTCACCTGACCATACCTTCCCCAGTCCCCGGTGCAGTATCTCACCTGACCATACCTTCCCCAGTCCCCGGTGCAGTATCTCACCTGACCATACCTTCCCCAGTCCCCGGTGCAGTATCTCACCTGACCATACCTTCCCCAGTCCCCGGTGCAGTATCTCACCTGACCATACCTTCCCCGGTGCAGTATCTCACCTGACCATTCCTTCCCCAGTACCCGGTGCAGTATCTCACCTGACCATTCCTTCCCCAGTACCCGGTGCAGTGTCTCACCTGACCATACATTCCCCGGTGCAGTGTCTCACCTGACCATACATTCCCCGGTGCAGTATCTCACCTGACCATACCTTCCCCAGTCCCCGGTGCAGTATCTCACCTGACCATACCTTCCCCAGTCCCCGGTGCAGTATCTCACCTGACCATACCTTCCCCAGTCCCCGGTGCAGTATCTCACCTGACCATACCTTCCCCAGTCCCCGGTGCAGTATCTCACCTGACCATACCTTCCCCAGTCCCCGGTGCAGTATCTCACCTGACCATACCTTCCCCAGTCCCCGGTGCAGTATCTCACCTGACCATACCTTCCCCGGTGCAGTATCTCACCTGACCATTCCTTCCCCAGTACCCGGTGCAGTATCTCACCTGACCATTCCTTCCCCAGTACCCGGTGCAGTATCTCACCTGACCATTCCTTCCCCAGTACCCGGTGCAGTGTCTCACCTGACCATTCCTTCCCCAGTACCCGGTGCAGTGTCTCACCTGACCATACCTTCCCCAGTCCCCGGTGCAGTATCTCACCTGACCATACCTTCCCCAGTCCCCAGTGCAGTATCTCACTTATTATTAAAGCTGACCAGTCCAAAATAAATGCCTGGAGCTGTATCTTGCTCTCACCTGGCCATTGATTCATTTATGTCAAATTTCCTGTTTTATCAGCCACTGCAGGTTATGTCAAGCTCCCTGTCCCACCTGACCCATAGCGGTCAAGCTCCCTGTCCCACCTGACCCATAGCGGTCAAGCTCCCTGTCCCACCTGACCCATAGCGGTCAAGCTCCCTGTCCCACCTGACCCATAGCGGTCAAGCTCCCTGACCCATAGCGGTCAAGCTCCCTGACCCATAGCGGTCAAGCTCCCTGACCCATAGCGGTCAAGCTGCCTGACCCATAGCGGTCAAGCTGCCTGACCCATAGCGGTCAAGCTGCCTGACCCATAGCGGTCAAGCTGCCTGACCCATAGCGGTCAAGCTGCCTGACCCATAGCGGTCAAGCTGCCTGACCCATAGCGGTCAAGCTGCCTGACCCATAGCGGTCAAGCTGCCTGACCCATAGCGGTCAAGCTGCCTGACCCATAGCGGTCAAGCTGCCTGACCCATAGCGGTCAAGCTGCCTGACCCATAGCGGTCAAGCTCCCTGACCCATAGCGGTCAAGCTCCCTGACCCATAGCGGTCAAGCTCCCTGACCCATAGCGGTCAAGCTCCCTGACCCATAGCGGTCAAGCTCCCTGACCCATAGCGGTCAAGCTCCCTGACCCATAGCGGTCAAGCTCCCTGACCCATAGCGGTCAAGCTCCCTGACCCATAGCGGTCAAGCTCCCTGACCCATAGCGGTCAAGCTCCCTGACCCATAGCGGTCAAGCTCCCTGACCCATAGCGGTCAAGCTCCCTGACCCATAGCGGTCAAGCTCCCTGACCCATAGCGGTCAAGCTCCCTGACCCATAGCGGTCAAGCTCCCTGACCCATAGCGGTCAAGCTCCCTGACCCACCTGACCCATAGCGGTCAAGCTCCCTGACCCACCTGACCCATAGCGGTCAAGCTCCCTGACCCACCTGACCCATAGCGGTCAAGCTCCCTGACCCACCTGACCCATAGCGGTCAAGCTCCCTGACCCACCTGACCCATAGCGGTCAAGCTCCCTGACCCACCTGACCCATAGCGGTCAAGCTCCCTGACCCACCTGACCCATAGCGGTCAAGCTCCCTGACCCACCTGACCCATAGCGGTCAAGCTCCCTGACCCACCTGACCCATAGCGGTCAAGCTCCCTGACCCACCTGACCCATAGCGGTCAAGCTCCCTGACCCACCTGACCCATAGCGGTCAAGCTCCCTGACCCACCTGACCCATAGCGGTCAAGCTCCCTGACCCACCTGACCCATAGTGGTCAAGCTCCCTGACCATGCAGGCCCTACTTGACGGCCCAGTGATTGCTTTCTCACATAATCCTTCAGTTCCTGCCATCACTGGATTACTCGGATCACCTCTCTGTCGAAAGAGGAACGTGCGGACACGATTGCCATGATGGCATAGATCATCTTCTTCCTTAAGAGGTTAATTGTCACACCAGGCGGTATTTTACCGGCAAGCCCAAAACACTCAACCCCAGAAAAAAAATAAGCTTGAGAAAAACACTTTCTCTTTAGACACAAAAGTGAAGTGTGGGCTGCTAGAGCTTCTGGTCCATGGATAGCCAACAGAGAGAGCTCTCACTGTCGTTGTTGAATAGAACGCCCACTTGACTTGCCTGTTGACCGTCCCTGAACCTACAAATAAACATGAAATTAAAAGGCTGGTCTCACTGTGACCTCGCCTGGAGTGCTGTTGACCATTCCTAATTATAGTGTTTTGTTTTTTTATTTGTTTTCACCTGGCTGAATGGTCACTGTCTAGTTGGTGTCAAATGGTGATTTTCCCGCTTTCTGCCCAATTTTCATTAGCTTTTTGTTTTTTGTTTGTTTTGATTTGTCTTTACTTTTTTTTTTCGGCGTAGGTAGCTGAAGGCTATACCCCTGGCATGCTGGGGTAGGACAGCCTCATTTGACAAACGCACTAAGCGTTACTGTGGAATATTGCGTTAAACATAACATACCAGTGGCGGGATACCGTCAATATCCGCTTACTGTGCCCCCCCCCCCCCACCACACACCTTGCCGACCGAAGGACAACCCTGCCTGGTGTCCTGTAGAATAATGGGTCACTGACATTACCCCCCACTCGAACTGACTGCTAACCTTGACCTTCCAACCATAATTTTTTTTTTTATTGCCGTTTATCAGTATTTTAATAAAAATATTCTATTTCCGCTGACATTACCGGTCTCTGGTGAAGACCAGAGCACATATTTCCTGGAATTCACCAGTACTCTTCTGCCTGATTGGCTGGTAATTTTATTACGTTTTTGGTAATGCTTTGCAACCTATTTTAATAATCGTGTGGACCCCAAAAGACCTCTGTAACCAAGTAAAGTCTACAAAAAATTATCGTAAAGAGGAGTGGACAGATTATTTCAACTTTGGATGAGAGCCCTAGATACTACCTCTCCAAACCAAAAAAAAAAAGAAAATCACCCTCCCTTTATAAACCATCCTGGTGATTTACTTCCCAGGGGTGCTTTACGTTTGCATCTCCAAAGATGATCAGAGGAACGTGTTTTAAGATGCAAATGCACCACTAAGCTCTGCAGTTTGTCAAATGGAGGGCTCTAACTCCAAGATAAGTTGTTTAATAAAACGTTATTATCTCTGTAACATTACATCTTATAAACTACTCTAAAAAGCATATTGGTCTGGAAGTGGCAATGGCATTAAAATAATAAAACATATACTTTAACTTGATTCCTTTATGTAGGATGTTTCTGTAAGAGCAGTTACATAGCAAATGTAAAGTAGGCCTTTGATAATCTAGTGCAGGCAGTGGGTGGTGGGATCTAGAATATGTTAGTCTTGCAGCTTTATAATCTGTTATTGTCCCTGTTCTGTTTTTGATATACCTGTGATGGTTTTTTTTTTGTGTCTCCCCCTTTTTCCTTTTTTTTGTTTTGCCTCTGTTTTGCTCAGGTGGCTTTGGTGCTGCTCCGGTGTTCGGCAGCCCTCCAACCTTCGGGGGATCCCCTGGTTTCGGAGGGGTGCCGGCATTTGGTACAGCCCCAGCCTTTGCAAGCCCTCTGGGCTCGACGGGAGGCAAAGTATTCGGCGAGGGTACAGCTGCTGCTAACACAGGAGGATTTGGGTAAGAGACTGGCACAGGAAACCTTTTACTCTTATGGTTCCCCTGCGTTATTGATTAGGCAGTGCAGAGAAGGAATGTACACAGGTAGAGTTTAAATGTGGTACTGTAGTCTATAGCCCACCATTGTAATTACATCTTCCCATTCTTTCTTTGTTTCTTGTCTTCGTCCCCCATTGTCCCCTAGTCTGGTCTATCCCCATATTGTATCCTTGAGTCTGCCACTGTCTTCTGCCATCACACCTGCTCTACACTCAGTGCTCTTACAACCACGTTTAGCTTCCTTGGTGGGCTACGTGGCACATAGTCAGTCCTGGATCTTTTGTGCTTTATTTTTGCATTACACGAGATAATAATTTCTGTGGACACCCATAAGGATTGCTGGGCAGAGCGAGAGAGAGACTAGGCAGACATGGCACATAGTGTGTTAGTGAGTGGGACTATAATCTTCCTTAATCCAAAATATAATGAGCCAAACAGTACTATCATGTGCATTACCCCGTATGATGTGTTTCTTTCTCACACAGTGATTTACATCTGTACCTGTAATTTACTGTATTCCTCTCGTCCATCTTGCAGATTCGGAAGCAGTAACAGTAACACCTCTTTCGGGGGGCTAGCCAGTCAGAGTACCCCAACTTTTGGCTCACTGTCACAACAGGGCCCCGGCTTTGGGGGGCAACAGAGCAGCGGCTTCTCTGGGTTCGGATCTGGCGCTGGAGCAGCCCCGTCCGGAGGCAACACAGGTAACCGCCATCACCCAGCTTCTCTTTTGCCTGTATCGCTGTCCAATGATGTGTCGGTAACTAAACTCAAATTGTCCTTGTGTTGCAGGCTTCGGATTTGGGGTGTCCAACCAGTAAGTATCCCTGAACGTGAGGGGGGGGGGGGGGGGTATACCGATCAGAAGTGCAAAGTGTGTAAATTCGTAATATAAAGATAATCTGTCTTGTCGCTTCCTGTCAATTCCAGCCAATCACAGCCAGCCCTTGGTACCCATCCCTTCCTATCTCAGGGGGGCCTGCAGTCCTCCCGAGGCCACTCTGACCATGAAAACATTAATCATACTCAAATCCAAGGGTAATGTCTACAATTTCCTTTTTTTTTTTTTTTTCCTTCCTGTATTTCACAACATTATAAAAAATGTTTTAAAAATTATAAAATTAAAGTTTAAAGAACTGTCAGCGAAAAAAGTAAGTTCTGTTTAGTTGAAACATAAAGTGAATAGAAATTAAGGTTGTAATTGAGCCCTCTTTGCCTCTGTATAGCTCTGTCAGGGGGCAGACATGTTGGGTCAGATCTTTAGTCATCTGACCCAAGATCCTAAACAACATGGCCGAATCCCAAGAGCGCTATACAAGTAAAGAGTGCTCAATAAGGTACTTTATTTATATTCTTTCATTCAAACATTTCGATTTATAATGCCTGCTCTTGATGCCATCTTTCAGCTAAACAGAACTTACAGTTTTTCCCACAACAGTTGTCCTTTAAATGTTACTATTGTAAATACAGGTTGAGTATCCCTTATCCGAAATATTATTTTATATAACGTTTTATATTAATTATTGGTATTATTTCGCCAATAAGATCTATTAACTCCTCTCGGCACTCATGATACACAGTAGTGTCAATGCAAATACTGGATATAGTAAATAAATCACTGTTACTGTGTTGGAAACGTCCCGTTGGCGTGTCAGGCCTCCACACGTGTCATTGTATTACACTTTGTGGACGTGCTTGCGTTGGGGAAATCTCCGTATAAGGGGGCGGGAGGGAAGAAATTAAGAATTGGTCTATATATTGTGTTGGCAGAAATGGAAAAAAACGCATATAGGTTGAGATGTGTTTTCCATGTGTCTGGTTGTCTCCTGTTTGTGACATCACAGTGTGGCTTGGTATGCAAATGACACATTATCCCATTGAAAGGGATCGTTTTCAAATGAAGCCACAAGATGATGTCATAAACTGGAGACTGGGCAAAGAAAGGTTTCTCTTAACTGATGTATTTGTGTGCTTTGGAGAATCTTTAACGAGTATGTAGATTTAGATGACATATTTATGGAGCACATTTTGGAGCAGCCAATGGGCTCCGTTGCCTATTGGCAGGGGTGCTGTCAATTATTTCTCAGCCAATAGGAAGTCTCAATAGGCAACTATTTTTTTTTTTTAGATCCCTCTATCCTTACGGATACATTGCTTTTGAGGTTTGGAGGAATATAACACCGGACAGACATGTTTTACAAAAAAAATAGCAAATTCATAAGGGATTATCAGCTGATCATCCTGCATGGATTATTGTGGGGGGAGGGGTGGTAAAAAAAGGATGGTCTTTATTTCTGTTGATACCGAATTAGAAAATCCTTTTATTCTGGAGTCTTATTTTGCTTCTGGTAAATGATCTGGATGGACTTTGGTGGTTTAAAATTAAAGTTACGCAGCAGTGTGCAGAAATAGCAGGGCAGTCGCCATAGATACCAATGGACTGATTGTTCCACTTTTGTAACTGTCCCCCAGAACTGCTCTTTAAAGTGGACCAATCAGCAGGAACGTTCCATTGGTTTCAGTGGTGACTGCTCTCCTTTTAGAATTCTGCCCCAGAATTAGCTGTTTAAAGCCGACCAATCAGCAGGAAACGTTCCATGGTGACGCCTCCATTTTTAGAACATTGCTCTTTGTGCATTGGTGTCTCTCCCCAGCTTCCCTTTCCATAACAGACACTATATAAACACATTAATAAACTTGTCCACGGGTTAAACACTCCACGCAGCACTATTTAACGCCTTTTAAGGTAGCGCAGGCTCCCAGCACGCTGCACAGATAGGATTAACCCCCTGGCTGCTGGTCGAGCCGGATCCTTTCATGCCTGCAGTGAAGCTGTCTGAGTGGCTGGCAGTCTGTGGTCAGGATGCTGTGATCTTCGATTGAAAAATACATTCTGTTTAATTGAAAGATTTGCATCAAGTGTAGAAATGCTTTACATAAAGCATATAAATTAACAGAGCACCTTAGTGAAGCCTCTCTACTTGAATAGCTCTATCAGGGGGCAGACATTTTGTTTGGGTCGATGAAGGAAGATCTGACCACATGTTTTGTGCCCCCTGATGGCAGACTTCCCAACTGCCCCCACTTTATACGGGACAGTACTGAAACAGAGGCAGAGCATGGCAGGAGTCAGGGCCCCAGTCATTCACCGGTGTCTGGGATATCAGAATGCATACTGCGGATAATTGCACGCATTCGAGGAAGCCCTGTCACTCAACCTTTTGCCAGCGGTAGAAGTTAGGAGGTATGTGATATTGCCCTAAATACTCTACAAATTTTAATGCATATTAATGGGCTTTCGAAGTTGCTTTAAATACTAAATATTTGATGAAATTGTGAAATTACAGCAGTTTGCAAGAAGCCAGGACTGCCCATACTAGCTGAGTAAAAGTAATTTGCCTTTTTTTCCCCTTTTTTTTTTTTTTGCTGTAGGAAATGAGAATAATGCCATTCACATTAATTGTCATCAGGCAATGTGTTGCACTGCTAAGCGATCATATTGTGTGCAAGAGCAAGTCTATTACAGTCCACACAATGTATTATATTCCAGGAGCACAGGAATTGAATAAATGAAACAAAACTTTATATCCTCAGTGTCTATATAATCAGTGCTGCCGCACCTGCAGTAAACATGCAGAGTAATCACTGGGGGAGGGCTTGAGTCAAATATTAAAAATGTGATTTATACAGAATGCCTGCATCAAATCACACTGGGATAAAAGCCTGTGCATTATACAAGCAGTGATCTTCATCTTGCACCAAAGTGAGGGTGGGGAATAGACTGTAAGTATTTAAGAATAGGAACTTTTTTTTCCTCCCCGGTGCTTTTAGTAGTTGTTGGTTTGTAATCTGAAGCCGTCATTATTTGTCTTTTTGAATTTTTTTCTTTTTGTTTTTTGTTATAGGTTTTGTTTTTGTTTGTTTTTTACATCCTTCCTATTCCAGGGATATGGATTACACCAAATCCTGCTCACGCTATAAGTGGCACCATTTAAAGTTTGTTCCCCCCTTCCTTTGTTAAAACGCGTCCTTTACTCTCCAACAGGTCCTCGTCAGCATTTGGTGGTGGCTGGAGAGGCTGAGAGACAGAAGAAAGCAGCCACGGAAGCTGACTCGCACCCCTCCCTACCCATCTGCAGCTTTCACCTCCCACAAAAACTTCAAAGCGTCTGCCACCAAGGAATCTATTTCACAGAGTGAAACGCGTCTACAAGTGTCATTATTTTTTTCCTCCTGATGTGTCACAGAGTAAATACGATTTTAGCAGCTCATCTTTCCAGCTCTTCAATAAATTATAGCTCCTTTTGAAATCCCTCTTGTTCTACTTTTTATATTTTTTTTTCGTGCCTCAGTTTTTATTTTTATAGCGTTTGACACGTCTTCAAAAAGTGTTTGAATTCCGTCGGCCAAACCAGCTGCAATCCTGGCACATAAAAATGGCATCTGAACCTGCCGTGCCAACACCCCTGTTTGAAAAGTAGAAGCGTTGTGTGGTTATCTGGTTACAAAAGGATGCAACGACGTGAAGATCGCCAACTGCCTTCTGTATCGGGGGTAGCTTCCTGTTTGCTTTTATCGGGTAGCTTCCTGTTTGCTTTTTGACTACAACTCCCATGATACATAGCCAGCCTGTTCCTAAACACACTAGGGTTCATGGGAGTTGTAGTGTAGCAGCAGTTCCATGTCTCCAGCTGTGTGTCACACACAGCCTGGTTTTTTTTTTTTTATATATATAATTTTATTTTGCCGTCTTGCAATATGTAGAAGAGCGTTTTTGTCTAATCGGGGATTGCAAGTTGTCACTCAGGACGCAGCAGGCGTGAGGGGCTGTGACAGCAGAGGACAGAGTAACTTTGGGGTCCATCAAACGTTTGATTAGGTTTAAGCCAAGCTCCTGGCGCGTTTTGCTGGGATTAGTGATGGCTTACATGATGCTCTCCGTCCGTTACAAGGCTGACTAAGCGTAATGGGATACGGATTTCCCAAAGGTCTGTAGTGCCGAGGTTAGCCATCATTGCTTTAACCTTTTCCCTACCACAGAAATAGAAGGTGGGGGACACAGATGCTAGCAATTGTTTGTATATAACTTCTCCGAACTGGGGCCAGCCGTTTCCTGGTACAGCTGCCAGATTCCCGGGTATGTTACATATAAACCTGGATATCTGTGTCATTTTTTGAGTCTTCTCCTGTCTATATATAGCAGCAACTGATCTCAGCCACTGTGACCTGTCATTTTCCTGCAAGGATCAGGTCTCAAGGACCCAGCAACTGATCATCTCCTCTTCATTTGCTTTCTCCAGGAATCTGCTCCCTTCCGAGATTATTCATTTTGGAGGCCAGTGGCAATGGCCAGGCCGGACCCATAGTTGCCAACATCAGTAGTGTTTCCAGGGACACATTTGTTCCACATGCTGCAGAAAGACCATGCAAACTGCAGCCGGGCAGTATATAGGATGGATATCCGCACAGACACAATCCAATGAATTAATCATGGTCGGTCCTATGAGATCTCCACCCTGAGTAATTAATTGGATTTGCATGCTCTTTCTGCAGCATGTGGAACACATATGTGTCCCTGGAAACATGGCCGATGTTGACAACTATGTGGACCGTGTAACTGTTTAAATTCCCTGCATGCAGGGCAGAACAAATCTGTTTTACTCAAGATGACCTGCAATAAATAGAACTGGAAACTGATGGGTGTTCGAAGGAGAAAAATGTAAATTGTCATCTACCTACAGTTGACTCACTACATCTTTGGGATATATTGTTGCCTCTTCATCTTGGAACGAACCTGAATTACTTTAAAGCTTCCTTTTTTTCCCACCCTGTTTAAATTGTAAAATTTGGCCAAGTGGGGGGAAGACATTAGGCTGTGCACACTTCAAATCCTGTTCTCCCTTTTCCAGGAAGTGCTCAAATGAGTAACCGAAAAATACTTCCCCCTTCTACTGCAGAAAATAACCTGCATTTTGTCCTCTATATTTTGATACACAGAATTATTTTATTTTTTGTGTGTGTGTGAGGATCAGTTCTAGCATGTGAGCTGCCAGTAGAATTAAATCTGTGCCATTGGCTTGACGTGATCTAAAAAAAAAAAAAAAAATCACAGGCCGACCGCTCAATACCTATTTATTAGCAGAGTGCCCTCGGATTACTTATTGAGTTTAATCACTGCAGGATTTTTACAAGGACAGACGGCTAAACCGAAAACAATACCCTTCCAGCAATATCCAGCACGGGTGCATTATCACAATAAAACAAGTCTGGAAGCCACTTAACCCCTAATCTGCTGCCATTCAGCTTCTGGGCCTGGAAATTAAACCTATTTGGGGTAAAGATATCCAAGCAAATCCCTAACGGTTCAATTTGAAACAGATTAACAGACTGGCATGTATCTATTTCTTTTAAATCCCATAAATGTATTTATTTTGGCACAAGATTTGGGATATTTCTGATAATGTCTAAGCAAAGCTCTTTTTCATGGACTGGTGATACATTTCCAAATGTTTATATCGCTTTAAAATAAATATATATATAGACAAAATATACTTTTTCACTTCCAAAAGCAGCGTATTGTTATAGTGTTACGTTGAATTTAAAGAGGTTTGCTATGATGTGTAGTAGGCCTGTTTGGCAGTGATGGGATAGAAAGCCCTTTCTATAAATAACAGCTTCCCTTGCGGATATTGGTTGAAGATATCATATTGTGTATATTTTATTATATCATGGCCTATTGCTTCCCTGCAATCTACACAGTCGATTACAGCATTGTTTATAGAGGACAACTGTAGCAAGAAATTAAGTTATGTTTAATTAAAAGATTGTATCAAGTGTAGAAGATTTATAAAGAAATGTATTTTTTTTATTAAAAGAAAATCTGTAGGCAAATGCTTAACGCAGCTAACCTTGGCACTGCAGATGTATGGGAACTACATGTTCCAAGATAAACAGTCCAATCTAAGCATCATGGGATATCTAATGACCAAACATTTGCAGTGCCAAGGTTAGCCACCTCTGGTTCAGTGTGTTACATAAGGCACATCCCTGCAATGTACCTGCTATAACCATGTTTACCAGTCTCGTAACCAACACGTAGAACCCCCCCAACCCTGATACATATGTTGCTTATATATTTTGGGTTCCTATAGGAGCCAGGGAACTGTGACTTCTAGAATCATCACTGCTTGATCCTAAAAATGACCAGGCTGGCTCCTAAAATCTGTAATTATTTCTCAAACCCTGTGGACTCCCATTCCTATAAATCTCAGCAAGCCATTCTTCCTTTACCCTGTAACCCATTTTACTACCTTCTGTAGGAACCTTGATTCCTGATCGTTCGCTTTATTAGTACTGTCTGTCCTCCGCCAATGACTTCTCTCTTATTTTACACACACATATATATATATATATATTTAATATCTAATGATTTTGCTGGTGCTGTTTATTTATTTTAATAATTAACCATTAGTGCACTCACTGTGTACACAAGATTTGGGGGGGGGGGGGGGGGTGTAGAGAACAGATCGTAAGAATCATGGAAGGCAGGTTTCTAGGTGAAAAAGCTACGACCTCCTCACAAATATTTAAAACATCTGTGGTCAGGGAGGGTCACCTTCTATTTGGAATAGAACTAAATTTAGTTACTGTAACATGTATAGCTTGGATGAATGAGGACACGGGGGGGGGATACGATAGAAACATTTAAATACATCAACACGGTAAAGGAGGAGAGAAGAAAAACTGCCACAACTAGAGGACATAGTCTTAAATTAGAAGGAGCGTCTTTCCAAGTCTTGTGACCTCAACCTATACACTATTCCGTCTTCTCACCATCTCCCTGACATCTTCTGTCTATCCCAAATTCAACCCCACCCTCCCCATGGTGGGTCATACCTTGCTGGTGTGGTCTTTTCATATTTAGCCTTTCCTCTCTACCCTCATCGGAAGCCCATAGAAACCATGTGTTCTCAAGAAAACAACTTGTTATCTACAGAAAACAAGTTAGACAAAATTTTAAAATACAGGGCCTCCTGTGATCCTCAAGGCGTTTTGGTGTGTCCGTGCTTGTGTTAAATAACACTTGGCCTTTAGATATAGAAATGAACCCAATTGTTGTAGTTTAAGCTGTCGCTGGTAACAGTGATCAGACATCCCTGTGTATGTTAAGCTATGAATAGCTGATCTAATAATAATTTGGTTTTAGTAACTAGAGCTTCCTGGGGTTTTTGTCTCCGTCAGCTTGTCTCTTGCACCCAGGAGACGGGCATCCAAGACCTGAAAATGGACAACCACAGATTTTTGTGTCAATCAGACAGAACGGTAGTATGGCCTTCAATATAAAAATGTAAAATTCCATCACACAGCAATAAAACTCTGACATCTTGAATGCAAGGCTAGGCCGTGTACAGGAGTACGCTATAGGCATGTCTGTAGCCCTTGCTGAACTATAACTCCCATGATTCTCCACTGGCCGAGCCCAGACTGAAAATGCTAACAATCAAGCTTCCCAACAGCTGTATTTTCTATTTATAACCACTTATATAATATTCAATGACATTATAGAGTTGTCTATATCAGTGCTTCTTAAACCTGTTCTCAAGGACCCTCAACAGTCCAGGATTTAGGGATTACCCAGTTGTGTTTAAATACGAATATAACACCCAGTATGGTTCCCTAATGGTTAGGGAACCACACCAGATGTTACCCAATCATGTTTAAATAAGAATATTCATAACTCCTATACACAACGAAGGGTAAGTACTTTTCATTTGGGATTGCATGAATGGTTTATATTTTTTTTTATTTAATACCAGTGTAAGAAGTATGAACTCATCTGTATGCTCTGTTGATTTATATAAAGTATTTTTGTGCCATTGAGACTGTCTCATATATTACAGACATTGATGGTGATAATTTTATGTGCCATTTTTTTGGTTAAAAATGTTGTACTCCTGTATATCGCCCCCCATTCTAATGGTTAGCACATCTGGGTTAAGATTTTAAGTCATTTTAATTAAGAGTAGCAAGAAAAAAGAAAAAAAAAAAAAACACAGCCAAAAATTAAATTGTGGAATTATTTTATATGATTTTTGGGTCAAAGACTTTACACCTTACCCCGATAATGTAACAGAAGCTTCTGCACGAAAAGCAAATCTGGGTCGAAGTTCTACAAGTAGCGCAGTCGCCATTCCCTGCTGATAGTTCCACTTTTAGAACTCCCATTTTTTCTCACCCACATCTGCTCTTTGTACATAACCACCAATGTACTATTGGGCTACTGGGCTTTCTTGATTGGGAGGAGATTACGATAAAGAATTGATGATATCTCTCCCAGCGCCCACCGTGACCGAACATTACGCTTCATTCAAACAACAAGGAGCCTTCTCTAAACCAAAAATTCAATGCATTGCAATCAAATACAAGTTCTGTAAACAATTTTGTCATTCCCACATTGCTCAGCTTGTGAAATAATGGAGGACCGGGAGAAATTAATAATAATGATAAAATTGTTTCTCCAGACCTTCCATCGTAGACACCATACGTGGAGGATCTCTTGCCATCATCCATAGTTGATTCGTCCAACCCGTGTAAGTTGGAGGCTGTTGTCCTACCTCATTGTAAATACTGTGGAGTCTCCTAGTTTGGATTTGGAGACAGGTAGTCACACCTCGGCTTAATTTAATCACAAATCCAAGTTATCTCAGAGCTGGTGGAACTTCGACGAGTTCTCACTGATTTCAACTGCTTGGTCTAACACTTAAAACATTGCCCTTTGCACACACCAAGTGAAAGGGGTACATTCGCTTTAAGGATGAGTTAACAGGGGGCTCGTTGAGGCTTTGGAATTATGTTCTCTGCCTCGGATCCCTCACCCGGCAAAAAATATAAATTTATCTTCCAAGTGCGCTTGGAACGCTGGACCTTGTTGACTTAAAAGAATAATCTAGTTCTAGTTTTATGGTTTTTATCAAGAGGTATTTACTTGGCTCTGCACCAAGAACAAATTGTTAATAATTTTCATATCATACGCCAACAAATCTAGCTCACAATAAGAAGACGAATTAGCATGTTGGGGGGGGGGGGGGGGGGGAATTACCAAATATAGTATAGCCTCTTGCTAATCCTCGCAAGAGAATGAAGTACTCTGGCCTCTGATAATGAAAAGATTTAAACAGATTGAGGACATCTCCCACCTCCTTATTTCCAGAGGGGGGGGGGGGGCACAAGTATGCTGTATTTATAATTAGTGGTAGCAAGTATCACTCCAGATTTATTTTCATGCAACCCCCGTTTTCCTACTGGATTATTTCTTTGTGTGAATTAGAAAGGATTGCAGCTATGCCTGTGACTCATAATTGGGGTTTGGGACTTTTGGGCTGAATTATGTGAACCCCAAAAAAAGGATCTGTATATTTAGCTCCAAACAGCACAGTGGTCTTTTCACTAAATACCAGGCTGGGGCTGTGGCACAAGGCAGGTAAATACCAGGTTGAGGTTGTGGGCAGAGGCAGGTAAATACCAGGATGGGTCTGTGGCACAAGGCAGGTAAATACCATTTTGGGGCTCTGGCACAAGGCAGGTAAATACCAGGTTGGAGCTCTGGCACGAGGCAGGTAAATACCAGGTTGGGGCTGTGGCACAAGGCAGGTAAATACCAGGTTGGAGCTCTGGCACGAGGCAGGTAAATACCAGGTTGGGGCTGTGGCACGAGGCAGGTAAATACCAGGTTGGGGTTGTGGCAAGAGGCAGGTAAATACCAGGTTGGGGCTGTGGCACGAGGCAGGTAAATACCAGGATGGGTCTCTGGCACAAGGCAGGTAAATACCAGGTTGGGGCTGTGGCACAAGGCAGATAAATACCAGGTTGGGGCTGTAGCACAAGGCAGGTAAATACCAGGTTGGGGTTGTGGCAAGAGGCAGGTATATACCAGGTTGGGGTTGTGGGACAAGGCAGGTAAATACCAGGTTGGGGTTGTGGCAAGAGGCAGGTAAATACCAGGTTGGGGCTGTGGCACGAGGCAGGTATATACCAGGTTGGGGTTGTGGCACAAGGCAGGTAAATACCAGGTTGGGGCTATGGCGTGAGGCATGTAAATACCAGGTTTAGGCTGTGGCATGATGCAGGTAAATACCAGGTTGGGGCTGTGGCATGAGGCAGGTAAATACCAGGTTTGGGTTGTGGTATGAGGAAGGTAAATACTAGGTTGGGGTTGTGGCATGATGCAGGTAAAAACCAGGTTGGGCCTGTGGCAAGAGGCAGGTAAATACCAGGTTTGGGTTGTGGCAAGAGGCAGGTAAATACCAGGTTTGGGTTGTGGTATGAGGCAGGTAAATACTAGGTTGGGGTTGTGGCGTGAGGCAGGTAAATACCAGGTTGGGGCTGTGGCACGAGGCTGGTAAATACCAGGTTGGGGTTGTGGTATGAGGCAGGTAAATACCAGGTTGGGGTTGTGGTATGAGGCAGTTAAATACTAGGTTGGGGTTGTGGCATGAGGCAGGAGAATAGCAGGTTAGGGTTGTGGCAAGAGGCAGGTAGGATTTAGGTAATCCTATGTGCGCTCTAGTGAAGAAATATCATGAAACACACTCACTTACCAAGCAATACTTAAGAATTGTGATGTTTCGGGCCAATTTGTTTCTTAGTGAGTAGACTATTCGGGGATTCAACTTTATAACACCTCTTAATGCAAAGTTATAACACAGCATCTGTATTCATCCCAGTGACCTTAAATATGATCTCAAACTGACAAACTGACAAAAAAATAATTTCTCTTGGACACTGTGCATCCTCAGCCGTTGACGCATTAGGTTGTATGAATGGGGGATGGGTTGGGTTCAGAAGATCTGTGACCCGGGCCTATCTATCCTTGCGGTAGGGAAGAGCCGTGTCTTCTGCAGCACAGACCTCTCTTGTACCGATCCATCGTATTACATGCTTAGGGCACATGAGGTGACATCATATCCCAGTCATTAATAAAGCATAGCCGTGGGAAAGGAGCTCCCATTGCTGCCTCACAGCAGACCACTGGAGGACAATTAGGCCACATAGGAATCTGGATCTGGTTGTAGCTGGGCCCTCTCTAATTTCATAACTGGGCCTGAATAACACATTTAAAAATCTGTGGCTTACGGGCAAAATACTATTGAGGTTTGAAGGCCACTCACAAATTTTCCTCCAGGCAACAGCTACATTGTGGCCAAAGCCAACTTATCGTCCATTTTTTTAAGTACCATTTTACTCCACACCATAAAGCAGCTTCTCTGAATAAGAGATGTATCATCGTCCAGCAATGATTAAATATATCCACCCGGTAGCCACATTCGGAGCTACACTAGCCCTGAGTTTTTAGGTCTGGAACTAAACTGATCCACTCATTACTGCACAAAGCTTACAGTGCCTTTTTGTGTTCACGGCCATGTTACGCAAGAGCCATACTAACGTTTCTAAGGGTGGTGCAGTCACCATGGCAACCCATGGAATGCTCCCGCGGATAGCTCCATTTTTTAGAATGTGGCTGAAGAATGCCTCCTGATCCGTAACCACCACTGTTTCCTGCATTCTACCCGGCAAAACGTTGCAAGTGGCCATGTTTAGCATAATTTACAGCAAGAGTGTCCTTTTAAAGGAAAAAAAAAAGGGGGGGAGTTGGTGGAAAAATTGGGCCAGTTGAGGAACATGGAGATGAACCAAAAGGTACGTTTTTAACCCGTTATGTGCCGGCAGGGGGCCCGATGCACCGTATGGCGCTCGGAGGGTTTCCAAGAAAACCACATGAGGAACAAATGTTTTGAAGCAGGGCTGTCAACCCTGACCTCAAGGCCCAGACTCCAGAAATTGTGTTTTGTAACATCCACAAATGTATGTTTAAATATTTTCATACCTATATAGACAGGGGTGGTGCTGCCATATTAAGAGGCAGCTTAGTGCCAACACAGCATCTAACTGACAAGGGACAGTTATGAAGATGGGGGCAAATAGCTGACCTGGGGGTGCCCATTGAGCTTTTTCGCTTAAGGCTCAAGTAAAACATCTAAACCACCCCTCTGTACACCAGAGCAGGATACTGATAGTGAAGGGCAGGAGGATCTGAAGGTTACCTTACTTTAAGAAATGTTACGTTCTGTGAACTTAATTTAGCAAATGGAAACTGTAGCTAAAATATAAATGCCCAGATATGAGAATGCACTTTTTCTTCTTCCTGAGATGGGGGTCAGTCGGTGGAGATAGTATTTCTTACCCTAGAGCGTTTGAAAATATCCCACATACAACATATGAATGTTACAAAAGTGTACGATCTAGTCTGAGAATTCTGTATTGTGTCTTTAGAATCTTGAACAGAGGTCTACCGGCCTGGTGGAATCTAGAACCGAGGTCTACCGGCCCGGTGTAATCTAGAACAGAGGTCTACCGGCCCGGTGGAATCTAGAATAGCGGTCAAGATGATGATCATGTCGACCAATATGTTGAAGCTGGCCAAGACTAGAAGAAGTTAGTCTCGAGTTTTTAAACCAGAACGAATTACCTCTCTAACTCTTTGTCCATCATTTCCTACTTGACCAAACCATGGCTCGCCTCAGTAATACTGTCTTAGCTGGCAGGTTGAGAGCTCCCTTAGATAAGGAGGCCCTGTCTTTTGTATATCAAACAACACAGTGATACCCGAATAAAGCGAAATCTGTGTCCTGTGTAGGTATTTGGTTTTTCCCTTTCGACGTCTATTAGCAGCTAGTGGTTCCTGTCTACTTTGGCCCTCTGGTGCCTTGGAGCTATCACCACAACCGCTTGTCCGTCCTTTGGCCTCCACATCAGCACCTGGGCATCGTTGGCATTGGGTTTGACAAGCGCACTTGGTGGTATGGGTTCATTCTTGGAAAGCACCTGGGGCTGCTCCTGAGAGAAGGGCTCCTTGAGTTTGGCTCGCTGTCCCAGTGGCTTGCTAGGGTTCACTGTTATTTCCAGTTTCATCCTCCACTTGATGGTGTGCAGGATAATATGTTCACCACTGGTCATGTTGATGGCCACCAGCCAAGTGGTAAAACTTTGGTCTCTGTGGATCCCAGTCAACCTGGGCGCGTTGCCTTCGTTGACGGGGACGGCCCATGTCACGCTTGGGTAGAAGTTGTCATTCATGCTGACGATGAACTTGGAGTCCCTTTTGGTGGGCCCCGTAACAGTGCAGGTCTCTGTGGTATTGCCGTAC
This sequence comes from Pelodytes ibericus, assembly GCA_036172795.1. Classification (NCBI taxonomy): domain Eukaryota; kingdom Metazoa; phylum Chordata; class Amphibia; order Anura; family Pelodytidae; genus Pelodytes; species Pelodytes ibericus. The sequence continues at coordinate 87,182,153 of CM069864.1, forward strand.
CAGGGGTAGTTCACTCCGTCGGAGTCGCTGATGGCTGGGATTTTTCCTTTCTCAAGGTCTGGAAGCTCCCAGCTTGACCTGCAGAGAGGAGAGGACAGGTGGTCATATAACTGGCTAAGGCACATGGTCATCACTGCTCATATATCCAACTATTCCATTTTAACTTAAGGAAACCGCCCCAGCGAGCAGTACTGGGCACAGATGCGCTAGCAGGGCAACGGAACATGGAGAAAAGGTCTTCTGTAGAACTCCAAATAAGCGCTACTTCTCTGGCTCCTAAAATTAACTAGACTGGGTCCAGAATTGGCCTGTCTGGCTCTTTAACGCTATAAAGATTTGTCAAGCCCTGTATTATCCAGAGCCTTATGATGATGGGAGCTTGGTTAGGTTAAAGGGACTAAAGAGTATTAAAAAAAAATATCAACCATGATCTACACATTGTCTTATCAGAACTGCAACTGGAATGAAAGGAAAAAAAATATGTGTTTAAAAGACTGTGGCGTCCCCTGTTTATGACATCACCTTGTAGCTTGATAGGTAAATGAACTAAGTTTCATTGGAAAATCTGCATATCGAGACGTGCAGTGATGTCATGAACAGAAGACACACTTGAAACATAGTTTTCTCATAATTTAGGCATTTGCCTGCAGTTCTTCTAACACAATGTTTTTTTTTTTTTATGCTTTTTGTTCTTTTTTTAACATTTTAAATATGTGCATCGTAAACCTTGGGACAAAAACCCGGCAGAAGGTGACAATCTGTACAGGGCCCACGTGTCACAGAAACTATGTGCTATACTTCCTGGCAGATGTAATCTCTTGAGAAGAACATCCTCCTCGTGTGTGTGCGCGAGGCCTTTCCTCTCTATAAGGACATCCTGTTGTATCAAAGGCAGATTCTTAGCACAGAAGGAGGCTTCAACAAGGCCCCCCCCCCCCCCCCCTACCTTTAGTCTTCCTGTTGTGCTACACACAGGATACTTCTGCAGACACAAACCTCTAAGAGGAAGAAGTTTGGTAGCGGGGAGGGGGAAATAACAGGGGCTTTTTGAGAAGAGGCTATACCAAGCCCAAGTGCGTCCAACATGGGGGTATTGTAATAATATTGCTATAATATAGCATGGGGGACGATGCAAAAACAGTATTTAATCTGGTGTAAGTTTAGTTCTTTAAAGGCACGCCATCTACTGGGAATAGAGACAATAAAACAAACAATAAAAATCTATACATTGTGTCAGAAGAATTGCATAAATTAGGTCAAATGTGTGTTTTCAATGTGTGGGTGGAGTCTCCTGCTTATGACATCACCTTGTGGCGTGATATGCAAATGAACTAGTCTCAGTGGGAAATGACACTTCCCATGATGCTCAGCTCTAAACTAGGCACTCCAGCTGCGGGGACCATATTTTTTTTTTTTTTCTCCCAATGATTCTCAGCCACCCTTTCAGAGGAGCCGTCCATGTTGTTGAGCAGTGGCAGCAGAGACCAGATCCGATCGGTGTGGTAACCAACCCTTTGAGGCCCTCCCGCTGCTGATTTGAACTATATCTCCCATGAAGGCAGAGGAGCATGGGGAATGTAGTCCTGCAACATGAGTGCCAAGGTCACAAAAATAGTGGGGTGCTGGGAAATCTCTGGTATTTCCCTGCTATGAACAAAAATAAATTAGAAATCTCAGTTTGACTAATGCACCCCCTTCATAACAATTCTGGGGCATACCGTTCCTTTAAATCAGGGGTAGGCAATCTGCCGCCCCTCCAGCTGCTGATGAACTACGTCTCCCATAATGCTCTCTCTGGAGGGCCGCAGGGTACTTTAAATGCTCTCCCCCCCCCCCCCCCCCCCCCGCTATCCTTCACCTCTTTTTTTATTCTCCTCAGTGTCACAAAACCACTAGACACAGATAACAACTGGGACAGACTCAACAATGACGCTGGCGCTAAACAGCAAAGACATAATCATTCCCAGGCAGCTGCTGTGGGTACTGGAGGCAGCAGGACATATCATGTATCGCCGAGTGCAATATCCCAGTAGGGCAGGGGAGACGGGCTGCGAAGGCAGTCTACTGGACAAGATGGAGCCTCCAGGCAACTGAGGAATAAAGATGGCATACGCACAGATAGTGCCAGTATTTGGGTCTACGTATAAATCAACCTGGGTCACCTCTGCCAGTCCTGCGCCTCCAGGTTTGCACCAGAGAGATCTGCGCGCCGGCACAGAACATGTCTAAAAAACCCGGCTCTGTAAAGTGACGAGACGTAAAAAAAATTCGCCATTCTCCTAATCAGGCGCTTGATTATTTTATACGCGGTTCTCTTTTTTTCAATTCCCCAACACTTTATAGTGGCGGGGCGTTTAATACATAATCCAGCAGAACTCTGTGTTCATTGGTGCATGGATCGGTCAATCATGTGGCACGCAGCCAATAGCGCCAGAGGAGTTGATGATCTTATACCCTGATGGCTGTGTCCAGCTTTACAGACCAATCAACGTTGCCAGGATAACTTGCTCCTCTACATGTCTCTAAGAAACTTCCAAAATAATTGGTAATCTCTCGTGAGTGGTCTTCTGTCTGATCAAGAGATGCCCTACAGGGTCTAGTCCACTCATCAAGCGTACCACCACCCTGAACATAAAGACAAGTGCAAACTAAGGCTCGAAGACTTTACAGAAGGCAGAAATAAGAATCCCCCCCCAAAAAAAATATGGCGGATCGGACGCAAAGACATGACCTCCGCGCCTCTCTGCTGAGTACACACAGAGGTTGCGTGTTTTGATAAATATTCATGGGGAACGAGGAGAGAAGATGAGAACTTTGAAATACTGCTTACTACTCAAAGATGGCCCGGCTCCCGTGGAAATGGATACGGAGATTAAAATGGATAGACACCGTGAGGAAGGACAACGTCTCTGCTTACAGAGGCCGCAGCTGATTTTACCGTTATTGAAAAAGCGCACACAGGGACCGGCTAAGGAGATAGGACAAGTGCCGGGCAAGCCATCCCCATTGATAATCAAGCTAGTCTTAGAGAGTCACGTCGGAATCATTGATTCTCCCTGCTCATTTCATTATATTTTTGCCTCCCCTCCCCCCCTACACCGTAGCTGGACACTTTCCAGGCACAGTGTATCCTTCTCCTTTTCCAGAACAAAAAGGGGTGACTTTTACAGACGCCAGGGAAGGAAACCTATAAATCTAGATCAGTAGGTAATGAGCTTTAATACAGCTTCTGCAACCCTCCATCTTTCCTATGCGTCAGCTGTAAAACTCTTGGGCTTCGCTTAAAGGTACTGTCTGGTGTCCATAATGCATATTCCAAATATTAATGCATATTAATGTGCTTTCAAAGTCCTTTAAAATGCATGTCTTACATTGTGCATTGCTTAAAATATAAAATATTTACAGCTAAATGTGAAATTACAGCAGTTTGCAAGAACTGTAAAAAGTAATTTTTTTTTTTTTTTTTTTGCTGCAACAAATGAGAATAATTTCATTCAAATGAATGGAATATCCTGTCTTTCTAGTGATGTCATCAGACAATGTGTTGCACTGTTAAGAGATCCTTCTGTGTACAAGAGCAAGGTCACTCAGAGTCCACGTAATGTATTCCATTGGAAGAGCACAGGAAGTGACTAAATGAAACAAAACTTTATATCCTCAGTGTCTATATAATCAGTGCTGCCGCACCTGCAGTAAACATGCAGAGTAATCACTGGGGGAGGGCTTGAGTCAAATATTAAAAATGTGATTTATACAGAATGCCTGCATCAAATCACACTGGAAAAAAAGCCTGTGCACTTGAGGCCCCTGGGACAGCACTGAGTTCAGCAGGCTATAATACCTTACAGATTAATTACTACAGGGGGGCTTTCAGGGGAAGCCACTCGTAAATGGCTAGCCTGTGACTAAGCATCATGGGAGCTGTAGTCCTCATCAGCTGGAGTACCAGAGGTTAAGCTACAACTGCACTGGAACAAACTGGAACGTTTGTATGTTCCATGCAGTTGAACAGTAGAGGTCATTCACTAATCTCTGGCAGTGCTGATCCCAGCAGTATTGTATGGCACAGAGCTCTGCGGACCAGCTTGGCTATAATGAGATCGGTACTGGAGTATGAATGAGTTCATCACACCCTCTGTTACTTTGATTAATCAGTCCGTGCTCAATGCATAAGACTTGTTAAAGGCACATCATTTATTAAGCTTTTGCTTTACAAATAAGCCTTGACGTGGAATATCAGCCTTTTTATCCTACAGACCCCAAAGATTTATTTGTTTTTTTAAATCTTTTAGTACACTGTTCTGTAACATCCCTGCACTAGTTTTACATAGTTGCCAACACTGGCCATGTTTCCAGGGACGCATATTTGTTCCACATGCTGCAGAAAGAGCATGCAAAGTGCAGCCCGGCAGTATGTAGGATGGATATACGCACAGACACAATCCAATTAATTAATCAGGGTGGAGATCTCATAGGACCTACCATGATTAATTAATTGGATTGTGTCTGTGTGTATATCCATCCTACATACTGCCGGGCTGCACTTTGCATGCTCTTTCTGCAGCATGTGGAACAAATATGCGTCCCTGGAAACATGGCCGATGTTGGCAACTATGGTTTCGCCTAAACATATTTTTACTGTGATGGTAGAGAATAGAAAAATATTGAAAATGATCTATACATTGTGTTAGCAGCAAATGTCTAAATTAGGAGAAAAATATGTTTTAAATGTGTCTGTGTAAAGTCTCCTGCTTATGACATCACCTGTGGCTTCATATGCAAATAACACATGTCCCTTGGAAAACCAGTTCATTTGCATACCGTGCCACAGGTGATGTCATAAACAGGAGACGCCCCAGGCACATTTAAAACACTTTTTTTTCTCCTAATTTAGGCATTTGCTGGCAGTTTTGCTAACACAATGTATAGATCAGAAACAGCTGGGGGGCAGCCACCTATTTTGGGGTCGACCCCATGTTGGAGGACTGCAACTCCCATAATGCTTGCAGAGCTGAAAGACTGCTGAGTGATCATGGGAAATGTTCTTCAGTAACAGCTAGAGGGCCACCCATTGCTCAGTTTGTTGCAGAATTACAACTCCCATAATGCTTTGCAAGCCAAAGTAGTGCCTGGAGGCCGGGCATATTGCCCAGTTTCACTACCTATCATGTTTTGCTTTATCTGTTTCCTGATTTAAAAAAAAAAAAAAACAGAACACCGTTAACAATAAAGTAACAAACAGCAAGTTAAACGGCATAAAAAAATAAGTAAAAAAAAGTAATTTATTCCACAAAACATCCACAACGGCTAATTTACTTCACCCTTTATGGTTCCTTTATATGGAGATAATGGTCTTATAAAAACAAGATGGTAATTATTGAAACAATGTGTAGTATTTCCTGTTATCAGCCTTTCATGTTGTTTGCTTGTGCAATTCTCTCTTATTGACTTATAACTTTAGGCTAGACACACCAGGACCAAAAAACACTAAACCAGCCAGACTCTACATTACCAAAGGCTTCCTGTGCCTTGGGGTGACCAGATTTTATTTGTTTTCAGGGGCACCAGGCAGGGATGCTCCTTTGTCACAGGGGAAATACCCATCAGTGATACAGCAGTTAAAGAGGAACTCAATGCCTCTAGATTCGGTTTTTAACCAGGCAGAAGAGCATTTCTGGCTTTTAAAACAATACTTTTATTGTGTACTATTCAGAAAAGTTATTACCATTAGTTTTTTTTTTTTTTACTCTGGGGAAGCAGGAAGCCGGCCAAACAACCGTCTCTCCCTCATACATGCCAGTCACGCCACACTCAGCCAATAATTGGGGAGGAGAGGACGGTCTGTTCCCAGCTGGAGGAGCGTTAGAGCTTCAGCTCTGTCACATGGCAGCCTGGAGGTCTAGATTTCGGACCATTCTCAGATTAATGGAGCACCGAACACTTTAAAATCCATTTTAGTCAGGCAGAAGTGAGCTACTTTCTTATAAGAGGGGCCTCACCTAAACATGTTTTTTTTTTTTTTTTTTACTGTGCATGGAGACAATAAAAAATCATTGCAAATTATATATTGTGTTAGCAATATTGCAGGTAAATGCCTAAATTAGGAGAAACATGTGTTTTTAAATATGTCTGTGGAGTCTCCTGCTTATGACATCACCTGTGGCCTCATATGCAAATGACACTTTTACCATTAAAAAGCAGTTCATTTGCATATCAGACCACAGGTGATGTCATAAGCAGGAGACTGCCACAGACACATGTAAAACACTTTTTCCTCCTAATTTACTTGCAACTCTGCTAACACAATGTACAGATCATTTTCAATCATTTTTTTTTTACTCTCTACCGTCACAGTATGAGCCTTGTTTAGGGCATACCGTCCCTTTAAAGACCAAGCGTGAGACTCCTGCTCCAAGTGTCAGTCGCGGTGACCAGGCCAAGTGTATACTCACATGCCGAGATCTCCGTAATAGTTGTAAAATTCCATGTGGTTGCACCCCTGTATCCAGCCTACTCTCCAGCTCTCCTTGGCGGTGACGGGAGGCACTAAGACTTGGGCGGTGGCTCGAAAATGAGGCGTCCTGTACCTGAGGACCACGCTGGACGACTCGTCGATGCTGGTGGGAGTGGAGTCGATGGAAGACTTAATATCCAGGACAGAGATGGATTCTCTGAAGACCTTGGGTTTGCAGCTAAGGCTTTGGATGCATCCCATGGTATTTAGCACCAGGGCAATCTCTAGAAGGCTCAGGCAGTCCTGAGGGAGGCGACGCATTGAAAGATGGTAGTTGTTTCTGCCTTCTAAATCTTCCTCCCGGCAGCTCAGGACGATATCGTGGATCTCCCGTGCTATATCCATAGAGATGGAATCACAAGCATCACAGAGCTGTCAGCAATCTGCCGGTCCCCAGGTCTTGCCTCCGTGGTACCTGGAATTAGCTTTATTTTTAGTACTGTCTTAATGGCTTACTATCTTTAAATCATAACCCCACCCCACCCCCCTCGTTCCAAAAACTGCAGTGGCAGCTTCTCCTCTTGGATTGCCACACAGCTTTATAGGGTCTAATCAATCAAGAGAGAATAGCAGGGAATTGAGAAGTGATTTGAGACAGGAATTCAAACTTGAGGCCAAAGTAGCCGACTCCCACGCTGCCAAACGGGGGAATTTTTCCAACTCGGCTACTTTGGCCTGACGTTTGAAAAATTCCCATCTCGAGTGCCTGCAATACTTTCTTTATTGAACAGACCAATATATATTTGTTACAATTCTGCAGTAAACAAAATGTAGTGGATACATGTACTGACCATCATTCAGAGGTGGTAAAGCATACTGTACAGAGGGACTACTGACAAAGTTGTAACCATGTTTTGCTGATTAGTTCGCCATTTAAAATGACCTTTCTATCGTATTTTGTCTAGAAGATCCGACTGATTCAGTAGGGGAAGAGACCAAGCTCGTCCACCGCCAGCGGACGTCTAATAAACCAATCAAGCGGCAGGTCTATAGGTGACGGGCCACACCTTCCTGGGCAGATTCCATGAAGCAAATCTTCTAGTGCAGGGGAAGGCCACACTCCAGATGCCGTGGACTACATTTCCCTTGATGCTTTGCCAGCACTACAGCTGTAAGGGAATTATGGGAGGTGCAGTCCACAACATCTGGAGTGCCTTCCCTTCTACTAGTGCTTAGTTTGTCCTCTACACAACCAGATCATTGGAATACCAAAAGATTGATTGAGCTGGACAGAGGAAATTTATTACAAGTTGTAACATTTTGACATTAGCCCTTCTTGAAAGCAGGTGTGACCAAAAGCAGTTATCCAGCTGTTGAACCACAGATCCCATGACAGCGAGTCTTTCAATGTGTGACTGGCTGAACACCATGGGAATTGTAGCTAACACTGCAAAAAAAACAAAACAAAAAGAAAGTTGCATATTCAACAGAAAGAGGGAAATACAGGACCACAAGGCAGAAAACTGGGTGAGGGTTAAGAGTTGCAGTCAACTTCAAAATTCTTGCATCAATACAATACAGTTGGTCAGTTAGAAAGTTAGAGTAGTAATTCCTGTAGTCATTTTAAATAGAAATGCTTTACAGAAGGAATACCCCAAAAAAGTACTTTATTGAGCTGTCTTTGCTTGTAGAATCTTGTAGAATGTTTAGAATCTTGGTTCTGACTTATTTGACCCAAGATGTCTGCCCCCTCATACTGCTATACAGGGAAAGTACTATTCGTATTCTTTCTTTAAAGCATTTATATTTTTAATGCCTTCACTTGATGTGATCTTTCAATTAAACACAACTTCATTTTTGCCATCAGTTGTCCTTTATGCTAAAAAAAAAAAATAGTCTGATTTTATTTATTTTGTTTCCCCCTACTCAGCTTTTTTGGTCTACATTTTGCAAATCTAGTCCCCACAATAATTTCCTTGGGGTGTCCGCCACATTGCCCGTTTTTAATTTAAACAGTTTTGTAACTTATTTTACTGCTTAATAAACAAACATATTTGTGTGTGGTAAATGTGTTATGTATATTTCAATATATGTTATTTACACAACAGTAATGTGGCCTACAAAAAAAAACAAACATACATTTCCGATAGTTTGGTCCATTGTTTTAAATAATTTTTTTTATAAGGGGTACATATTACAAATAATCCTGATCCCTTTTCAACACAAATGTTACTCTTTTTGGGGGCAGTATCATTACTCAAGCTGCCATAATTAAACAGACGTTTGGCAATTGTTTACAAAACTGGGGTGCTACTGCAAACAGCCAATTTTTTAATACCTTTGCCTTTGATAATGTTTATTTATTAAAATACACTAAAAAAAAAATCACTTGTGTTTTTAATATTGAAGCTCGAGTGAGAAATTAGTTGTCTTTAGTCTGATAGTACACGCCAGCTGGAATAGTTCGCCATTTTTAAAATTCAAATTATTTTGGCCTAAAGTAACCAGAATTCAATGTTTTTTGTTTATAAATCTTAATTATAACACACACAAAAAATGCTAGAGAAAATTGAAACCAGTACACAATATTTCTCTGTAAAATTGATTGAATTGCCTTTTATTTGGATTCTAATTTATTTCGACTGTAGATTTTTCAGTACAGCAAATTATTATTTGCTTCGTGGATATTTTAAAGAGCAATTCTGGTGGCATATTTCAAAAACATTCCCTTGGTAGCTACTTTGATCATTTGTCTATAGAGACCACAGCACTCCAAAGATATGTGTAACAGTTATTTTTCTTTCACAGCTTGCTCTAACTTTATTTCTGTCTGTAGTAGTGCGTATCTCTGTGTATAGGGCTACCATGAAGACATCAGGGATTCCCCACTATGACAGGCCAAAGTGATCAGACACAACTCCAAGTGCGGTCAAGAACATTCTTTGACAACTCCACTTTGAGAACTCTGCACTGTATCCTTCAACATACACAACAGTGCGAAATCCTTGCCCCCCGACACATTCTACATACCATAAATTGTATCAAACCACCTTGCACACATCACATGCACAGGAGAGGAGCCTGAATGCAGCAAACGAAGCAGTAATTTTCATTTTGATGGTTATCAATTTATCTCATGCTTCTCTGTCCACTAGCTTGCAAAGCCCAGTTGTATTATCTGTACAGTTTTAACTCTATTTCCTGCTAGTCATTCTCTTTTTTTTTTTTTCCTTTTTTTTTTGTTGTGTTTATTTATTTATTTTCCTGTTGTACTTTGAGTTTATTTTACACAGTCTCCTTATATTATAAAAATATATATATATATTTAATTTTGGTACTACTGGATGCTCTGCAGTTGAACCGATTGCACTGTATCCTGTTCAATGGCAGCTTGGAACACAGCATGTTATTGTATTTCCAAAGACATTGATATAGCATAATGCAGTAGACTGTGCATTTCTGTTTCTGGATAAAAAAAAAAAAAAAATCCTGACACTAGGAAGAGAAAAAAAGGCAATTATTTAGTATATTCCTTGTCATTTTTGCTGCATGACTGCATTGCAAGGAGGGATCAGTTAACTGTAAATCGGGGAATGCCTTAAAAGCATCCTATAATTAATAATACATTAAATTAAGAAGGTCATTTACACATAGAGTATAGTTTAAATTATTAGCAAGTGATGCAGCATACTGCTTGGTACATTTACTTGGGTGCAAATACAGGAAGGGGGGTATTAATGAAGATCTGTAATGAATTCACAGGCATTTCCAAGTAATGAATGGAGATATCCTTTGCTGTTAGAAGAGAAGCTAAACCAAACTAATCAATAAAATATAGTATATTAAGTACCTGTGTGTGGGTTTGCATGAAGAAGCAGTAGATCTCTTTCCCCTGTGGTTTCTCCTGGACTTGGTGAGCAGTCAGAGCCCCTGTCTTGATTTCCTACTAAGAGCAGGGGTTTTTTTGGGGGGAGGGATGTGGGGAGGAGGAGGAATACCTGGTAGATCCTTCCCATAAGCCTCACCTCTGCTGGTGCTGCTGTGGTCAGCTGGCTGGGCTCATCAGCTGCTGCCTCTGTGACAGCAAGGGCTAATGTTCAACAATGCAGCAAGCACATGTGTGTGTGTGTGTGGGGGGGGGGGCTTGACATTGGGATCAGGAGCTAGCCATGCAGGATAGTAAGTACCCTGCTTTGCTGCACACAGCTGCCTAACTTGTGCCCTTGTCACTGCATCCTATTTTGACATTGTCACTTCTTGTTCCTCTTACATGTAACCACAGCTCCCCCTCCCATGCCCTGCCTTAAATAAAGCCCACTCCCCACCCCCCACTCCCCCTCTCTCAGTCCCAGATCTGCAGCCACAGGAAACTTTGCAAGTATCTAGATTAACACTCATCACTCCAAACCACCACCCTCTGCAGTACAGACAACTCCCCCATCCTCAGACTCACCCATCCTCAGAATGGCTGTACCCGACTAGGGGGCGCTGTACACGCTAGGGCCACGCACTGCGGCTGGCTGCGAGTGCTGAGGAAAGCCGCGTTCTATGTCGTGCTGAGGATGCTTTTGGTGGTTGCATGTCTCATGCACCAGTGGCTGGCTTAGAGTTCTGAGGATGGTTGGCTATCATCATCATGCACTGTGGCTGGGGGTAGCTGCAGATCTGGTGCACAGTGGCTAGCTCAGGGTGCTGTGGCCAGCTGCAGATCTGGCGCACAGTGTCTAGCTCAGGGTGCTGTGGCCGGCTGCAGATCTGGTGCACAGTGGCTAGCTCATGCTGTGGCTCTCTGCAGATCTGGTGCACAGTGGCTAGCCCAGGGTGCTGTGGCTGGCTGCAGATCTGGTGCACAGTGGCTAGCTCAGGGTGCTGTGGCCGGCTGCAGATCTGGTGCACAGTGGCTAGATCAGGGTGCTGTGGCCGGCTGCAGATCTGGTGCACAGTGGCTAGCTCAGGGTGCTGTGGCCGGCTGCAGATCTGGTGCACAGTGGCTAGCTCAGGGTGCTGTGGTCGGCTGCAGATCTGGTGCACAGTGGCTAGCTCAGGGTGCTGTGGCCAGCTGCAGATCTGGTGCACAGTGGCTAGCTCAGGGTGCTGTGGCCAGCTGCAGATCTGGCGCACAGTGTCTAGCTCAGGGTGCTGTGGCCGGCTGCAGATCTGGTGCACAGTGGCTAGCTCATGCTGTGGCTCTCTGCAGATCTGGTGCACAGTGGCTAGCCCAGGGTGCTGTGGCTGGCTGCAGATCTGGTGCACAGTGGCTAGCTCAGGGTGCTGTGGCCGGCTGCAGATCTGGTGCACAGTGGCTAGATCAGGGTGCTGTGGCCGGCTGCAGATCTGGTGCACAGTGGCTAGCTCAGGGTGCTGTGGCCGGCTGCAGATCTGGTGCACAGTGGCTAGCTCAGGGTGCTGTGGTCGGCTGCAGATCTGGTGCACAGTGGCTAGCTCAGGGTGCTGTGGCCAGCTGCAGATCTGGTGCACAGTGGCTAGCTCAGGGTGCTGTGGTCGGCTGCAGATCTGGCGCACAGTGGCTAGCTCAGGGTGCTGTGGCCAGCTGCAGATCTGGTGCACAGTGGCTAGCTCAGGGTGCTGTGGCAGGCTGCAGATCTGGTGCACAGTGGCTAGCTCAGGGTGCTGTGGCCGGCTGCAGATCTGGTGCACAGTGGCTAGCTCAGGGTGCTGTGGCCGGCTGCAGATCTGGTGCACAGTGGCTAGCTCAGGGTGCTGTGGCCGGCTGCAGAGTGGCTAGCTCAGGGTGCGGTGGCCGGCTGCAGATCTGGCGCACAGTGTCTAGCTCAGGGAGCGGTGGCCGGCTGCAGATCTGGTGCACAGTGTCTAGCTCAGGGTGCTGTGGCCTGCTGCAGATCTGGTGTAGTGCATAGTGGCTATCTCAGGGTGCTGCGGCTGGCTGCAGCTCTGGTGCACAGTGTCTAGCTCACGGTGCTGTGGCCGGCTGCAGATCAGCTCAGGGTGCAGTGGCCTGCTGCAGATCTGGTTCAGAGTGGCTAGCTCAGGGTGCTGTGGCCGGCTGCAGATCTGGTGCACAGTGGGTAGCTCAGGGTGCTGTGGCTGGCAGTGCTGCAGTATAATGTGTGGGAGTTGAGTGCATCCAGATATAACTTTTCATGTCCTCTGGCTGGGAGATCCCAGGCAGCTCTGTGCTATTTCATTCCCTATGTGTCTGTGCAGCGTCTCCCATCAGCTGACCCCCCCTCTTCCCCCTCTCCTAGGTCTATAAATCCCTGCAAATCTGCAGATCTTAGATATTAAGCTGGCAAACGACATTTCCTCCCCTGTGTTACAGGAGTCCTGGGTAGTGTAGTTTTATATCTATGGTTCTTGAATTTTTTTTTTAGTAACCAAACGGTTTCCCTTCTATCCAGACATTGAAAATGAGCATGTATCAGCTTACAGTGGTGTGGGGTACACCTTCAGGTCTCAGGAAGCCCAGTCAGCTAAAGGTCACCCATAATACTTTAGAATTAAAAAGCTGACCTCACCATTCCTGTTGTATCCGTTTTCATTTTTCAGGAAAATAATGGCTATGAAATTAAATTTCAAGGGGGCACAAATTTCTATTCTTGCCTCTGATGCTGAAAGAGCAAGCTACGGACAAATTTAAGTCTATAGAGGCAATAGCATGGCGACGGACATGTTGTTTAGAATCTTGAGCTAGATCTTCCGTCATTCGACCCAAGATTCCAAACAACATGGCCGCCACCTGATAGAGCCATACGGAGCAACGAGGGCTCAATAAGTTACTGTGTATTCATTAAAGCATTTCTATTTCAAATGTTTTCAATTAAACATAAGTGAATTTCTTTGCCGAGTCTTGGGAGCCGCCTTCCTCTGGAGTCTGTTTGTCACTCTAATTGTACGTGTTTATTTTACAGACCAGAAAACCACATATTTGTCTCCTGAGACTCACAAACAAAGTGATAGACCGCAATGTCTCTGATATGGTTATGATCATAACTGAGAACTTTAAGCTGCAGACTGAAGGCTTATAGGTTTTTAACATCCGGTGTGCCAGTGCAGCACACCGACATACATACTTAAAAGGACAGCTGTTTAATTGAAAGATGACATCAAGTGTGGGCATTTTATATAGAAATGCTTTAATGAAAGAATACAAATAAAGTACCTTATTGAGCCATCTTTACTCCTGTCTACCAGGAGGCAGACATGTTGTGTAGAACCTTCGATCAGATCTTTGTTCATCTGAACCAAGGTGAGTGAAGATCTGACCCAAGATTCTAACCAACATGTCTGCCCCCTGAGAGAACGACATGGAGTAAAGATTCTAACCAACATGTCTGCCCCCTGAGAGAACGATATGGAGTAAAGATTCTAACCAACATGTATGCCCCCTGAGAGAACGATATGGAGTAATGATTTTAACCAACATGTCTGCCCCCTGAGAGAACGATATGGAGTAAAGATTCTAACCAACATGTCTGCCCCATGAGAGAACTATATGGAGTAAAGATTCTAACCAACATGTCTGCCCCCTGAGAGAACGATATAGAGTAAAGATTCTAACCAACATGTCTGCCCCCTGAGAGAACTATATGGAGTAAACATGTCTGCCCCCTGAGAGAACGATATGGAGTAAAGATTCTAACCAACATGTCTGCCCCCTGAGAGAACAATATGGAGTAAAGATTCTAACCAACATGTCTGCCCCCTGAGAGAGCTATATGGAGTAAAGATTCTAACCAACATGTCTGCCCCTTGAGAGAACTATATGGAGTAAAGAAGGCTTAATAAGGCACTTCATTTGTATTATTTCATTAAAGAATTTCATTATAAATCATCTGCACTTGATACAATCTTTTGATTAAAGATAAGTTAAATTTTTTTGCTACATTTGTCCTTTAAATTTTGTCCAGACGCTAGTATCCTATTCAGGCCACATTGTGAAGGCTCCATCCTGTGGGTGTAAAGTGGTAAAAACCTGGAATGACTAATCTCGCGGTCCCAGATGGTGAATACTGGGCATGCTCAGTAGAGTTTTCAGTTTGAGCGACTGCCCTGCCCCTGGCGTCCTGTATTGCTGTGAGAAGAAGTTGGCTGGTGTGCAAGCGTGGGCCTAGAAGTCCTGGGATCTGCGCAGATAACGCATAATCCTGACTTTTGTTGGGAGTTAGAGTCGTACATTGGCACTGTTGTGCACTATTCCTCCACCGACCACCAATTACGAGAAAACAAGGACAATGAGGTTTGTGTATAAAGGTGGCATGTGCTAGTATCGCCTAATAGTGGCACGCTCACCATGTGCACCGATGGAGGAGCTAGGGGTAGGCTCATGGTGGACATTTAGCGAGGCTTGCAAGGGCCAATTTAATGATGTTCTACGGAGCCACCACTAGGGTCGCCACCTGGCCGGTCCAATGTTAAGTCTACGGAGACAGTACCAAGGCCGGTATTTTTTTAAAGAAAAGGTGGCAACCCTAGCCACCACAGAGTTTGCCACGGACACTGGTGACATTGCAGAGACACTTTGCCTTATCCCTGGTAGAGTCACGCATACAGGAATTCTAAAAGGGCTCTGAACAGCAGACGTATTCCATAGGTTTCTATAGGGATTTTTGAGCCAGAATTGACTTGTTAGCTATACATTTCACATAAGCTCGCGTTATTAAATGAGCCATCTGCTTACCCTGCCATACACAGACCTGCCAAGCACAGACGCTGTTTTAAAAAATAAAAAAAAGGGGGTGTACTGTTAAATGAAGGGGGGGGGGGGGGCACTTCCCCTTGAATTAATTACTCTGGCGAGCACTTTTCTGGGAAGGAAGTTTCTATAACATACAGGAAATGAATAAAGCCGATATTCCCCCATTTGTCACCTGTACAGAAAGCAAATATTTCAGGGTGTCTCAATATACAAAAATATGTACCACACATATCTGTGAATGTTACAAAGATGCTGTATATTGAAAACAGCATGTGTTTTATATGTGTGATTACTTTAAAATGACATATTAAAGGGATTAAAGAAGTTATGAATGGGGTGGGTTTGTAGACCCAAAATCCCTTTTTATCTAGAAACCCATTAGACCATTAAATCCTTTTCAAGCGTTCCTCAAGCTGCTAAAGAACTACAGTTCCCATGTTACCTGACCAGGGAAATGGACTGTGGGAGTTGTAGTCTGATAGAGTGTCAGAGAACGACCCGTGACCTTTAAGTCACCAAGGTGACAATCACCATACGGCCTTTGGAGGTCTGGGGTTTTTAACACAAAGGGCGTTATTCATGAAAAGGAAGCGAGGAGGGAATTTCAAACTTAAGTCCAAAGTAGCCGAGCTTGAGAAATGCTCCCATTCAGCTGTGGGTGGCACAGATCATGAGAAAGACACCTGGCTCTCTTGAGGTTTCTATATCCAAGCCATTTATTATGGCTACAAAACAAAATTCTGTTTCCACAATAAATGGTTTTGATATAAATATAAACTTCGGAGTGCCGAGTGTCTGTTTGTTGTCAGCATTGTATGGCCGTGAATTGAGCACTCTCTCACCCTTCAGACGGGGTAACACGGCTACATGAGCTCATTTAATTTAAGTGGGGGTTTTTCCTTGCAGTTTTTTGCACTTATTATCCGTGAACCCTTGGCCACACACTCATTTTGTGGCCTCACTCCGTGGCAGGGCTGACACATTTTCTTAAACATAGAAACGTAGAATGTGTCGGCAGATAAGAACCATTCGGCCCATCCAGTCTGCCCAATTTTCTAAATACTTTTATTAGTCCCTGACCTTATTTTATATCTAGGATAGCCTTATACCTATCCCATGCATGCTTAAACTCCTTCACTGTGTTTACCTCTACCACTTCTACTGGAAGGCTATTCCATACATCCACTACCCTCTCAGTAATGTAATACTTGCATTAGTCCCTGACCTTATCTTATATCTAGGATAGCCTTATACCTATCCCATGCATGCTTAAACTCCTTCACTGTATTAACCTCTACCACTTCTACTGGAAGGCTATTCCATACATCCACTACCCTCTCAGTAATGTAATACTTTCATTAGTCCCTGGCCTTATCTTATATCAAGGATAGCCTTATACCTATCCCATGCATGCTTAAACTCCTTCACTGTATTAACCTCTACCACTTCTACTGGAAGGCTATTCCATGCATCCACTACCCTCTCAGTAATGTAATACTTTCATTAGTCCCTGGCCTTATCTTATATCTAGGATAGCCTTATACCTATCCCATGCATGCTTAAACTCCATCACTGTATTAACCTCTACCACATCTACTGGAAGACTATTCCATGCATCCACTACCCTCTCAGTAATGTAATACTTTCATTAGTCCCTGGCCTTATCTTATATCTAGGATAGCCTTATACCTATCCCACGCATGCTTAAACTCCTTCACTGTATTAACCTCTACCACTTCTACTGGAAGGCTATTCCATACATCCACTACCCTCTCAGTAAAGTAATACTTTCATTAGTCCCTGGCCCTATCTTATATCTAGGATAGCCTTATACCTATCCCATGCATGCTTAAACTCCTTCACTGTATTAACCTCTACCACTTCTACTGGAAGGCTATTCTATACATCCACTACGCTCTCAGTAAAGTAATACTTTCATTAGTCCCTGACCTTATCTTATATCTAAGATAGCCTTATACCTATCCCATGCATGCTTAAACTCCTTCACTGTATTTACCTCTACCACTTCTACTGGAAGGCTATTCTATACATCCACTACCCTCTCAGTAATGTAATACTTTCATTAGTCCCTGGCCTTATCTTATATCTAGGATAGCCTTGTGCCTATCCCACGCATGCTTAAACTCCTTCACTGTATTAACCTCTACCACTTCTACTGGAAGCGAATTCCATGCATCCACTACCCTCTCAGTAATGTAATACTTTCATTAGTCCCTGGCCTTATCTTATATCTAGGATAGCCTTGTGTCTATCCCACGGATACTTAAACTCCTTCACTGTATTAACCTCTACCACTTCTACTGGAAGACTATTCCATGCATCCACTACCCTCTCAGTAATGTAATACTTTCATTAGTCCCTGGCCTTATCTTATATCTAGGATAGCCTTATACCTATCCCACACAGGCTTAATCTCCTTCACTGTATTAACCTCTACCACTTCTACTGGAAGACTATTCCATGCATCCACTACCCTCTCAGTAATGTAATACTTTCATTAGTCCCTGGCCTTATCTTATATCTAGGATAGCCTTATACCTATCCCACGCAGGCTTAATCTCCTTCACTGTATTAACCTCTACCACTTCTACTGGAAGACTATTCCATGCATCCACTACCCTCTCAGTAAAGTAATACTTCCTGATATAAGATATTTTTCCCAGAATACAAGCTATGCTGTTTCCACCATAGACTTAGCATTGGTCTGAAGCCAATTTGTATAACTGCCTGCCTTAAAATACCAATTGGGTACAACTCCATGCCCTCCCATCTGACTCCCTTTAGGCAGGAGAGTCCCAATTTGAGAGCGGGACACTGGCATACAGACTACTAGTGTCTACATCTCTAACAATTTGCTAAAAAGTGATCATTTGCACTAATAAACAAGACTCAAGGCATGCTGGGATATCATGTGCCATCATCATCAGTGGCATCATTATAAGACTACACTTCCCTGCAAACGATTGTTTGTTTGTTTGATTTTTGTCCACTACCTGTATTATGCTATTCCACTACTATTATATATATATTAAGGCTTGCACACAAAAACCCATCCAGCACTGCGTATATCTGGAGACATTCGTGTCATCACGGTTGGAGTTCTCCCCCTTTGTCATACCCTGGGGACGGGAAAGGGTTAGCGGGGATGGGACACTTCATCGCGGCTGCATCCGCGCAGCCGCTTCACCGCCATCACTTCACCACACGACAGCTCGTCGCGGGAGATTTCATCGCTGGACATTTCATCGCTAAAGGTCAGTTTTAATGTGTTAGAGTTAAAAGATAGAGTGTTACAAGTAGAATTTTAGTATTGGGTTTAGGGGGTTATAATTAGTTTTCAGGGTTCAGGATTAATTTTAGTATTAGGGTTTATGGGGTTAATTTTAGTTTTAGGGTTCGGGGGTTAGTATTAGGGTTCGGGGGTTAATTTTAGTATTGGGGTTTGGGAATCATTTATTGGGGGGGGGATTTTCTTTTTACTTGTACATTTGTAAGAGCTGACAGTTCCGCGCTGAACTGTCAGCTCTTACATAGCCGCGTCCGCTATGAAGCGGCTGCGTTATTCTTCATTGCTGACAGTTCAGCGTTCTAACTGCCTCGCTGAACTGTCAGCGATGAAACCGAGGCGATAAAGTGTCCTAGACCCAGGGTTAGCTCCTGAGAGCACTAAAAAAGGGGAGGTCCTGCCTTCACAGGCAAAGTTGACCGTAAAAAGTGGGCGGGGTTTGATAAGGAATAGGTGGAGCTAAACACCTAGCCGGAAACAGGTCCCTAGACCCTAGATCTGTAATCACAGATCATCCCAAAATCTTTTTTTTTTTTTTTTTTTTTTTTAAATAATATCACCTTGCGTCACATTCTTGTTTCACATCTTGGGTTTCTTCTCGTAATTCTGAGGTTCATAATAATCTGTAACAAAAAATATATTAATCTTAGAATCTATAGCGGGAGCGGTTTTTCATTTCTGCTAAATTTCCCTCTGATCTACACCCAATTACTGGAGAGTATGTCATCTGTCTGCGTGAACTGTCTTTTATATATATATATTTTTTTTTTGTGTGGTGAATGATGTTGAACTAATTTTTTTAGCGGTGAAACAGACTCACGTCATTAAAAGACACTGGCTATAATCATGGCGGGGTAGGGAAATCCCTGTGATGGTAACATTAATTTGATCTTCCAGATCCCCATCCCCCTTTCATTACAGCATTTCCTACAGTCACACCATCCAGTGAAAAACATTATTCCAGGCTTTGGTTACACGGATACCGACGTCAGTAAAGCCTGGCATCAGTGAGAGAGATCAGAGACTTGCAGTTCTTACGTTGAGTATGTGCTGACCGGGCTGCATCTTGCTCCTTCAAGGAGTTCTGAACTGAGCACCACAGATGGAGAAGGAACGTAGAGGTATTATGCATCAGGGGGCACAAATGAGCGTGCTCACACTGTATTCAGCACTTGTCCGTGCCAGCTGCATGATAGCGAGCAAAAAAAAAAAACCAGCAATAGTGAAACGCAGTGGGGATGGGCCTAAAGACTGTGAAACGCGTTGGATCACCACTTTGCCTGTGTTTTCTCACGCTGTGCCTGGACAAGGAAAAATAGAATGGTAAGGGTAGAGAGCTAATTGCATGGCTGGAATTCTGAGCAGATGTTATAAGACATATTATGGCGTGAGGGACATTGGTCAATCTATTCTTGGTGATGAGACTATTATTGGCAGCAAATATTGAGATATTCAGAGAGGTCTACAGCGCTAAACACAAAAAAAATTCTAATAAAAGTAATATTTATTGAAGTTTGACAGGTATGTTTCTCCAAAATCTATTTCACAAAAACATGCTACGGGACAGTCCGGCCATGCTAGACCTCTGTCCCACTTTTTGGGTCAGCTGTAGAGCTCGGCGGGGTAGCGTGTGAGCACAATGTCTGGAAAGTATTCTGCGCATGTGCAGTAGCGCTAAGAGTTCGAGTGACAGTCCTATTGTAAATGCGCGGTAGTGTTGACATTTGACCTCCCAAGTTCCGCTCCCCAGCGTCCTGATTCGCTGGGGCAGAACTTTGGAGGCATGCCGAAATCTAAAAGGTAGTTAGAAGCAGTGGTGTATCTTGGTTTTGTGCTGCCCTAGGCAGATAAAATTCGGGCACCCCCCCTCCCCCCAACCCAACCACGTTGCACACCTACGACATGTCCCATCACCCACGTTGCACATCCACGACATGCCCCATCACCCCATTAATTGCCCCATCACCCACATTGCACACACATTACATGCCCCATCACCCACATTGCATACACACTAAATGCCCCATCAACCCCATTACATGCCACCGTCACCCTCATTACAAACCCCCACCACATCCATTACATGCCCCCATCACCCCAATTGGAAGGAGCTAAAGCTTGCTGAACGGTGGCGGAGGGAGGGAAACTGTTTGAAGCACCAGAAGTGTGCTTTAACACCCCCTGGCAAAGTGCCGCCCTAGGCGAGTGCCTTGTTCGCCTTGTGGAAGATACACTACTGGTTAGAAGGTAACCGATTGCTATTCTCCAGAGGTCTGTGCATGCACAGTAAGTTTGAATAACGCTGATGCTCAACCTCCCAAGCCCCAGAACTAGGGTTGCCACTTGGCTGGTATTTTACCGGCAGGCCGGTAAAAAAAAAATGGCATCATGTCAATGTTAAGTCTATGGAGACAGTAGCAAGGCCGCTATTTTTCTGAACAAAAGGTGGCAACCCTACCCAGACCTCCCAAGAAGCTTAAAAGGCTCGCACATTTAAAACATATTTTTCTCTTGCAATTCCACTAGCCCAACCTATAGACCCACTTTTTTTTATTCTCTTCATGCACAGACATTTAAAAACAGCCCCTTCAAAGTTGAAAAGGATGATGATTTAAAAAAAAAAATCCGAGTTGTATCCCTTTAATGCAATATCAGTGTAATGTAATAGGGGGCTTACTTCTCAAAAGGCTTTACTGTCACTTAATGTTTTGCAAGGCCTTAGCAGCTGCCGTTTGGCCTCAGTCTATGCACTGACAGCACGGGTGTCCCGTCACACACACACACACACTACAGCACCCAGAATCCTTTGTGCTCCAAAGGCACTAGAGCGAAGGGTTTAAATAGACTCGACGAGCAACTGTGTCCTCATGTTACTGATATTATTTCACTGCAGTCTCCTGTTCTCGATTGGGTGGCTGCGCTGGAAGGGAGCACCTGATAGGCAGGCTGAATGGACAAGCAAGCTCAGCAGGAGCATGAAGTATCTCACATATGCATTCCCAGACTAAATATAACTCATGAGATGTGCTGGGGAGCTGCTCAATCTCACTGATTCAATGTTCTCTCAGCCTATGTAGATACCAGGGAGATTCGAGCAAGCATTATTCACGTTGCTTCCTGTAAAAAAAAAACCTCTCCGCAAAAAAAAAAGAAAGAAGAAAACCGTACCCCACTATTTTTAGGGGGCGTCCAAGGGAGGATAATGCCAGCACCACAGCGTCGGAGTCGAACCCGGGACAGGAATAATGTTTTGGCCAGGCCAGAGTTCCTGTCTCTTAATCAGCCACCCACCGTGCCGCAGGAGAACCGTAGCCCCAACAGAAAGCCCAGCGGGCAAACGGGCAACTCTGGTGAGGGTGGAAGGGAGCGTCGGCAGAGCCAGCAGCTGCCCGAGGAAGACTGCATGCAGCTGAACCCTTCGTTTAAAGGCATCGCGTGGAACTCGCTCATGGCTATCGATATCTGTATGTCCAAGCGGCTGGGCGTCTGTGCAAACAGCTCCTCTTCGTGGGGCAGCGCCCGCTCCATGGTCACGCTGATCGGAATAACCAGCCACGGGCTACCCTGGATTGGGGGCACTATAGTTTGCTTGTGGAAGAGTAACACGCTGGCGGGGCAAGAGGTCCTGACAAACCTCCTACTGGGTAAGTTGTGGTTGGGTCCATCGTGGTATGGTCCAATAAGACAAAGCATGTTAAGTCCATTATTGGGGGTTATTGGTTAACTGGACGGTGGGGTAATTGGGGGGTAACATTTCAAATGGCCACAGAGGGACAGTTTTGTTTGGGGGAGTGGCTAAAGATTTAGCTAGGGGTTGGACGTTTATTGTGCTATCTATGTATGTTATTTGGGAAGTCATAAAGAACAAGAATCAAGGGTTTAATTTACAAAATCATATATATATATATATAAACACGTTTAAACATGCCTTTTACTGTTGAGCTCTGTGATCACACACCATACATTCTCATACTGCCCAACCTCTGCCCCGGGCGAACTTGGACACCAGGGAACAGAGCTTGGGAGGTACCACGCAAGCAGTAGTGCTGAGGTCACTCAAACTGACAGCGCTACTGCGCGTGCGCATTCCCAGTATGTTTATATTCCCAGTATTGTTTATATTGGGACTGCAGTAGCTTGACGGGACAGTTGGCAGGTATGTGTCCCAGAAATTGGAGAAATCAGAGGTGGAAACAGGGGCAGAAAGATCTGGGTCATAAGGAGGTACGCATGGGAGGTATGCCCACGTGCCTCACGCGGATATCATACTTGCCAATTTTCTGTTTGGAGGGCCCGGGACAAAAAAAGGGGGTGGGGCCTAAAAATGGCGGCATTACATGATGATGTGTGACATCACACGACGTTGAGTAACCGTGCAGCACTGAGCGCCAGGCTTGTTTGTACTGTGTATGTCTGTCGGGCAATGCGCTGTGTATGGGCAGTATTAGGACCCCAAAAAAACGTGACTGTCCCAGCAAATTCAGCTAGGAACGGTTGAGATGAGGAGAATGTTTATGCACACCAGAAAAGGCCAGCACTATTTTTTTAGGTGTGTAACACTAACGGACTGTGGAAACCTGTGACTGAGTGTGGGACACTAATAGTGAATGAATTATGGCATGTAATAACTAATAAAAGTACTCAAAAAAAAATTGGGCAGACTAGATGGACCGAATGGTTCTTATCTGCCGACACATTCTATGTTTCTATGTTTCAATGTCACACTTCCCCGGGTCCACCAATTCTACCACTGATACCATTTCCGCTCAGAATTGGATACATAAACACACTGCTGATGCAGGAAAAGGAAGTGATGTCATATGTCATGCTGTGATGTCAGTTCCGATTCTGACATCATTTGCTGGTCGGGGCGACAGGGGTGTTCAGTCGGACCCTTTATTCTATCCCCTCAATTGAATGGCAGCCCTCAAATTGAGTTCTACTCTCAATGGAGATTTGTGATTTGTTCTAGCCGTGGGTGACCCCCCTCCCCCAATTGGTGGCACCGAGGGCCCAGAGACTTCCCCCCTTACCTCTTGCCCTGCAGTCCCAGTTGTCTCTCACAGAGCTGAAGACGGTTCCCTTTGACCCAGAGAGCTGCACCATGGATGCCAAAACTCAGTGCCACTGGGGCAAATCCAGCAAATTCTCACACACAGCAAAATCTAAATTGATTTGTATGAAATTAAAATAAACAAAACCACATAAAATTAGCGTTGTTATGTTTATTGGATAAGATTCGAAGATACTATAATCACATGCACCGATTTTAAAAATAGCTAAAGTTACAACACGTAGTAAATACGGAGATGTGAATATAAATCCCCCACCACCACTATCTGCTCTGATCCTGGTCCTCTGGGTCATAGGAGATGGGTTTGGTGATCCCTGAGTGATGGCACCATTCGGATCTATTTCGGGGGGGGGGGGGGAATTGAAGATCTAATTTGCTGACACCCAGAAAAAAAAGGTCCCTGTGCTGAATCACAACAAAGATAAGCCCGGGGGAGAAAGGCTCCAGCTGGGAGCTAGGAACACAGTGTGTACCATCCTGCAAAATAAGATTTCATGACCCTGACGGACCAGCCGCCAGCTATATATATTACAACAAGGTACGATCGGTTGTGCAATGTAGCAGGTGTAACGTTTCTTTAAATAAGAGGGTAAGTCAACACTACTAAGATTATACTGATCATATTGTCAGTGATAGGACCATCAAAATATTGACCATCAAAATATTGTCCACTTCGAGGTCCATTATATGTGTCTACACAAGTACATGTTTTTTAACCTTTCTTCTCCATGTCTTCCTTTTAAAGCTCTGATGCTGGACATTCTAACAGTGGCCGGAGTGCAGAAGCTTGTGAAGCGTAGGGGTCCCTACGAGATGACCCCTGGAATTCTGGACTACCTTCTCCTTGACGTCTATGCCTTCCCCGCTGGACATGCCAGTCGGGCCACGATGGTGTCGAAGTTCTTCCTCAACCACTTGGTGCTCGCCATCCCCTTACGCATTTTGTTAGTGCTATGGGCTTTCCTCGTCGGACTGTCTCGGATCATGATCGGCCGGAATCACATCACGGATGTTTTAGGAGGCTTTGTGATTGGCTACTTGCAATTTAACTTTGTGGAGTTTCTTTGGCTGTCGTCGAACACTTGCCAGATGTTATCTACTCTATGGTAACAAGCTGTGTTGCACAGAGACTACAACAACAGCAAAAAAAAGACTATAGGCCAACGCATTTTGCTTTCTAAGTACTGAATGGACCTTTTCGTAACAGTTAAATTGTTTGTATTCTTGGGATATTACTTGGATTTGCCACAGGGACTACTGGATTATTATTATTTTTTGGGGACTCCTAGTAGTAAAAATCAAAAAAAAAAATAGTTTGTTTTATTCTTTAATATATTTATTTGGTAGTCTTTGGTTTCCCCAAAAATACACATATTTATATGTACCAGCCCGGTACACGTGGAGAACCAAGATGGTAGGATGGACCTGCATCTTTAAATGGAGCATGACAACCTGCGGTTTGATAACATCCGAGCCTTGGCACCTAATGGGTTGTGAGATTTGCTTGTACCCAAAGAGCATTACTTGGCTCTGAAAATAGGGCCATTGTTAAAATGCGTGGGTAATGGGCCATAAGTTAGTAAAGGTAACATTACATGCCTTCCGTGGAGCAAACAAAAACTGGGTCACCATGGGCTTTTTTTTTTTTTTTTTTTACCCCTGGGGCAAATAGAGGGTGATCGTGTCTACTAGGAGGTGAAAAGGCAGAGAAGCATTTGGAGGTGGGGTGCTCTGATCTGAAAATTGATCCCCCCCTTTGAACGTAGGCAGAGCTAACAGGGAGTGTGCAAAGCTTAACACTACTCTATGGCTGTGACTTAAATATATATATAGAAAATCACAGGGCCATAAATACTGGGCTTCCAAACTTGACACCTGGCAATCCTAGCCCCCAAACCTGAGGCCCCTGTTTTGAATCTGTGCCTGGCTGCAGAAGTGGAATTATTTTGGGTCCAGCAGATTGCTCTGTCCAGTTTCCAAGCTACAGTTAGCCATATTGGCTTAGTGGGAGGCTTAAAAAAAAAGGATGTTCTGACATGCCAGGGTATGAGCTAATTCTGGCTACAAGGGCCCTACATAAAAAGCATTAAATGATGTACACAGAGGGTCACAGTAAATTAAATAGCATGGTTGAATTATTTCCTTTTATTGTCTTTTATTGACAATTGTCTATTTGAAGGACAGGAAGGAGATGATGTCATATGGAGGTGATGTCAGCTAATGACGTCATAAAGGATAAGATGAAAGGAAAGTGACAGAAATAAATAAAGATTTGGGAAATCCAGCTTTCGTTTTTTTTGGGGGGGGGGGGGGGGGGTGGGTTTGTTTTCAAAAAAACAAACAAACTAATTACTGTGAAAATAATTCTGGATTCTCAGAACTAACACCCATTTTTTAACACCCATTTTTTTCACACCCTTTTCTCACACCTATGTTTTCCTTGCAGCGTACGCCAAAGGGGCAAGTTAGTCCACCTCTGAGTAAGTAAGGCGCCATAGGGAGAGTAACAGCAAAAGACACAAACAGAACTAGTATCAAAGGGAGGTAAATATTTCCTATATTGTGAACGTTGAAAAAAGAAAAATGAGATATACATTGTGGGTTATGTATAAATGCTCCCACGCAGTAAAGTGCAAGCTCCTCTGACACTAATCAGGGGCTTTTTTTTTTACATGGCCGGGGCACTGAGTGCCAGAGCAACCCCGGAATTTCGGGGCCAGCAGAGGGGTCTGCTTTATACACACAATACTGATGCACGCACCGAGATAGCGTCAGTATTTGGCGCTATCTGTGTGCGCGCCATGTTTATACACCACCCATAACGTGTTACATTGCAAGTAAATAAGGCATGGACAGGATAATGTGTATTCAATGTGTTAGTGGTGTCTCCAGTTGATTGTGGCTGCTTCGTCGCTGACGGTTCAGTGCGGCAGTTTGAACGCTGAACTGTCAGCGGTGAAGATCAACGCGGCCGCTTCATTGTGGCAATGTAAGCGCTGACAGTTCATCGCTTACAAACATACACCACCTTAATAAATTAACCCCCCTAAAAGTGACCCCGAACCCACATACTAACCCCCCAACACAAACACTAATACTAACACCCCCAGAACCCTAATACTAACACTAACCCCCCGAATCCTAATACTAACACTAACCCCCGAACCCTAATACTAACCCCCCCGAACCCTAATACTAACCCCCCCGAACCCTAATACTAGCACTAACCCCCCCGAACCCTTATACTAACACTAACCCCCCGAATAATAATACTAACACTAACCCTAACCCTAATACTAACACTAACCCCCCGAATCCTAATACTAACACTAACCCTAACCCTAATACTAACACTAACCCCCGAATCCTAATACTAACACTAACCCCCCCGAACCCTTATACTAACACTACCCCCCCGAACC
This sequence comes from Pelodytes ibericus, assembly GCA_036172795.1. Lineage (NCBI taxonomy): Eukaryota > Metazoa > Chordata > Amphibia > Anura > Pelodytidae > Pelodytes > Pelodytes ibericus. The sequence goes on from CM069864.1 coordinate 87,209,087, forward strand.
CTAATATTAATACTAACTCCCCGAAGCCTAATACTAACACTACCCCCCCGAACCCTAATACTAACACTAACCCCCCGAACCCTAATACTAACACTGACCCCCAGAACCCTAATACTAACACTAATCCCCCTGAACCCTAATACTAACATTAACCCCCGAACCCTAATACTAACACTAACCCCCCGAACCCTAATACTAACCCCCCGAACCCTAATACTAACATTAACCCCCGAACCCTAATACTAACACTAACCCCCGAACCCTAATACTAACACTAACCCCCGAACCCTAATACTAACACTAACCCCTGAACCCTAATACTGACACTAACCCCCGAACCCTAATACTAACACTAACCCCTGAACCCTAATACTGACACTAACCCCCGAACCCTAATACTAACATTAACCCCCGAACCCTAATACTAACACTAACCCCCCGAACCCTAATACTAACACTAACCCCCCGAACCCTAATACTAACACTAACCCCCGAACCCTAATACTAACACTAACCCCTGAACCCTAATACTGACACTAACCCCCTGAACCCTAATACTAACTCTAACCCCCCGAACCCTAATACTAACACTAACCCCCCAAACCCTAATACTAACACTAACCCCCTGAACCCTAATACTAACACTAACCCCCCGAACCCTAATACTAACACTAATCCCCCGAACCCTAACACTAACCCCCCGAACCCTAATACTAACACTGACCCCCCCAAACCCTAATACTAACACTTACCCCCCAAACCCTAATACTAACACTAACCCCCCGAACCCTAATACTAACACTAATCCCCCGAACCCTAACATTAACCCCCCGAACCCTTATACTAACACTAACCCCCGGAACCCTAATACTAACACTGACCCCCCCAAACCCTAATACTAACACTTACCCCCCCCCCAAACCCTAATACTAACACTAACCCCCGAACCCTTATACTAACACTAACCCCCTGAACCCTAATACTAAAATTAACCCCCCTGAACCCTTACACTAACCCCCCGAACCCTTATACTAACATTAACCCCCTGAACCCTAATACTAACACTGACCCCCCAAACCCTAATACTAACACTAATCCCCCGAACCCTAATACTAACACTAACCCCCCGAACCCTAATACTAACATTAACCCCCTGAACCCTAATACTAACATTAACCCCCCTGAACCCTAACACTAACCCCCCGAACCCTTATACTAACATTAACCCCCTGAACCCTAATACTAACACTGACCCCCCCCCAAACCCTAATACTAACACTAATCCCCCGAACCCTAATACTAACACTAACCCTAATACTAACCCTAACCCCCGAACCCTAATACTAACACTAACCCTAATACTAACACTAACCCCCGAACCCTAATAATAACATTAACCCCCGAACCCTAATACTAACACTAACCCCCCCAAACCCTAATACTAACATTAACCCTAACCCTAATACTAACACTAACCCCCCCAAACCCTAATACTAACACTAACCCCCGAACCCTAATAATAACATTAACCCCCGAACCCTAAAACTGACACTAACCCCTGAACCCTAATACTAACACTAACCCCCCGAACCCTAATAATAACATTAACCCCCGAACCCTAATACTAACACTAACCCCCCGAACCCTAATACTAACATGAACCCTCCCGAAGTCTAATACTTATATTAACCCCCCTGAACCCTAATACTAATACCTAACCCCTAATAATACTCCCCTTGTGCGATCCATTGATGAACTGTCCCGTGTAGAAAGGTCCGGCGATGACCTCTGGCCATCGGTGATGAACTGGCCATCGCGCGAGAGGTCGAGATGAAAAATCCCATCCCCCATTTTACTATCAAACCACAAGATGATGTCATAAACAGGAGACACATTTAAAACACATTTTTCTCCAAATTCAGGCATTTGCTTCCAATTCTGCTATCGCCATGTAGAGATCATATTTGTATTTTTTTTTTTTTTTACCATTAAAGTACAAATAATATCTAGGAGACTCAATCCCTTTAATACTGTCATTTGAATGAAAGCAGTGTTTTATTTTTCTGTACAGGGTTTATTCACTAGAGGGAAAAATGTGTTTATTTTTTCTTTCGACCTCAGAGAAAAACAGGAGACACGGGCTGAGCAGAGGGGGGAATGGATCTAAATCCCAGTCTGGATGACATTACTTCAACCTCTGGTTAATTCAGATAAAACATAACTATCTTTGTGTAGCTTATATTAAGACAGCAAATCAGGATTATAATCTCTAGCATATGGATGGTCCCTGGGTGTTTCTTTTTTAATTTCCTACAAGCTGTTATGTTTATTTTCTATGCATACTGATGGGCTCATATTTGGCCAGAATAGCAAATGCTGCCTCTCTGCAAAAGGGTAGAAAGAGCATTGAAGGGGATCCATCCAAAATGATCAATGAAGTCAATTATACGGATTTCACTGAAAGTATTGTATTTGCTGGAATACAAGTGCTCTGAAAAAGACTCCTCATCTTATATTCGAGATCGTCTTATAATCAGACCTCAGATCAGATATTGGTCTGACTACAAGACTAGGGTCAAGCTCCCCCGCAGAAGTTCTATGACGGAAAGGCCAGGGTCAAATGACTTCTCGGCGTTCCGTCCCAGAAGTCCGCGGCGGAAGTGTCAGGCAGCATGGGAGGAGAGGTGCCCAGATATCCTCCAGCTGCCCCACACCAGGGAGTCATTGGCAAGTCTAAACGAGCATTATCAAGTCTGGGGGGTCATTGACACGTCTAGGGACAGATTGGCAAGTCTGGGGGCAGTTTGGAAAGTCTGGGGGTGCATTGGCAAGTCTGAGGATGCATTGGCAAGTCTGGGGATGTGTTCGCAAGTCTGGTGGAATGTTAGCAAGTCTGGGGGCAGTTTGGCAAGTCTGGGGATGCATTGGCAAGTCTGGAGATGCGTTGGCAAGTCTGGTGGAATATTAGCAAGTCTGGGGGAAGTTTGGCAACTCTGGGGATGCGTTGGCAAGTCTGGGGGCAGTTTGGCAAGTCTGAGGATGCATTGGCCAGTCTGGGGGTGCATTGGCAAGTCTGGTGGAATATTAGCAAGTCTGGGGGAGCATGGGCAGGTCTGAGGGTGCATTGGGAAAATAAAAAGAAAAATTTGCAGTGTTTTCCTTATAGTATGCATAACCTACACTTAAGTTTACATTTAAACCAACATTTCCCCTACGCATGCGAGGTAGCACTGTCACTCAAGCTGCCAGCGCTAATGTGCATGCACAGTAGGCACTCTCCATTGTGTCCCAGATACCATAGATTGCGAACTCTACATCTGTCCTGAAAAGACATTGGGGGGTTTGTTAACCCCTGCAGTTCTGCTCATAATGTATAGAGCATTGAAATGTTCTACATTCCCACTGTATATACAGTGTAACCAACAAGTGTATTTAGAGTGTAAAAAAAAAATATATGTTTTAATAATATCTATACATGTGTTTAATAATACCCCCAGTGTATTACTTTATTCTACACCTGTCTAATTACATACCGCTTAGCATTTCAGAGGGCCAAAGAGGGATGCTTATTTTGTGGGAGTGGCTAAATGTGCGGCAAGTGGGTGGAGCTGAACCAGATATTGTTAAGCAACTTTATGGCCAGTTGGTAAATACTGATGTAATTTGATAAGTAATGTAATACAAAAATGAAGTCTTTTATTTACTTACTTACACAAATTAATATTTACTGCTGTTTCAACTCACTTTATTGCTGTGGAGCTCTGTGATACACCAAAAATTCTGAGCTCCCACAAAAGAATGGACTATAAAGGAGGAAAGAGGGACAGGGGACCTTGGTTGCAAAATAGGGGCTGTCCCTCCTAAAAAAAAAGGACCCTAGGGAGGTGTGTAATTGTAACCCTGCAGATGTTCAGTCACCAGATGGAGGCTATTTCACAATACTGCTTTCCCTGAAAAAAAAAAAAAATATATATATATATTTTTTGCCATATTTCAACATCAACAAATAAATAATTACAAACAGTGCCATGTGCCTAGCAACCTTTTTGGCAAATGGGCTATCCTCAAACTGCTTCTTTCTTAATTTATTATTATTTTCCTCTTTAAACAGATTCCCCTAAAACATGGTTTTTACTGTGAATGTAGAGGATTAAAAAAAAAAAGATGAAAAATGATCTGTGCCTTGTGTTAGCAAATCAGCAAGAGCTCAGTATATTTAAAATGCACTTGTCAAAGCCAGTAGATCAGTCTTTATTCTCTACCTTTAGTGTACATGCAGTGTGTAGGTGACAAGAGTTCCTTTAAATCCATGCAGGGGCCAAGAGCATAGTCCTAAAAGAAAGGTACCAGGAAATGGCACCTTTCCAGTCTCAAGGTTACCCCGACAGATACCAGGATTAAAGTATTATCCCCCCAGATGCCCTGCTTGGTGTTTGAACTCCCTACCTCCAAATAAAAACGTACACACACACACATATATATATATATATATATATATATATATATATATATATGTATATATAATAAATATAAGACACCTTTTAAGGTAGTACAAGTGGTATTCAGTAGTGTATCTTCCACAAGGCAAACAAGGCACTCGCCTAGGGCGGCACTTTGCCAGAGGGCGGCACTTTGCCAGAGGGTGTTAAAGCACACTTCTGGTGCTCCAAACATTTTCCCTCCCTCCCCCACCGTTCAGCAAGCTTTAGCTCCTTCCAATTAATCGGGGTGATGGGGCATGTAATGGGGTGATGGGGGCATGTAATGGACGTGGTGGGGGTATGTAATGAGGGTGATTGGGCATTTAGTGTGTATGCAATGTGGATTATGGGGGCATGTAATGGAGTGATGGGGCATTTAATGTGTGTGCAATGTGGGTGATGGGGACATGTAATGGAGTGATGGGGCATTTAATGTGTGTGCAATGTGGGTGATGGGGACATGTAATGGAGTGATGGGGCATTTAGTGTGTATGCAATGTGGATTATGGGGGCATGTAATGGAGTGATGGGGCATTTAATGTGTGTGCAATGTGGGTGATGGGGACATGTAATGGAGTGATGGGGCATTTAGTGTGTATGCAATGTGGATTATGGGGGCATGTAATGGAGTGATGGGGCATTTAATGTGTGTGCAATGTGGGTGATGGGGACATGTAATGGAGTGATGGGGCATTTAATGTGTGTGCAATGTGGGTGATGGGGACATGTAATGGAGTGATGGGGCATTTAGTGTGTATGCAATGTGGATTATGGGGGCATGTAATGGAGTGATGGGGCATTTAATGTGTGTGCAATGTGGGTGATGGGGACATGTAATGGACGTGGTGGGGGTATGTAATGAGGGTGATGGTGGCATGTAATGGGCGTGATGGGTCTTTTAGTGTGTATGCAATGTTGGTGATAGGGGCATGTAATTGGGTGATTTGGCATTTAATGTGTGTGCAATGTGGGTGATGGGGCATGTAATTGGGTGATTTGGCATTTAATGTGTGTGCAATGTGGGTGATGGGGCATGTAATTGGGTGATTTGGCATTTAATGTGTGTGCAATGTGGGTGATGGGGCATGTAATGGGGACAGGGCCGGCGCTACCGTAAGGCAGCACAGGCGGCTGCCTTAGGGCGCACCAATGGGGGGGCGGGAAAATCGCCCGCTCCCCCAGACCCCAGTACTTACCTCCATGCCGCTGTTCAGATCCGTGGCTGTGAGGGAAGCGCTGTGCGCTCCCCTCAGGCCGTGCGCATTCAATAAAGTGTGTTGAAACTTTTTTTTTCAACACACTTTATTGAATGCGCACGGCCTGAGGGGAGCTCACAACGCTTCCCTCTCAGCCACGGACATGAACAGCAGCATGGAGGTAAGTACTGGGGTCTGGGAAAGGGGGGAGGAGGGAGGTATAACGAGCATCTGACTGGCATCATATTCCTGGGCATCTGACTGGCATAATATTCCTGGGCATCTGAATGGCATAATATTACTGGGCATCTAACTGGCACAATATTCCTGGGCATCTGACTGGCATCATATTCCTGGGCATCTGACTGGCATAATATTCCTGGGCTTCTGAATGGCATAATATTCCTGGGCATCTGACTGGCATAATATTCCTGGGCATCTGACTGGCATAATATTCCTGGGCATCTGAATGGCATAATATTACTGGGCATCTAACTGGCACAATATTCCTGGGCATCTGACTGGCATAATATTCCTGGGCATCTGACTGGCACACTATTCCTGGGCTCTGACTGGCATAATATTCCTGGGCATCTGACTGGCATAATATTCCTGGGCATCTGAATGGCATAATATTACTGGGCATCTAACTGGCACAATATTCCTGGGCATCTGACTGGCATCATATTCCTGGGCATCTGACTGGCATAATATTCCTGGGCTTCTGAATGGCATAATATTCCTGGGCATCTGACTGGCATAATATTCCTGGGCATCTGACTGGCATCATATTCCTGGGCATCTGACTGGCATAATATTCCTGGGCATCTGACTGGCATCATATTCCTGGGCATCTGACTGGCATAATATTCCTGGGCTTCTGAATGGCATAATATTCCTGGGCATCTGACTGGCATAATATTCCTGGGCATCTGACTGGCATAATATTCCTGGGCATCTGAATGGCATAATATTACTGGGCATCTAACTGGCACAATATTCCTGGGCATCTGACTGGCATAATATTCCTGGGCATCTGACTGGCACACTATTCCTGGGCTCTGACTGGCATAATATTCCTGGGCATCTGACTGGCATAATATTCCTGGGCATCTGAATGGCATAATATTACTGGGCATCTAACTGGCACAATATTCCTGGGCATCTGACTGGCATCATATTCCTGGGCATCTGACTGGCATAATATTCCTGGGCTTCTGAATGGCATAATATTCCTGGGCATCTGACTGGCATAATATTCCTGGGCATCTGACTGGCATAATATTCCTGGGCATCTGAATGGCATAATATTACTGGGCATCTAACTGGCACAATATTCCTGGGCATCTGACTGGCATAATATTCCTGGGCATCTGACTGGCACACTATTCCTGGGCTCTGACTGGCATAATATTACTGGGCATCTGACTGGCATAATGTTCCTGGGTATCTGAATGGCATAATATTCCTGGGCATCTTAATGGCATAATATTACTGGGCTCTGACTGGCATAATGTTCCTGGACATTTGACTGGCACACTATTCCTGGGCTCTGACTGGCATAATATTCCTGGGTATCTGACTGGCATAATATTCCTGGGCATCTAACTGGCATAATGTTCCTGGGCATCTTAATGGCATAATATTCCTGGGCTATGACTGGCATAATATTCCTGGGCTATGACTGGCATAATATTCCTGGGCATCTGACTGGCATAATATTCCTGGGCTCTGACTGGCATAATATTCCTGGGCATCTGACTGGCACACTATTCCTGGGCTCTGACTGGCATAATATTCCTGGGTATCTGACTGGCATAATATTCCTGGGCATCTAACTGGCATAATGTTCCTGGGCATCTTAATGGCATAATATTCCTGGGCTATGACTGGCATAATATTCCTGGGCATCTGACTGGCATAATATTCCTGGGCTCTGACTGGCATAATATTCCTGGGTATCTGACTGGCATAATATTCCTGGGCATCTAACTGGCATAATGTTCCTGGGCATCTTAATGGCATAATATTCCTGGGCTATGACTGGCATAATATTCCTGGGCTATGACTGGCATAATATTCCTGGGCATCTGACTGGCATAATATTCCTGGGCTATGACTGGCATAATATTCCTGGGCATCTGACTGGCATAATATTCCTGGGCTATGACTGGCATAATATTCCTGGGCTATGACTGGCATAATATTCCTGGGCATCTGACTGGCATAATATTCCTGGGCTATGACTGGCATAATATTCCTGGGCATCTGACTGGCATAATATTCCTGGGCTATGACTGGCATAATATTCCTGGGTATCTGACTGGCATAATATTCCTGGGCATCTAACTGGCATAATGTTCCTGGGCATCTTAATGGCATAATATTCCTGGGCTATGACTGGCATAATATTCCTGGGCTATGACTGGCATAATATTCCTGGGCATCTGACTGGCATAATATTCCTGGGCTATGACTGGCATAATATTCCTGGGCATCTGACTGGCATAATATTCCTGGGCTATGACTGGCATAATATTCCTGGGCATCTGACTGGCATAATATTCCTGGGCTATGACTGGCATAATATTCCTGGGCATCTGACTGGCATAATATTCCTGGGCTATGACTGGCATAATATTCCTGGGCTATGACTGGCATAATATTCCTGGGCATCTGACTGGCATAATATTCCTGGGCTATGACTGGCATAATATTCCTGGGCTATGACTGGCATAATATTCCTGGGCATCTAACTGGCATAATATTCCTGGGCATCTGACTGGCATAATATTCCTGGGCTCTGAGTGGCATAATATTCCTGGGCATCTGACTGGCATAATATTACTGGGCATCTGAATGGCATAATATTCCTGGGCATCTGAATGACATAATATTCCTGGGCATCTAACTGGCACAATATTCCTGGGCATCTGACTGGCATAATATTCCTGGGCTATGACTGGCATAATATTCCTGGGCATCTAACTGGCATAATATTCCTGGGCATCTGACTGGCATAATATTCCTGGGCTATGACTGGGCTATGACTGGCATAATATTCCTGGGCATCTGACTGGCATAATATTCCTGGGCTATGACTGGCATAATATTCCTGGGCTATGACTGGCATAATATTCCTGGGCATCTGACTGGCATAATGTTCCTGGGCATCTGAATGACATAATATTCCTGGGCATCTAACTGGCACAATATTCCTGGGCATCTGACTGGCATAATATTCCTGGGCATCTGACTGGCATAATATTCCTGGGCATCTGAATGGCATAATATTCCTGGGCTCTGACTGGCATAATATTACTGGGCTCTGACTGGCATAATGTTCCTGGACATTTGACTGGCACACTATTCCTGGGCTCTGACTGGCATAATATTCCTGGGCATCTGACTGGCATAATATTCCTGGGCATCTGACTGGCATAATATTCCTGGGCATCTGACTGGCACACTATTCCTGGGCTCTGACTGGCATAATATTACTGGGCTCTGACTGGCATAATGTTCCTGGGCATCTGAATGGCATAATATTCCTGGGCATCTGAATGGCATAATATTCCTGGGCTCTGACTGGCATAATATTCCTGGGCATCTGACTGGCACACTATTCCTGGGCTCTGACTGGCATAATATTCCTGGGTATCTGACTGGCATAATATTCCTGGGCATCTAACTGGCATAATGTTCCTGGGCATCTTAATGGCATAATATTCCTGGGCTATGACTGGCATAATATTCCTGGGCTATGACTGGCATAATATTCCTGGGCATCTGACTGGCATAATATTCCTGGGCTCTGACTGGCATAATATTCCTGGGTATCTGACTGGCATAATATTCCTGGGCATCTAACTGGCATAATGTTCCTGGGCATCTTAATGGCATAATATTCCTGGGCTATGACTGGCATAATATTCCTGGGCTATGACTGGCATAATATTCCTGGGCATCTGACTGGCATAATATTCCTGGGCTATGACTGGCATAATATTCCTGGGCATCTGACTGGCATAATATTCCTGGGCTATGACTGGCATAATATTCCTGGGCTATGACTGGCATAATATTCCTGGGCATCTGACTGGCATAATATTCCTGGGCTATGACTGGCATAATATTCCTGGGCATCTGACTGGCATAATATTCCTGGGCTATGACTGGCATAATATTCCTGGGTATCTGACTGGCATAATATTCCTGGGCATCTAACTGGCATAATGTTCCTGGGCATCTTAATGGCATAATATTCCTGGGCTATGACTGGCATAATATTCCTGGGCTATGACTGGCATAATATTCCTGGGCATCTGACTGGCATAATATTCCTGGGCTATGACTGGCATAATATTCCTGGGCATCTGACTGGCATAATATTCCTGGGCTATGACTGGCATAATATTCCTGGGCATCTGACTGGCATAATATTCCTGGGCTATGACTGGCATAATATTCCTGGGCATCTGACTGGCATAATATTCCTGGGCTATGACTGGCATAATATTCCTGGGCTATGACTGGCATAATATTCCTGGGCATCTGACTGGCATAATATTCCTGGGCTATGACTGGCATAATATTCCTGGGCTATGACTGGCATAATATTCCTGGGCATCTAACTGGCATAATATTCCTGGGCATCTGACTGGCATAATATTCCTGGGCTCTGAGTGGCATAATATTCCTGGGCATCTGACTGGCATAATATTACTGGGCATCTGAATGGCATAATATTCCTGGGCATCTGAATGACATAATATTCCTGGGCATCTAACTGGCACAATATTCCTGGGCATCTGACTGGCATAATATTCCTGGGCTATGACTGGCATAATATTCCTGGGCATCTAACTGGCATAATATTCCTGGGCATCTAACTGGCATAATATTCCTGGGCATCTGACTGGCATAATATTCCTGGGCTATGACTGGGCTATGACTGGCATAATATTCCTGGGCATCTGACTGGCATAATATTCCTGGGCTATGACTGGCATAATATTCCTCGGCTATGACTGGCATAATATTCCTGGGCATCTGACTGGCATAATGTTCCTGGGCATCTGAATGACATAATATTCCTGGGCATCTAACTGGCACAATATTCCTGGGCATCTGACTGGCATAATATTCCTGGGCATCTGACTGGCATAATATTCCTGGGCATCTGAATGGCATAATATTCCTGGGCTCTGACTGGCATAATATTACTGGGCTCTGACTGGCATAATGTTCCTGGACATTTGACTGGCACACTATTCCTGGGCTCTGACTGGCATAATATTCCTGGGCATCTGACTGGCATAATATTCCTGGGCATCTGACTGGCATAATATTCCTGGGCATCTGAATGGCATAATATTCCTGGGCATCTGACTGGCACACTATTCCTGGGCTCTGACTGGCATAATATTACTGGGCTCTGACTGGCATAATGTTCCTGGGCATCTGAATGGCATAATATTCCTGGGCATCTGAATGGCATAATATTACTGGGCTCTGACTGGCATAATGTTCCTGGACATCTGAATGGCATAATATTCCTGGGCATCTGAATGGCATAATGTTCCTGGGCATCTGACTGGCATAATATTACTGGGCTCTGACTGGCATAATATTCCCATTGAAATACTGGTAAGTTTGTTGATTTAACTTTACTTCATTTTAAATATTGTATTTGTTCCCATTTTGTTTCTTCACTTCAAAATAAGATATATGCAGTGTGCATAGGAATTTGTTCATAGTTTTTGTTTTTACTATAGTCCGGCCCTCCAACGGTCTGAGGGACAGTGAACTGGCCCCCTGTTTAAAAAGTTTGAGGACCCATGGGCTAAATACTGGCATATTGAGTGGCAAAATAGTGTGTCTCAGGTTATGTGTGAATTGGTGTAACTGTGTGTGTGTAAGTGGTAAGGGTGTCTGTGTGTGTGACTGCAAGGGTGTCTTTGTGTTTAAGGGTTTCAATGTGTGACACATTTAGAGCATGCGAGTTGAATATTTAGATTTATTTTCTACACTATACATTATTCATATATATATAGATATATATATATATATATATATATATATATAATTTAAGGAGGCTTAATGGTGTGGGAGGCGTGGCGGATCAGAGCAGGGGGCACCAAAATGCACCTTCGCCTGTGTAGACGAAAATCCTTGCACCGGCCCTGAATGGGGAGATGGGGCATGTCGTGGGTGTGCAACGTGGGAGATGGGGCATGTAATGGGGTGATGGGGCATGTCGTGGGTGTGCAACGTGGGAGATGGGGCATGTAATGGGGTGATGGGGCATGTCGTAGGTGTGCAACGTGGGTGGGGGTGTGCCAGAATTTTGTCTGCCTAGGGCAGCACAAAACCAAGCTACACCACTGGCGGTATTGCCAACAAACCTGGGAACCTGAGGCGTTTCAGCAGGAATCTCCTTGTTTGGCAGTTCTAGGGTCGATTTGCTATGGCCTTTATTCATCAAAGATGGAACTGACAAGGGAATTGCAGAATTAAGGCCAAAGTAGCCGAGTTGGAAACATTCTCTAAATTACTTCCAAGCTCGCAAGTCTCTTGCCAATTCCCTGCAGTCCCCTCTTTCGCGAGCAAAGACCTAAGAATGAGCTGACGAGCCGCTCGCCAAATCCGGCACATTAATAGCTGAGCCAGAAAAACTAAAATCTACAATTTATGTCCATCCACATAGGATCAATATAGGACTTTAATTAACGAAAGAGGGAATTGAGAAAGGAATTCAAATGCAAGGCCAAAGTGGTCGAGTTAGAAGAATTCTCCAATTCAGCTTAATAGGAAAATTTATCCCAATTCGGCTACTTTGGCCTTAAATGGACAGTCTAGTCCCCAAACTCACTTTGGTGCAAGATGAAGATCACTGCTTGTATAATGCACAGACTTTTATCCCTGTGTGATTTGATGCAGGCATTCTGTATAAATCACATTTTTAATATTTGACTTAAGCCCTCCCCAGTGATTACTCTGCATGTTTACTGCAGGTGCAGCAGCACTGATTATATAGACACTGAGGAAGTTTTGCTTCATTTAGTCACTTCCTGTGCTGCTGGAATAGAATACATTGTGTGGATTGTAATAGACATGTTCTTGTACACAGTAGGATCTCTTAATAGTGCAACACATTGGCTGATGACCACTAGAGAGACAGGATATTCCATTCATTTGAATGAAATGATTCTCATTGGTTCCTGCAGCAAAAAAAAAAAAAGGAAATGACTTTTACTCAGCTAGTGTGGGCAGTCCTGGCTTCTTGAAACTGCTGTAATTTCACAATTTCTTCTAGCTGTAAGTATTTTATATTTTAAGCAATGCTAAATGTAAGACCTGCATTTTAAAGTACTTTGAAGGCACATTAATATGCAATAATATCTGGAAGATGCATTTTGGGGCACTAGACATTTTCTTTAATTCCCATTCTCATGATAAAGTCTATAGGACATAGTCTCCAGCTACCTCTTCTCCACTACCCACCCCCGAAAACAGAAGCAGGTAGTGGTGTAGGGGGGGGGGGGGGGGGGGGGGCAAGCAGGGAGCAGAAACCACCAAAGCATGCATCTGTTTTTAAAAAGGTGCATTTTAGTTAAATAGCGAAGCACCTCTCCGAATCAGCATCCCCCACTGATCTGGATTAAACCCTCTCTCCGGCTCAGCTTCTTTCTACAGTGCCTTCACTAATCACCATCTTTTTAGGTTGTATTTGCCAAATCGCATATTGGTAAAAAATCTCAGGTCTTGTAATAAATCACTGTCGTCTCCAGGATGTGGGGGGATTTATTCAGCAAACTGTACGCCCCTTTCCTCCATCCCTGGACCTGAAGTTGGTTTAACTCATGCTGTGCCAGGGAGACTTTCATTTTATTAGACACTTTATTATCGTTAGGCCCTGATGCAATTTTTCTCCACTTTTTTTTTTTGTGGTCCTTTATTTACGGTATATTAGATTTAATTATCTTAAAACTAGGATTTAAGTTAGATTAGCTGTTAGGGTTACAATTAAATATTTTTCAACATAAGGGATAGGGTTAAAATTAAATTAAAATATATTAAGGGATAGCATAAGGGTTAGAGCTGGGGTTAAATTTAGTGTTAGGGTTCAAATTAGGGTTCAGGTTGGGGTCAAAAGGTCAATATAGGGAAAAAACAAAAAACACTATTTTTGTTTTTTGCCCCATAAGTCGCAATAAAATACAGAAAAATATGGAAACATGCATATTTATAAACTCGGGACAACATTTAGAAACTATTTAGACAGGGCCTTTTTTAATGATTGTATTTGTGTAAATTATATTTTAGGTCAAAGTTAGAAGAAGTGGTTTGTTTTAATTTTGTCATCATATTTTATGATTTGTTTTGTAGTAAATTATAAGATATGATAAACATAATTGTATCTAATGAAAGCCCTTCTTATGACGAGAAAAAACAACATATAATTTGTGTGGGTACAGTATGTGAGAAAGGAGAAAATTACAGCTAAACACAAACACCCCATAAATGTCAAAACAGCCATTGTCACCAAGGGAAAGTCAAGGTAAAAATGTCTTGTCACTAAGGGGTTAAAATACCAACACCCCCCCCGGGAAAGTCGTCCTTTAATACATTTTTTGCTTGTTGTCACTTTAACTTGCGGATGAAAGGGGAAATGCTTTGATAAATTAGGAAACAAAGTCTACGTGTAGGTATTGGTTATAGGAAGCATTCTCTTATCAAAGAGGAAGAGAGAGCAAATGTGGCAAGACATGAGGTGGCTGGGGAAGGGTTAAGGGGAATAGTTCCTCTCTGCATTACATTTTTCGGGTTGTTACCATATTTAAAGGTCCCAGGCATGTGTGAGCTCTTTCCTGTCCAGATAACCATATGACATTTCCCACAATGCTAATCTGCTTACAGCAGACGTGTGTTACAGGAAGGCCGGCCAAAAAAACGTGACACTTCCACCATAGGCCGGATTCATCCCACGGGTTTAACACTATGAGAGCCAGCAGGATTGCCACCTTTTGATTCCCCCCCCAAAAAAACAGGGCATGGTATTGCCGTTATAGATTTAACACTGGCCTCAAGCCAATTGTTTAGCGGCCATGTGGCAAGCCTTAGGGCCAGGGGAGCGTTTAACGAATACTTGCCAAGAGTCCCACATTTTCCGGGGACAGTCCTGTTTTTGCGGGACTTAAAGGGACACTTCCACCAAAAAATGAACAGGTTTTATTTTGTATTGTTGATTTCAGATATGTCTTTTGTTCTTGTTATGTGAGTTTATTTTATGAAATATTTTACTAATCAAGTGTGACTGGGCACCACCATTTTGTGAAATATAGTGTTTTTGGGTGCCACCCCCTAGTGACATTACAGCACTAGTATGTCACTTTGGGGCTGGGGACACAGAATGCAGTCTATAAGTCAGAATTCTGATCATAGACTTGCATTGAATGGGAGGGTAATGTAACCATTACATCTCAAGGGGGTGGAGTTATGATCCTGTTTGATCAGGTCAATGTCCCCTCTTTGTGTTGGAAGGCAGGTAAAAAAAAAGTTGTACACAGCCACCTAGTCCTGCCCACTTTGATACACAGGAGCCAGTAAGAGATCAGGGTACGATAATCTTATGACATTATCGTGCAGACTTTGGCCACAGTTGTAAAGTGAGACTGGCTGGACGATTTTGGGCGATGTTGCATCATGAGAAATATTCACAAAATGGAGCCAGGAGATAAACACCTAATTTTATTTTTCCGTTTAAATGCAGTTAATTCAATCATATAAAAACAGAATAGTGGCATGTGATTTATATATGTGTTTGTTTTAAATTACCGGGTTATCTAGTTACATCTTATGTAAGTGGTAGTGTCCCTTTAAATTAGGGTGTATCCTGGCATTAATACTTCCTGTGCACATGTAGCACTGTGCATGTATGACAAACACAGTCTAAACAAGGAGAATTGAGCTCAATCTCCGCGGTGGTCACGTGATGTCACACAGTGCCATGTGTGACTGTGCCCCCTTTAGCGCTGCCCCATTGCAGCATGCTAGCCTGCCCACAGAACGTGGCAAATATGGTTTACTGCTTTCTCTGGTTTATGCATATAACAGCTGACAGAGAAAAGTAGAAAAAATAATAATAAATATTGATATTTTTGCTGCATTGACCTCTAAAACTAATCTTTGCAGGTTCTCTTACAGGGCTGGGCCCTCCTCCTTGGTTTGTGCTGAAATGCAGTCTCCTTTATAGAGCCAATCAGTGGGCTTCCATAAAGTTGTATGGGGTCCCCAGGGATGTATCATCGATGCTCATATCGGCATTGGAAGACCCCATGCATCTCTTTGGAGAGTCAGAGCACTAGCCCTAGCAGTGGAGTCTGTGCTTTGATAGTCTGGGAGCAAAGATGACATATACCCCTCCCATAAACACTGTATAACAAAGGCATTGGTGCACTGTGTTATTGGCTAGCACAAAGGCACAGTATACATTTGTGCAACGAGACTACCATAGTTGCCAACGGTCCCAAATATGGTGGGACAGTCCTGTTTTTTTTGGGGGGGGGTCAAATTTGAAATGCCGGTGTACAGACAAAAAGTCCGGGACTCACTTTAAAATAAGAAACTCAAGGCCGTTTTTAGTGCGACTTGACTTTGGTCAGAGATCAAGTCCCGAGATGCCACTCATCGGACGGACATGGAGGTCCTCAGACTTGAGGTTTTCTTCGAGGAACTCCAGCCATTGAGAGATAATTCATTTTAACTAGAAGCATCAGTGGAGTCTGTCTTCAAGAGGTAATCATTAGCTATCTGGAACAGATTGCATTTCCAAACCTGTGTCCAACTACTGCGGACATCAAATGACATCAAGCTGGAGATACTGGAGAACCCAGTGAAGTGTTGCCCCTTACTCTGGCTGCAGGATGAGGGTTAGGCGAGTGGAGAATGGGGTCGTAAATTATCAAAAAGCACCACAGAGGAAATAAACCCAGAGAAACTCCCTACAAACACTGTAATAGCCATGTAATATTATCTAGTACAATAAATCACCTCTGCGAAATGCGTTAGGTAACGAATTAGATTCTACTCCAAAATACTCTGTCTGGTCTTGCTCTTGTTTTTCCACATAATGTTTTTTTTAATGGATTTGTACCATTTGGGAATTCCGATTATATGGACACTGCGGGAATAACAATATCAGATTTCTCCTTATACCTCCGGATTATCTTCCTTTCGTGTGGATTATACGGCTCCAGAGCAGGGCCATTGCAAGTATTTGGGACGCCTTGAACGTTGCACTTTAAAAACACTTTGAATGTGGTTGGGTTTTTAAAAAAATAAAAAAAATTATCCCAGGCTCCAGCCGGCGGGTCGGTAAAAACATCGAAACCTGATATTGACCTGCATTTATAAAATAGACAATCACAATAATGTGAATTAATTTATATATATATTTTTTATAATTATTGACCATTCAGATGCATTGTAGGTTGTTTTTAAATACATAGTGATCTATTAATATTACATTCGCCATAGTTAAAATCTGGAAAAACGCCATCTGCTTTGCGTCAGTAATATACTTGGCTACAGTTCGCTGCCCAGTTGAGACCCAAGACTCCCTTGTAGATGTTTAATTTTGTACTCTCCCACTACACTGGCTTCCTCTCCGTTCTCCACTGAAGGACTGGCTGGAGCTGTGCTATTAAAGGAGAGATATTTATATTTTGACTGAGGGGGAAGATATATGGATCAGTTACACGGATAAATATGGTGCATGTTATAATCCCAATGTCTCTGACAAATCACGGACGTTCTACATACACTATATGGACAAATGTATTGGTACACCTGACCATTACACCACCCAGATCTGTATTTCGCGTGAGGCAAACAAGGCAAGTCCTTGTATACCTTTAAGGGGTGGCACAAAAAGCAAAAAAAAAAAAATATCTGCCCCTTTAAGAAAAAAAAACTCCTTGCTTGTTGGAAGAGACGGTGGCTGGGGAGATCAGAAGATCTCCCCTCACTTACACTCTGCCTGCAAGCAGGTTGCACGGGGAGCCGAACAGGCAGCACAGAGAAACCTCCGTGCTGCCTGTTCGGCTCCCCGTGCAGTGTGACGGGGAATTGCCGACATTTCACCCAGGTGACCCGGCGCTCTGACATCAGACACGCACCTCTCTGCACACACTGCATGGGGAGCTGGGGGGGAAGGGGGCATGTATTTGGGTTGATGGGGACACGTATTGGGCTTGATGGGGGCATGTATTGGGGGGATGGGGGCATGTATTGGGGGTGATGGGGGCATGTATTGGGGTGATGGGGACAGGTATAGGGGGTGTTGGCGTGCTTTACACCACTCGATCCAGCACTTGGCATTGTACTTGTTGATGTGAGGCTTGCATGCAGCTGCTCGGCCATAGAAACCCATTCCATGAAGCTCTCGCCGCACAGTTTGTGTGCTGATATTAATGCCAGTGGAAGTTTGGAATTTTACCTATTGCATCGGTGGACAGTATTTCCAAATGAAGACTAAACTGTATATTCTAACAATTATCTCTATAATATATTGTCTGTCAATTCAAACTGACTCCCTCTAGTGACCGCGTCAATTACAGAGAAACCCACCACAGCTTGGCGAAAGACGATAGCACCCTCTAGGGGGAAGGTTTGGAATCTCAAGTACAGCTGGTACACTGTTTAGTATAGATCTATATTGACTAAACTAATTCAGGCCAGAGAAAGCTAAAAGCAATTGAATTTAATGCACATTGTGCATCCTGGAATCAGCAAGGCCTCCCCTGGGCCAGACAAAAATCACACATCCTCCAACCCTCATTTGCTACACTCCTTCCTTTTCAGTTTTCACCTGTCCTCACATAACCTCTCAGGTTGAATTATGGTCCGAATCGGCTGTTTGGGCCGTTCAGACTCCGAAGCATTGTAAACATTCGGATCGGGACAATTTCTCTATGAAAGTCATCGATTTTTTTCGGTTAGCCAATATGTGCCAATCTCCAACCTCCGAAACATGATCCAGATTCCGGAAACACACACCAAGTTCGCACATACAGTATCAATTCTCCAGATTTTAGTTGGGGGGTTGAATAGGAAAGTGTAGCAGAATTAAAGTAAGCATATTTTAAACACAGAATTATTTATATACATTATTTATTCTAATAGTATATGTGCATTAATGTAGGGATTTTTAAATGTTAAGAAAAATATATTTTATTTTATGTTCATTTGCTTTAATTTTATGTATTTAATTAATGTATCATTTTGTGTATTATTTTTATTATGATTTTTATTTTATTACAAATAAGCTTAGCAGGGACATAGCTTAACCAACATGAACACAACTTAACAGAGATACCAACACAAACACAGCTTAACAGAGATACCAACACAAACACAACTTAACAGAGATACCAACACAAACACAACTTAACAGAGATACCAACACGCACACAGCTTAACAGAGATATCAACATGAACACAGCTTAACAGAGATGCCAACACAAACACAACTTAACAGAGATACCAACACGCACACAGCTTAACAGAGATACCAACACAAACACAACTTAACAGAGATACCAACACAAACACAACTTAACAGAGATACCAACACAAACACAACTTAACAGAGATAACAACATGAACACAACTTAACAGAGATAACAACACGAACACAGCTTAACCAACATGAACACAACTTAACAGAGATACCAACATGAACGCAGCTTAACAGAGATACCAACACAAACACAACTTAACAGAGATACCAACACAAACACAACTTAACAGAGATACCAACATGAACACAGCTTAACAGAGATACCAACACAAACACAACTTAACAGAGATACCAACACAAACACAACTTAACAGAGATACCAACATGAACACAGCTTAACAGAGATACCAACACAAACACAGCTTAACAGAGATACCAACACGAACACAGCTTAACAGAGATACCAACATGAACACAGCTTAACAGAGATACCAACACGAACACAGCTTAACAGAGATACCAACACAAACACAACTTAACAGAGATACCAACACAAACACAACTTAACAGAGATAACAACATGAACACAACTTAACAGAGATACCAACACGAACACAACTTAACAGAGATACCAACACAAACACAGCTTAACAGAGATACCAACACAAACACAGCTTAACAGAGATAACAACATGAACACAACTTAACAGAGATACCAACACAAACACAACTTAACAGAGATACCAACACGAACACAGCTTAACAGAGATATCAACATGAACACAGCTTAACAGAGATAACAACATGAACACAACTTAACAGAGATACCAACACAAACACAACTTAACAGAGATACCAACACGAACACAGCTTAACAGAGATAACAACATGAACACAACTTAACAGAGATACCAACACAAACACAACTTAACAGAGATACCAACACAAACACAGCTTAACAGAGATAACAACATGAACACAACTTAACAGAGATACCAACACAAACACAACTTAACAGAGATACCAACACGAACACAGCTTAACAGAGATACCAACACAAACACAGCTTAACAGAAATACCAACATGAACACAGCTTAACAGAGATACCAACATGAACACAGCTTAACAGAGATACCAACACAAACACAACTTAACAGAAATACCAACATGAACACAGCTTAACAGAGATACCAACACAAACACAACTTAACAGAAATACCAACACGAACACAGCTTAACAGAGATACCAACACAAACACAGCTTAACAGAAATACCAACATGAACACAGCTTAACAGAAATACCAACATGAACACAACTTAACAGAGATACCAACACAAACACAGCTTAACAGAGATACCAACACAAACACAACTTAACAGAGATACCAACACGAACACAGCTTAACAGAGATAACAACATGAACACAGCTTAACAGAGATACCAACACAAACACAACTTAACAGAGATACCAACATAAACACAGCTTAACAGAGATACCAACACAAACACAGCTTAACAGAAATACCAACATGAACACAGCTTAACAGAGATATCAACATGAACACAGCTTAACAGAGATACCAACACAAACACAGCTTAACAGAAATACCAACATGAACACAGCTTAACAGAGATACCAACACAAACACAGCTTAACCAACATGAACACAACTTAACAGAGATACCAACACGAACACAGCTTAACAGAGATACCAACACAAACACAACTTAACAGAGATATCAACATGAACACAGCTAAACAGAGATACCAACACAAACACAACTTAACAGAGATACCAACACAAACACAGCTTAACAGAGATATCAACACAAACACAGCTTAACAGAGATACCAACACGAACACAGCTTAACAGAGATATCAACATGAACACAGCTTAACAGAGATAACAACACGAACACAGCTTAACAGAGATACCAACACAAACACAGATTAACAGAGATACCAACACAAACACAACTTAACAGAGATACCAACATGAACACAGCTTAACAGAGATAACAACATGAACACAGCTTAACAGAGATACCAACACAAACACAGCTTAACAGAGATACCAACACAAACACAACTTAACAGAGATACCAACACAAACACAACTTAACAGAGATACCAACACATACACAACTTAACAGAGATAACAACATGAACACAGCTTAACAGAGATACCAACACAAACACAACTTAACAGAGATAACAACACGAACACAGCTTAACAGAGATACCAACACAAACACAGCTTAACAGAGATATCAACATGAACACAGCTTAACAGAGATACCAACATAAACACAGCTTAACAGAGATATCAACATGAACACAACTTAACATAGATACCAACACAAACACAACTTAACAGAGATACCAACACGAACACAGCTTAACAGAGATAACAACATGAACACAGCTTAACAGAGATACCAACACAAACACAGCTTAACAGAGATATCAACACAAACACAACTTAACAGAGATACCAACATGAACACAGCTTAACAGAGATAACAACATGAACACAGCTTAACAGAGATACCAACACAAACACAGCTTAACAGAGATACCAACACAAACACAACTTAACAGAGATACCAACACAAACACAACTTAACAGAGATACCAACACATACACAACTTAACAGAGATAACAACATGAACACAGCTTAACAGAGATACCAACACAAACACAGCTTAACAGAGATATCAACATGAACACAGCTTAACAGAGATACCAACATAAACACAGCTTAACAGAGATATCAACATGAACACAACTTAACAGAGATACCAACATGAACACAGCTTAACAGAGATACCAACACAAACACAGCTTAACAGAGATACCAACACAAACACAACTTAACAGAGATACCAACACAAACACAACTTAACAGAGATAACAACATGAACACAACTTAACAGAGATACCAACACAAACACAACTTAACAGAGATACCAACACGAACACAACTTAACAGAGATACAAACACAACTTAACAGAGATACCAACACGAACACAGCTTAACAGAGATAACAACATGAACACAGCTTAACAGAGATACCAACACAAACACAGCTTAACAGAGATATCAACACAAACACAACTTAACAGAGATACCAACACGAACACAGCTTAACAGAGATATCAACATGAACACAGCTTAACAGAGATACCAACACAAACACAACTTAACAGAGATAACAACATGAACACAACTTAACAGAGATACCAACACAAACACAACTTAACAGAGATAACAACATGAACACAGCTTAACAGAGATACCAACACAAACACAGCTTAACAGAGATACCAACACAAACACAGCTTAACAGAGATACCAACACGAACACAGCTTAACAGAGATATCAACATGAACACAGCTTAACAGAGATACCAACACAAACACAACTTAACAGAGATAACAACATGAACACAGCTTAACAGAGATACCAACACAAACACAGCTTAACAGAGATACCAACACAAACACAGCTTAACAGAGATACCAACACAAACACAACTTAACAGAGATACCAACACAAACACAACTTAACAGAGATAACAACATGAACACAACTTAACAGAGATACCAACACAAACACAACTTAACAGAGATACCAACACGAACACAACTTAACAGAGATACCAACACAAACACAACTTAACAGAGATACCAACACGAACACAGCTTAACAGAGATAACAACACGAACACAGCTTAACAGAGATACCAACACAAACACAGATTAACAGAGATACCAACACAAACACAACTTAACAGAGATACCAACATGAACACAGCTTAACAGAGATAACAACATGAACACAGCTTAACAGAGATACCAACACAAACACAGCTTAACAGAGATACCAACACAAACACAACTTAACAGAGATACCAACACAAACACAACTTAACAGAGATACCAACACATACACAACTTAACAGAGATAACAACATGAACACAGCTTAACAGAGATACCAACACAAACACAACTTAACAGAGATAACAACATGAACACAGCTTAACAGAGATACCAACACAAACACAGCTTAACAGAGATATCAACATGAACACAGCTTAACAGAGATACCAACATAAACACAGCTTAACAGAGATATCAACATGAACACAACTTAACATAGATACCAACACAAACACAACTTAACAGAGATACCAACACGAACACAGCTTAACAGAGATAACAACATGAACACAGCTTAACAGAGATACCAACACAAACACAGCTTAACAGAGATATCAACACAAACACAACTTAACAGAGATACCAACATGAACACAGCTTAACAGAGATGCCAACACAAACACAGCTTAACAGAGATATCAACACAAACACAACTTAACAGAGATACCAACACGAACACAGCTTAACAGAGATATCAACATGAACACAGCTTAACAGAGATACCAACACAAACACAGCTTAACAGAGATACCAACACAAACACAGCTTAACAGAGATATCAACACAAACACAGCTTAACAGAGATATCAACACAAACACAGCTTAACAGAGATACCAACATAAACACAGCTTAACAGAGATATCAACATGAACACAACTTAACATAGATACCAACACAAACACAACTTAACAGAGATACCAACACGAACACAGCTTAACAGAGATAACAACATGAACACAGCTTAACAGAGATACCAACACAAACACAGCTTAACAGAGATATCAACACAAACACAACTTAACTGAGATACCAACATGAACACAGCTTAACAGAGATAACAACACGAACACAGCTTAACAGAGATACCAACACAAACACAGCTTAACAGAGATACCAACACAAACACAACTTAACAGAGATACCAACACAAACACAACTTAACAGAGATACCAACACAAACACAACTTAACAGAGATACCAACACATACACAACTTAACAGAGATAACAACATGAACACAGCTTAACAGAGATACCAACACAAACACAGCTTAACAGATATATCAACATGAACACAGCTTAACAGAGATACCAACATAAACACAGCTTAACAGAGATATCAACATGAACACAACTTAACAGAGATAACAACATGAACACAGCTTAACAGAGATACCAACACAAACACAGCTTAACAGAGATATCAACACAAACACAACTTAACAGAGATACCAACACGAACACAGCTTAACAGAGATATCAACATGAACACAGCTTAACAGAGATACCAACACAAACACAACTTAACAGAGATAACAACATGAACACAGCTTAACAGAGATACCAACACAAACACAGCTTAACAGAGATAACAACATGAACACAACTTAACAGAGATACCAACACAAACACAGCTTAACAGAGATATCAACATGAACACAGCTTAACAGAGATACCAACACAAACACAACTTAACAGAGATACCAACACAAACACAACTTAACAGAGATAACAACATGAACACAACTTAACAGAGATACCAACACAAACACAGCTTAACAGAGATATCAACATGAACACAGCTTAACAGAGATACCAACACAAACACAACTTAACAGAGATACCAACACAAACACAACTTAACAGAGATAACAACATGAACACAGCTTAACAGAGATACCAACACAAACACAACTTAACAGAGATACCAACACGAACACAGCTTAACAGAGATACCAACACAAACACAACATCAAAACCAGAGGCAAACTGATGTCTGGGTGTCCGGCAAATTCACAATGAAGTAAGTGTCAAGGAGACAGTAAAACATGAGACCTGCTAAGCACTGTAAGAAGTGTGCGGCAGTGATTGGGCCCCCACACGAGGTCATATAGAGTGCGCTCATGCGCTCCACCAGTGACGGCTATGGAATCCGGAAGCAAGGAGGAGCTCACGTGCATAGCGTGTTCTGGGGGACATCTGACATGATAATGCCGCTATGATGATATAGAGCATACCACTGGTAGGCATTCCAGTGACCCGCTTCTAATGGGGTCATGACAATCCCCTAGCACTTTGTCTGTGCATATTGTTGCCCAAACAGCTTCTCAGTACCATCTCTGCCCCAAATAGCTTCCCAGTGACTTCTCTGTACAGCTTGCCAGTGCCAACTGTGTCCACAAGCAGCTTCTCAGTACCATCTCTGCCCCAAACAGCTTCCCAGTGACTTCTCTGTACAGCTTGCAAGTGCCAACTCTGTCCACAAGCAGCTTCTCAGTACCATCTCTGCCCCAAATAGCTTCCCAGTGACTTCTCTGTACAGCTTGCCAGTGCCAACTGTATCCACAAGCAGCTTCTCAGTACCATCTCTGCCCCAAACAGCTTCCCAGTGACTTCTCTGTACAGCTTGCAAGTGCCAACTCTGTCCACAAGCAGCTTCTCAGTACCATCTCTGCCCCAAATAGCTTCCCAGTGACTTCTCTGTACAGCTTGCCAGTGCCAACTGTGTCCACAAGCAGCTTCTCAGTACCCTTTTCTGCCCCAAACAGCTTCCCAGTGACTTCTCTGTACAGCTTGCAAGTGCCAACTCTGTCCACAAGCAGCTGCTCAGTACCATCTCTGCCCCAAACAGCTTCCCAGTGACTTCTCTGTACAGCTTGCCAGTGCCAACTGGATCCACAAACAGCTTCTCAGTACCAGTACCAAACTACTTCTCACTTCCATCTCTGCCCCCAATGGCTGTCTCCAGGGGTCAAGTCCTGGGAAAAAAGTGTGGGAACTCACCCAAGAGCCCCCTGCTGATCCCATACACATCAGGTACATACACAGTCACACATTCAGTGTCACACAGTCATACATGCAGTGCCACAAAGTCACACATGCAGTGTCACAGTCACACATGCAGTGTCACACAGTCACACACGTAGTGTCACACAGTTATACATGCAGTGTCACACACACACACACAGCCTCACGTCCATACACCCACACTGACACAAATGCACACACACAAACATACAAACACATACAGACATGCTACCTTTAACTCCCCCATGTCTTTCTACACTAAAAGCCTACTTTGCCTATGAGTATCGCCAGCTCTGCATGGAAGTCAGTAGGAGGATATCAGATAGAAATAGGCAAAATTTTCGTTTCATTTTTCGTCCATTCCGATGAAAATATTATTAGTTTCATCCATTGCTGCATTTGTTTCGGACGAAATTCGTTCATTATTTTCGTTTCGTTAAATTCATTCGTACGAATGGAAAATAATTCAGCTCTAGCTGAAATAGCCGAAGTTCTTGTGCAATGGACTCCAAAATCATCCAGCCAGTCTCACTTTACAGCTGTGGCCAAAGCCTGCATGTTGATGTCATAAGATACTCCCCGGCTCTCTTACTGGCTCCTGTGCATCATAGTGGGCAGGACTAGGTGGCTGTGCTTTTTTTTTACCTGCCTTTCAACAATACCCGCCCCCTTGTGATGTAATAGTTACATTAATCTCCCATTCAGTGCAAGACTATGATCAGAATTATGACTTAAAGGGGGTCATGTACCAAACAAGTGCAGTGGGAAAAAAAAGTAGGTAAAACCTGAGAAAGGAGCAAATTGCGACTATTTGTAACATTTTGCGCTTTTTTCCCCCTGGTTTGCGTCTCTTCCGTTTATTTTTATTTAGCGTGCATTTTTCCGGTTGCACTAATAAATTGTGATTATATTTGCGCACGCTAAGGAGCTTTACGAATATTTTGTGAAAAATAATTCTTATTTGCGTGTGAAAATTACGCCAGATTTTAGCGAGCGCTATCAAAAGAGGTAGAAAAAATATTCGCAAAATTGACTGTTTTTCTTCTCAATTATGGTTTTTATTTGCAATTTGCTCGTATGTACTATTGGAGTGTTATATGTTTAGAACAAAAGAGCAAAAATAGTTTTGCGCATAAAATATATTTGCGTTTTTTTTAGGACCTGCCCCTCTTAGACTGCATTCTGTGTCCCCAGCCCCAAAGTGACATACTAGTGCTGTAAAGTCACGAGGGGGGTGGCACTTAAAAACACTATATTTCGCAAAATGGCGGCGCCCAGTCACACTTGTTCAGTAAAATTTTCATAAAATAAACTCACATAACAAAAACAAAAGACAGATCTGAAACCAACAATCCAAAATAAAATAAAAAACCTTTTCGTTTTTTGGTGGGAGTGTCCCTTTAAGTAGGGGTCCAGGCCGGGCTGAAATCAGCAGTATTGAAGTTCCGAAATGGGGCCAGATGAGTCTATATTGAGTAGGCCCTTATGTTTCTGAACTACAAATACCATGATTCTCTGCATTTCTGAAAAGCTGTTGGGGGGGATCATGGGATTTGCATAGTTGCCGACAGTCCCGGATTCTGAAAGAGTCACGAAGGCCTGCAAGGTTGATGAGACGTTCCAGAACCGCGAATAGTGACATCATTGCGTCCCATGTGACGTGGTTGAAACATTTTTAAGAGCAGTCAGCAGTCCTCACGATAATGGGGGGGCTCTCTGCTCCGATAAATAATAAAATGACATTTCCAACAACTATGTAAGCTATCCTAATGCAGAATACAACTTGCAATCGTTTCTCATTTAATTATATCAAAGTATTAATAATTCATTGGGGGGGTTTATAGAGCGGACTCTTACAGACCCCAAACTCTCATATAACGATCATTACTTTGTAGATTTTTTTTCTGGACCTCAAGAAGTCTTGCATAGTGTGAAACAGCTGCCGTCTATTAAAAACACACACCAAAACAAAATCCCTGGTCCCCATATAAGCATAGGCTAAGAAAAGTGAAATACAATCTGTTATAGTGGTGTTAATTTGGATTTTGGTATTAGAAAGAGAAAAAAAAAAAAGTAGCATGTTGATAGAAAGCAGTTTCTATGTGTGTGTTCATTGATATGTTACAAGACACAGTTCTGTATATTCCAGGTGTTGTGGACTGAGTGCTGTGTTGTTGGAAGATGCCCAGCCTAGTGGTAGGCCTGAAAAGTAGGATCTCTGAGTATCAGGACAAAAGCGGATGTTAACATTATCCCGCTTTAAGATTTTAAGCCGCAACTGACCCACCATCAGAGCAGTGACGAGGGTGAGGTGACTGAGGATATAAAGTTTTGTTTCATTTAGTCACTTCCTGTGCTCCTGGAATAGAATACATTGTGTGAACTCTATGTCACATCCACGCTTGACACGCGCTTCTTCTGCCCGTGTAATACTTACCACAAGGTCCTGTCCCGGATCCGTTGCTATGGTTCCAGAAAATGTACACATGCGCTTACGCAGTGCCTTGAGCCTTTACTAGCGTTTTTGTACTTCCTATTCTATATTACTGTTGCCGAACTTTGCTACCTGACCTTGCCTGTTTGCCGCCTGTCCTGACCTGTTGCCTGTTTTGACTTCGCCTGAACTCTGCCAGCCCTGACTTATCGCCTGCCTGACTACTCTTTTGCCTGTGTCCCTGTTACCTTCGCCTCGGTCCTGTTGCAGCTTCCAGTCCTGTTACCTCCGCCTCGGTCCTGTTACAGCTTCCAGTCCAGTCCCTTGGTTTCAGCTTCGATACTCTGGTAGTAGTGCAGAGTGCAAAAGACCTGGGGGAACAAAACCTGAGGCTCAACCATAAGGTGGACTTCCTTCAGGCGGAAGAATTCTGTTCTATTACCGGGATTCGTTGCACTAACCTCTATTTCTCTGCAAAGCGGTTCCAACCTCGCTCCTGAATGTGACACTCTAAGTGACCTTGCTCTTGTGCACAGTAGGATCTCTTAACAGTGCAACACATTGTCTGATGACATCACTAGAGAGACAGGAAACTCCATTCATTTGAATGAAATTATTCTCATTGGTTCCTGCAGCAAAAAAAAAAGGAAATTACTTTAACTCAGCTAGTGCGGGCAGTCCTCGTTTCTTGCAAGCTGCAGTAATTTCACAATTTCATCTAGCTGTAAGTAATAATTGTATATTTTAAGCAAAGCAAAATGTAAAG
The DNA here is from genome assembly GCA_036172795.1 of Pelodytes ibericus. Classification (NCBI taxonomy): domain Eukaryota; kingdom Metazoa; phylum Chordata; class Amphibia; order Anura; family Pelodytidae; genus Pelodytes; species Pelodytes ibericus. Next base: position 87,238,246 of record CM069864.1, read on the forward strand.
TACTTTGAAAGGTCATTAATATGCATTAATATTTGGAAGATGCATTTTTGAAGTCTGTCGTCCAGAAGACGGAGGGAGCTACTCACTAGAGGATGATGACGACTTACTACTGGCATTGTGAAGGGGCAAAACTGGTGAGTTCCTTTTGTAAGAAGGACTGAGCTAGTCCGCTTGCCCACAGAGTTGGTATTGACAAACGAGGGCCTTGACAGGCGGCAGAACGGGTCAAGAAGCCATATTTTTGGTGGTTGTAGATTTGGGGAAGGCTTATAATAACAAAATTGAAATGGACAATTTAAGTGGAGTCTGGAAATTAAAACGTAGCTTTTATTAGTATTCGATTAAAAGGAGTAGTTAAAAATAGGTGTACACAGAACAAACTGGTGCATAAATAGTGAATAAACTGAAAATAAAATAAAATAAAATTAGGCTTGCTTGTCCAGGTAGATAGTTAGTATGACTCTGGATAGGAATATAGAATATCAATTTGTTCAGTGGAGAAGCAAGCTCAGTGATCAGACAGTATTCAGTGTGACTATATAGATCTGTCCATATCTGACAGTGGATAGTGATAGAAAGAAAAACTGATTACTGAATATATAGGTCCTCAGTTGTCCCTGCCTGAAAAAATGCACCCTATTTTTGCATTATTTTGTTCTAGTTTAAATTGAAAATTATGATTGTTAATAAACTAATTAATCTTCAAGACTACCTTAACCTCCCCCAGTTGACAGAAGCATGATAAGCTCCTTAGTTTTAGAGAAGCATGCATTCAAAGATAGCAGTACAAAAAGTGCCAAATTTTACTTAACCAAAAATGCTATTTTTCTGGAATATTTTATTTTTTTCAGAAAACTTAAATGACCCCTCTAATTAATCTTCTAGAGTAAAAGAATCTTCGCCATTTTTTTTCCATATATAAGTTTTTCTTTTATTGTTACAAATAACACATTACAACACATAATTAAAACACGTACACTGTGCAAAAAAGCTAATCGAAATGTTCTCTTATAAAACATATATTCCGAAACATACATTGTGCTTGAACTTTATGCTCGGTCTGTTCACAGCAATCTGGTCTTTTAAGTGAGCCCCTTCTGTGCACAATCGTCCATCTCATATTTGCCCTAAAATAAGGATTATAAGGCAATCACTCAGAACTTTGGATCTCAATAAATGAAACAAGTAAAGGACAAAATGTAAGGCAACCTTATAAGAAAAATTGTTTTTGCTAGTAAATCTTGCTTCACTGTTTTTTCATATTAAATTAAAATGTTATTGAAAAAATATATTTCTCATTTTTTTTATTTCCTTCCTCTGCCCTCCTTTGTTATTGCTCCCACAGGACTTGCCCTTGCACCACATTACAGGACCCAGTGGACTTGCCATTGAACCCACCAGACATTCCCCTGCTCTCACAGGACCAGCCATTGCACCCACTGGACTTATCATTGCACCCAAACAACGTGCCACTTCCCCCCATTGGACTTTCCAATGTACCCAGTGACTTGCCATCTTTGCTCAGTATAGCTCTACTAGGGAGCGGACATGGCTAGAATGAAGGCCAGTTCTTCATTCACCTTGGTTCAAATGACGGAAGATCTGACCAACATGTCTGCCCCCTGTTAGAGCTAAACAGAGCAAAGAGAGCTTAATAAGGTACATTAGTAATATTTTTTCATTAAAGCATTACAATGCAAACTATCTACACTTAATACAATGTTTCAAATAAAAATGAGTTACTGTTTTTTGCTACTTTTGTCCTTTAAGTGATTTATATGAAGTACCTTTGTGCACTACAAGTCTTCACTGAGTAGAGTTATTTATAGACATGTGCATTCGTTTTCGGACGAAAATGCTAAACTAACGAAAGACGAATGAACGAATGGTTAATAAACGAAAATAATTCGTCCATTCGTGCTTTTGGCATTCTATAAACCGAAATAGAGTCGGTTTATAGAATTCCAATAGCATTACATACATTCCATAAACCGACATAATGAACGACTTTCGGTTTATGGACTTTCGGTTTATAGAATACATGTAATACTATTGGCTTTCTATAAACCGAAAGTCTATAAACCGAACGTCGTTCAGTTTAGAGACTTTTGGCTTATGGAATACAAGTAATACTATTGGATTTCAATAAACCGAACTAGAGTCACCATTCATAAGGAAGTCTTATGAATGGGGTCCCCAATAGTATTACTTGTATTCCATAAGCCGAAAGTCTCTAAACTGAACGACGTTCGGTTTATAGACTTTTGGTTTATGGAATGTGTAGGTCAATTGATTCGTACGAACGAATAAAACGAAACGAAAATAATGAACGAATTTCGTCTGAAACGTATGCAGTAATGAACGAAATTCGTTTTTAAATAACATTTTCGTCCGAATGGACGAAAACGAAACGAAAATTTTAGTTTTGCACATGTCTAGTTATTTGAGTAGTTTTATGCCTTGCTTTCATATGCACCAATGATGATCACTTAGAATGCATGCCCCTAGTGGGACTGCAGCAGTAGGTGTTGTTGTAGTTCCTCCGGGAGCCGAAAGGAGTCACTGTCTACTTTGCTCAGGCCCCCTCTATTTTTTCCTCCATATACTTTGATTGACAGAAGAACGGGGGGGAGGAGCCAAAGTGGAGGAAAAAAAAAAATCTCCAGAACGAGAGAGACGGAGGAGAAAGGCGGAGTGCCGGAGCCAAGTCGCCTTCAATCCGCCGCCATCCTGCGCACTCACCGCCCATTCCCAGCCGCCATTGTGTAAACCGTTACCGTCAGAGTGCCCTCCACCAGACCAGGTAGGTAGCGGAGGCGGCGGGGCGGGCCATCATACCCCGGGGGTGGGGGCTAGGCCCAGGCCGCAGCTTTGTTCGCTCAGGCCCAGCAGCCATCTTCCTGTATCTTCCATTACGCCGAGTCCGGGGCCCCCTGCCTGCGGGGGGGTTGGAAGGGGTTTTCCGGGCTCCCAAGAAGACAGGACCATCACTAGGAGCTGGAAGCCCAGCTCTCTCTCTCCCACCAGGCCTCGTCACCCAGGGGCTAGTGATGGAGGCTCCTGAGAGCCTATACCCAACCCCCCCACTCCTGCATCACAGACACCGCTGTGTATAGTGGAAAGCAGGGATCATAACACAGCTGGCTTACTAGATCTCTCCTTATAGGTGGGGAGCTGTTTTCAAACTGCGATCTCTATAGGTGTTATTGTGTTTTAGGTGGGGGGGCTGGGATCTCTATAGGTAATATTGTGTTTGAGGTGGGGGGCTGTGTTCAAACTGGGATCTCTATAGGTGTTATTGTGTTTGAGGTGGGGGGCTGTGTTCAAACTGGGATCTCTATAGGTAATATTGTGTTTGAGGTGGGGGGCTGTGTTCAAACTGGGATCTCTATAGGTGTTATTGTGTTTGAGGTGGGGGGCTGTGTTCAAACTGGGATCTCTATAGGTGTTATTGTGTTTGAGGTGGGGGGCTGTGTTCAAACTGGGATCTCTATAGGTGTTATTGTGTTTGAGGTGGGGGGCTGTGTTCAAACTGGGATCTCTATAGGTGTTATTGTGTTTGAGGTGGGGGGCTGTGTTCAAACTGGGATCTCTATTTGTGTTTGAGGTGGGGGGCTGTGTTTATTTCTAGGATCTCTGTAGGTGGGGGGCTGGGGGCTATGTTTATTTCTGGGATCTCTGTAGGTGTTATTGTCTTCTGAGAGGTGATTTCCTTTGAAATACCCAGCCTGTCAGCAGATAAGAACCATTCAGCCCATATAGTCTGTCAAATTCCTAAAAATAATAATAATCTGAATACTTTCATTAGTTCATGGCCAGATCTTATATCTAGGATAGCCTTAAACTCCCTCACTATATTAACCTCTACCACTTCCGCTGGAAGGCTATTCCATGTATCCACTACCCTCTCAGTCAAGTAATACTGTGTGTGTGTTGTGCATTGAAGGATATCTGTGCATACACACCTCCATAGTGTCATCATGTACTGCAGTATTGTCCAAACTGCAAACACAACCTACAAATAGAACATAACATGAATTTAAATATGCAGGTACAAATGGAGTAGGATAACAAAGTGCTTAAAGGAGCTCATATAGAATATATATTTATTTTTCATGCTGTAAATGTAAAAAAAAAAAAAAAACCCCACCTTCCCCCACATCCGTGGTACTTGTGTAGGTAGAGTGCTATGTTGTTTATTATGTTTACGTAAAGAATGGTGATTTGTTTTGTACTGTGTAAAACTGGTGCTGACTTATGTTTTGCTTCTGTCTCCCTATCAGGGAAAGTGTTAATCTGTGTTATACTATCGCCATTGTTTCTCCAGTGTGTATTTAGCTTCCCACACAACTTTCTCAGTGTTTGTAAACTGATGTTCTTGTGCAAGTCTGTGCTCTTAGCAGTGGAGTGTGTTTTTGTGTTGTAAATATCCATTTGAAGCTACTAACCCCCAGGAATTCCCATGTGAATGTGTAATCCACCAATTCACATTATGAAATGCAGTGTTGGTAAAGACTGGAGATCAGGCCTTTATAGACTTAGCTGTGTTAATGGCCCTGCTGATTTCCAAATAAAACCTCCTAACTAACAGGCACCCGTTCATTAAAAACCAATCTGCTGTAACCGTAACCTTGAGAACTGTAATCTTAATTTTGCATCTATGATTGATTTGTAGTATAGTGGCCCCTTGTCTTGGTGTGGTACAAAAATCCATGTATGTGGTTGGTTTTAAAATATTGACCCCATAAGGTGCTTAAAAAACAATATTACCCTGTTTGGTATTGATGCAGGGCCTACCATATTTCTGTGGCCTGACCAATAAAGTATTTTATTTGTCCTGTCAATACAAATTCTTTTTAGATCTGGTTGTAGTGACTAATTAATAGAGCATGACATGGTCTTCGATGCTTGTGTTGAATTCCCAGCACTGAGGTATATAGGCTTGAGGAATAGGCTTCCTTTCCAAAACTCACGTTCCCCAAGCCCTGTCTTAAGAAGGTCTGGGAGAGCGAAGACTCCAGATTATTTTGTGAGCATGAGTTGACCGTGAGCTATAGATATATTTAAGATATAGGTGGTAGGGTTTGAAGAGCGAGACAGACTGTGAGGTCTGAAGGAGAGGGCAAAGTCAACTTTGAAACCACGGTAGGTTGGATAAATTGAGCCACTAGGATCCAAAGGATGAGGTTTGGTTGCCAAGCAATGAGTTGCTGGAGATTTGAGATACTAAATGATGGCAGAGATGATGAAATGAGAACCATGAAGAGCAGAGTGTAGGAGCATCATTGGTAACTAGGGAAACAGGTTAAGGCAGGGCTTGACAAATTTAATTTTATTCTAGGAGCCAGCAAATTTTTTTTAGGAGCCAGACAATCACGCAAACATACACGCAATTCATAAACACACACACACCAACCCACGTCACATATACACCCCACACACACCAACCCACGTCACATATACACCCCACACACACCAACCCACGTCACATATACACCCCACACACCAACCCACTTCACATATACACACACTTCACATATATACCCCCCCTTCACATATACACCTCCCCCCCACACCTCACATATATACCCCCCTTCACATATACACCTCCCCCCACACTTCACACATATACCCCCCCTTCACATATACACCTCCCCCCCACACTTCACACATATACACCTCCCCCTTCACATATACACCTCCCCCTTCACATATACACCTCCCCCTTCACATATACACCTCCCCCTTCACATATACACCTCCCCCTTCACATATACACCTCCCCCCCACACATATACACCTCCCCCCCACACATATACCCCCCCTTCACATATACACCTCCCCCCCACACATATACACCTCCCCCCCACACATATACACCTCCCCCCCACACTTCACATATACATCCCTCCCCCCTTCACATATACACCTCCCCCCACACTTCACACATATATACCCCCTTCACATATACACCTCCCCCCCACACTTCACATATATACCCCCCTTCACATAAACACACCTCCCCCTTCACATATACACCTCCCCCTTCACATATACACCTCCCCCCCACACATATACACCTCCCCCCCACACATATACCCCCCCTTCACATATACACCTCCCCCCCCACACATATACACCTCCCCCCCACACATATACACCTCCCCCCCACACATATACACCTCCCCCCCACACTTCACATATACATCCCTCCCCCCTTCACATATACACCTCCCCCCACACTTCACACATATATACCCCCTTCACATATACACCTCCCCCCCACACTTCACATATATACCCCCCTTCACATAAACACACCCCCCCACACTTCACATATATACCCCCTTCACATATACATCCCTCCCCCCCTCACATATACACCTCCCCCCACACTTCACACATATATACCCCCCCTTCACATATACACCTCCCCCCACATATACACCTCCCCCCACACTTCACACATATACACCTCCCCCCCCACATATACACCTCCCCCCCACATATACACCTCCCCCCACATATACACCTCCTCCCCACACTTCACACATATATACCCCCCTTCACATATACACCTCCCCCCCACACTTCACAAATATACACCTCCCCCCCCACACTTCACATATACCCCCTTCACATATACACCTCCCCCACACTTCACACATATATACCCCCCCTTCACATATACACCTCCCCCCACACCACACATATATACCCCCCCTTCACATATACACCTCCCCCCCCTTCACATATATACCCCCCCCTTCACATATACACCTCCCCCCCACACTTCACATATACACCTCCCCCCCACACTTCACATATACATCCCTCCCCCCCACTTCACATATACATCCCTCCCCCCCCCCCCCCCCGCTTCACATATACATACAGTTTTTTTTCCCCTTCTTAACTTCTGAGTGCTAGGTGTCGTCTCTTGACAACCCAGCACTCAGCCGAAAGAGCCATGAAGATCGGCTGCGGCACGAATGTTTCCCCTCCCTGCTGCCTTACCTCATTGCTGGGGACGGGGAACATTCGTGCTGCAGCCGATCCTCATGGCTCTTTCGGCTGAACACTAACACACGTGTTGCGCGAGGGGGCGGAGCTTGCTGTCTGTCCCCTCGCGCTGCAAAAGACGGATGGCAGCGGCAAGGGGAACATTAGGGCAACGGCACCCGGGCGCCAGGCTCAATTTCCAGGTCGCCATGGCGACCTGGCGCCCGGAGTTTGTCGAGCCCTGGGTTAAGGGCAGAGTTAGCAGTGCGGAGGGATGATTGCAAAATTGTGAGAATGGAGTTAGAAGGCGGTAAATGAAGTGGAGTAGAGGTTTAAGACTAGTGGAAAAAGCAGTTGTGAAATGAGTAGGTAAGGGATCTAAAGTGTCAGGGGAGGCAGTGTGAACTATTATAGCTGGAGTGCCTCCGTGCTGATTGGCTGATCACACACTGATACTGTCAGTGTGCACCAGCATCCAGCTGAGAGGTAAACGGCTTACTAAAACATGTTTTACTTAGAAACAGCGGATAGGGGTATTTAACATGTGCTTCTATTAGGGAAGCAACAGTTAATGTCCTTTACTGCCACTTGAAGTGTAGAAATGACTGAATCCAAATAATGTCCAAGGGCTGTCATAGGAGATGCCAAATCACTGCCCTTCAAACAAGCAAGGTGCTTCAAGAGAAACCAACATACAGAATAAGAGACACAACCGTAGATTGAAAATCCAATTAAAGATCCTCCACAAGCAGTTGATTAAAAAGTATTCCAAATACTTTACATTTTCAGGAGACCATAAATAAGAGTGGAAACATCTGACATGTTTCCCCTATAGCATAAGCATACATGTTTGGAAGACCCGTAGATGTGCTGGCCAATTACAACTTGAGGCCAGGTGATTCCATTGAGGTTTATTGCTGGTCTGTTGCACATGTGCATGAATTCAGGGGAGCTCGGCTTCATGCAACCACCGGCCATTCCTGGGTGTTCACCATCTTTTCCCTGCCATCGTTACTGGCACTTAAAACTAGAGATTCCTCCGCCTCTGCCTAAATAGGGCAGGACTCCTAAAGAAAAAAATATATAAATAGCTCCTTCCCACTTAACCTCATTGTGCTTCTGACCTACCCCTGTTGTCTAGCTGGAGCACTAGGTTGAGCTCATGTTTACTTAGGGCTAAACCCCCTTGGTTGGGGTTATACTGCTCACCTATAGCCAATGATCTGGCTGGTTGATGAGGTAAATGCCTCCGCTCCTCTCCCAGGCCCTACATACCCTTGGTGGGGTACTTCAATGAATATAAGAAGTGGCTCAATCTGTGTTCCATGCAAGTTCCTCTGTATTTGGCCCTTTAATAGCTCCACCTTCCTGGCTCCTAAACTGGTCACTTTTGGCCTCTAAGGTCTACAATCAGTTGTCAAGCCCTGCCTTGCAGGTCACTGAAAATCACATTTGCAGTGGAATGAGGAGTGTTGGCGATCAGTGTTCACTAACTGTTGCTGGAATGCCTCGATAGCGAGGCATTAAGCAACACCTAAATGTCCTTCTGAAGCCATGGCGCAAAAGGAAGTGCCATATTGCAGAGCAGGATGCAGAACAGAAAACCTTGCTTATTTCTAAATTCAGGACAATTTTTAGAAACTACTTAGACTGGGTCTTTTTTTCTTTTTTTTTTTTTTTATAGTTTGTAATTGTGTAAAAGCTTTTCCAGGTCAAAGTTAGAAAGTGTTTGTTGTTTTTTTTGTAGTAAATACAATTATTTTCATCATATAAAAATATATCTCTTCTTATGCCGATGAAAACAAATATATAATTTGTGTGGGTACAGTAAATGAGAGAAGAAAACTACAGCTATACACAAACACCGCAGACGTGATAAAACATCCCATGTCACCAAGGGTGAGACACGGCCACAACCTCCTATACAAACCTTTTACTTTGTTTTCTATCCAGTTTGTTGTTACACCTATCTACGCACAGTTACAGACTTTCTCTGTTGGAAGGCTATCACAGGTATCCACCAGTTTGCACTTTAAGTAGGGCAGCCAGAGTATTCATTCGGAGAGCTGACTTGCTCAGTGATGGTAATTTACCTATTCTAATTAGGTCACCTGTCTTTAATTTAAACATGTATAAACTAGGTACAGAACAAGGTGAGGTCACTCCCCAGACTGTATGTATTCAGATGCACATTCTGGATATATGTATAACTTATATATTTCTTGTGTACTACAACATGGGTTGAACTAGCAGACATCCTAATTGGTCCTTATCTAGTAGAATTTGAGTATATATCAGTGGAGATTTCCTGTTCATTTGTTAGAATGACTGGTCTGTCGGTTGTAATATAGGTGCCTTATGCTATTTTTTTTTTTTTTTTTTTGGCAGCCTGCATTTAAACGGGTCTGTTTTTGACCTAAATCTTTATTTTGCAGCTTTACATGGTTTTTATGTTAGTTTAATATTTATACCTGGTGTCATTCGCTCTATAGTTGTCCATTCCCAGTTAGATACTTTAGTCCTGGGTGTTCCGGTCATGAGTAGTTATCTAGTCCAGGGCTTGACAAATGTATCTGAGATTTAGGAGCCAGCTAAAATATCTAGGAGCCAGACAACAGCACATAAACACACGCAGTCACAGACAGACACACAGTCAGTCAGTCACATATATACACACACAGACACATAGTCCATCACATATACATACAGAATAAAGGATAATTTATTCTAATTTGGAGTACCAGGGTGAAAATCCTCTCCGTGCACCCTCCACTTCTGAGTGCGAAACCCGCTACACCTTGTTTTAATACATATACATACACATCCAGTCAGTCACATACATACACACACAGTCAGACACATCCAGTCAGACATATATATACACACACACATCCAGTCAGGCACATATATACACACAAACACATCCAGTCAGACACATATACACACACAAACACATCCAGTCAGACACATATACACACACAAACACATCCAGTCAGACACATATACACACACAAACACATCCAGTCAGACACATATACACACAAACACATCCAGTCAGACACATATACACACAAACACATCCAGTCAGACACATATACACACAAACACATCCAGACACATATATACACACAAACACATCCAGACACATATATACACACAAACACATCCAGACACACATATATATATATATATATATATATATATATATATATATATATATATATATATATATATATACACACACACACACACACACATACACATACACATACACATCCAGTCACACACATATATACACACAAACACATCTAGTCACACACATATATACACACAAACACATCTAGTCAGACACATATATACACACACATACACATCCAGTCACACACATATATACACACACATACACATCCAGTCACACACATATATATACACACACATACACATCCAGTCACACACACACATATATATATATACACACACACACACACGGCAGCAGGGTTTTCTGTTTTTTTGAAGAAAAGAAAAAAAAAAAAAGCTCACCTATTAATGTCCCCCCTCCCTGCTATAACACATCAATGGAGGGGGGGGGGGGGGAGAGAGGGGGTTGCGTTCCAGCCTCAATGCAGGGAGGGGGGTGGGGGCGCGTGTTCCAGCCCAGTGGCAGAGAGCAGCTTTGCTTTCCTGCTGAGCTCCCCGGTGATCGGTGCGCGAGGGGGCGGAGCACGAAGTCTGTGCAGCCGGTGCACTCACTCTGCTCCCTCGCGCACCGATAGATTAAAGAGAAGAAGAAAAAAAATCCTATTGCCAAGGCACCATGCGGGGCTCACGATACCTGGGCGCCAGGTCTGATTTCCTGGTCGCCATGGCGACCTGGCGCCCGGGGTTTGTCGAGCCCTGATCTAGTCCATCTATAGGTGGTTCTATAATACAGCATCATTTCCTTTTGGGAAAGTATCGTTTTCAGAGAGTTCTAGGTTTCTGATCGTATGTATTTTTTTTTTTTTCTTTTTTCTGCGGCTGTTATTTTGAGAACTTTCTGCCTTTTCGATCAGCTTGCCATTTATGTAAACTAAATGAAGAGCCGTGTTTTTTGTTTGTGGAAGATACGTTTCTGTCCTGCTCTTGGGCAGTATCTTGTAAAAGGCTTTATCTGCTATCCAGGTGTTGGTTAGAAATGTGTGCACAGCCTGCTGAACTTGAAGGGGCTGTACGCCCACCTGTAAATTTAAAACTGATAATCCTCCAACTACAATCCTGATTTTAGGAAACTCTGGGGTAGGTTGGATCCAGCTATCTGGGAAATGTCTTGTTACCTAGGTCACTGGATAAACATCCCCCTTTCTTGAAAAGAAACCTATTTTATATCTTCACCCTGACACAGGAACTACTCATCCACCATCCTGCAAAGCTCTCTCATGTTGAATAACGAAGAACATATTATGGAAAATGTCTTTGAATTGTAGTTGAGCTGTAGAGCTAAAAGGGTGATGCAGTACAAATTGGCTGCACTATAATACAAAGGCATAAAGGCATATAATGGTATAAATCTGGGATAGACAAATACCAGGAAGTATTGGCTCCTAAATGTTTGCATGTTTGAAATCTATCTTTTAATTTGTGATAAACTTCTCCATTCTTTGGTGTACACTTTAAAACAATACCAATTTTAATATAAACAATGGTTAAAATACCCCTTAATGTACTATGTAGAATTGTAGATGGGTGTTTTACATGTTTTCCCAGGGCAGAGATGTAACTAGAACCCACTTGCACTCTCCATACACCCTCACTTCCCACAGTGCCTGCTTCCAAACAGCTTGCCCAGTGCTTGTGCCATATCACTTACCTGCAGATCTGGAGCACACAAGTGCTGTGCATCCAACTCCCTTCATGCTGTGTACAGACTGATCCAGCATGCAGGAACTAGATGTGATGTCATTTCCTGTGCAGGGAGAGTGTGTGAATGATCATCTGATTGGATGATCTCTGCATGCCGTTGGCTGCAGATTAACATGCTGATAGTGGCTTCAAATGAGCAGACATGCCAGTGGTCCTCTAGAGTGGTGGGCCTAGTAGCATCCATAATTGTTATGCCCCTGTCATTGGGACATGCAAATGCTGAGTCTTTTGGTTGGATGTACTAAACTGTAAAATGGTGTTATCAGCTTCATCCATGATTCATAGCTCTAAGGAAGCTGATCAGAATGTCTAGGGCTGTTTTTTAAGTCTACCAACATCCAGCCCCACTCATAATACTTGTGCCAGCAGATGATTTGGACTCTGTTTTTGTTGTATGCACTGTATAGCCAGTTACTCTGTATTTGCAGCATACTCCCACCCTTTTGGTAGGTTTTATTTTCTCTTGTATATTATTTAAGCCTGCGACGAGCTTGACACACAGACATTTTTCTTGTACCATTTTAGACATTATGATAGTTTTACTGCCACTTCCACAATATCTGTCTGGCTCTGTGAGTATATAACTTTCCTACTCAATCTGTTACACCTGCTGGATATGTTGAGGGAAAGTGTTCCAGCCCAACGACTGTACCTGAGACCCCAGAACAGGAACCCATAACTTGGGTATTTGTTGGAATTTAACATGTTTGTTTGTGAGATTCAGAAATATTTTGTGACCCTTGAAAGGCATTGCATACCCTTCTGTTGCACCCTTGGCTAATGCTGTCTGGGAGCCTAGTAATAGAAGGTTTGGTGAGAAGGAGTGATTTTAAAGCTTAGTAACATGAATGTCCATTGCAATATTTTTGTAATTAGCCATATGTTAAATATACAGTGCTGTGCTTAAATGATTAGCTCACATAGCTGATCTAATCTAAGGGTTTTCTCTCTGACTTTTTCCACTGCTCTGCTTGCCGTCTGTCCTCTTTGTAGTAATTTACTTATGATCATCATTCAAATGAAGTTCCCCTTTGCTAAACTTTAAAAAAAAAAAAAAAAATGGCTGTAGTTATGCAAATTTGTATTTGAGGCTTGACGAAAACCTAGTGGTGTCAAACTGTGGCCCTGCAACTGTTGGATAACTACTTTTTACCATACACCCCTGCAAGCCTACTTGCTGACAGAATAATATGGAGTGAGCATCAGCAGCTATAGGGCCAAGTTTGACACCCCTGCCTCTAGCTGGATTAATTATAAAATTCAAATAGCCCACAATTTCTGGATCAGTTAAAGCTGATCTCCTTTCCCTTCATATGTCCCATAAACGGTCATCTAGGCGAAAGCTCAGATTAATATAATGAAACTAGAAACGGAAGGGGTTGACCTTAATTAGAATTTCTTCCAACTACCCCAGAAAAAGGTTGGCATAGAGGGAAAAAAACGTATCCCCTTGACTTTTCCCCACACGTGGAGATCAATTATCCAAAAGAAGCAATTGGGTCACCCTCTGCAATGAAATCCCTGAACTGTGCAAAACCTGATGAAGACCACAGCGAATACTCAACAGATGGTCCACTCCCAATCCACACCCACGACCCTCTGAAGCAGATATCCCTGTAGGAAGTATCCCTGGATTACCTAACCTGACGTGCTTACCCAGGGACAAGGTGTCTTTGACGATAGTTCTTTTGGCAGTGCCCTTTTCTGTGACTAATGGGGCCATGCTGAAATATAAAGAAATGGCATAATGGGGTAGGAGCCAAACCTAGCAACTCATGAGATGGTTTTGTTTATTTTGGAAGCCAGAGAACTACCACTTTTATATAGTGTAAAACACTCAAAACCAGTACGAGCCAACAAACTAAACTGTCGGAGCCCTGGTCATCTGCAATGCTCACACTTTGACTCCCTCAGGGTTTGTTGTTGCAGTCATGCTGTGCAATTCCTACCATACCTGACCGGTTACAGAGCTGCACTTACAGACATTATCTGGACCTGTACGGACACTCGGCCCATCCCAGATCATCGTAGCCCATTAACAATACAACGTCTGCAAATAGAAAATGTATATTTATTTTCCTCCAGCTAACCTCTCCCCATTTGGTGCAGCGTGTTGCATTGAGTATGCCCCCTTTTTTTTACAAAAAAAAATCTTTTATTATTCTTTCTTTTTTGCATATTTTCCTGTGCAATTAAAAAAACAAGCTGTAGTTCAAATGCTTTGAGGATACAGGTGTGCATTCAGTATTGTACAGCCCCTCTCACGAACCACCTCAGTGAAAATAAGTGTGATCAGTAAACACATTGTCTAGAGCTGATCTACCCAAGTGACGGTACAGCTGAAAGAGTTAGAAACATAGAATGTGTCGGCAGATAAGAACCATTCGGCCCATCTAGTCTGCCCAATTTTTTTGAATACTTTTATTAGTCCCCAGTTCCCAGTCTTATAGCTAGGATAGCCTTGTGTCTATCCCACGCACGTTTAAAATCCTTGACTGTGTTTACCTCTACCACTTCTGCTGGCAGGCTATTCCATACATCCACTACCCTCTCAGTAATGTAATACTTTCATTAGTCCCTGTCCTTATCTTATATCTAGGATAGCCTTATACCTATCCCATGCATGCTCAAACTCCTTCACTGTATTAACCTCTACCACTTCTACTGGAAGGCTATTCCATACATTCACTACCCTCTCAGTAAAGTAATACTTTCATTAGTCCCTGTCCTTATCTTATATCTAGGATAGCCTTATACCTATCCCACGCATGCTTAAACTCCTTCACTGTATTAACCTCTACCACTTCTACTGGAAGGCTATTCCATACATTCACTACCCTCTCAGTAAAGTAATACTTTCATTACTCACTGGCCTTATCTTATATCTAGGATAGTCTTATACCTATCCCATGCATGCTTAAACTCCTTCACTGTATTAAACTCTACCACTTCTACTGGAAGACTATTCCATGCATCCAATATCCTCTCAGTAATGTAATACTTTCATTAGTCCCTGGCCTTATATTATATCTAGGATAGCCTTATACCTATCCCACACATGCTCAAACTCCTTCACTGTATTAACCTCTACCACTTCTACTGGAAGGCTATTCCATACATTCACTACCCTCTCAGTAAAGTAATACTTTCATTACTCCCTGGCCTTATCTTATATCTAGTATAGCCTTGTGCCTATCCCACGCATGCTTAAACTCCTTCACTGTGTTTACCTCTACCACTCCTGCTGGAAGGCTATTCCATTCATCCACTACCCTCTCAGTAAAGTAATACTTCCAGATATTACTTTTAAATCGTTGCCCCTCTAATTTAAGACTGTCCTCTAGTTGTGGTAGTTTTTCTTCTTTTAAATATACTCTCTTCCTTTACTGTGTTACTGTGATCACAAGGCATAGAGGGCTGTGTTTGTTTGTTTTTTTGCAATACATGTTTTTGATGATAAAATGCCACTTATTTGGGGTATTGCATTCAGTGTCTTCATGTGCTTATACAAGGTCTTGCTGGGATGTCAGATCTTTAAGTAGCATTTGCATTTATCGCCTAAACATGTACTTCTATCCATACAACTGTGTAAACATCTGCAGTCACACCCAGGTGATATATATGGAAGGGTTGTTTAGTGTGTTCAGCCCTCCTCATACCATCTAGTGGGCTAACTATATAGCACTCTGCCAGCCCTGTTATGATGGTGGATTGAGATATTGCCTGAGCTCCCAGTTATATTCAGAATGGGCTCCATCTAATTCCAGAGAGGCATGGCAGCTGTCGGTGGGAGAATAAACTGGCGTGTACTATCAAAAGTACACGCCAGTTTGTCCCCATACTAGGGACAACTAACATTTCACTTGTGCGTCTATATTAGAAGCACAAGTGAAAAATAAAGTTTAGTGTCCCTTTAATTTCTCATATTTGAAGAACTACTTAAATTGTTTTATTTAACTAAAACAATAACATGATATAGCTACATATTCTTGTATTTGCTTAAATGTCAATGTTTATTAACTGAAGTGGGGTAATGTGTGAAGGTTGAGTTCTTTGTTGTACTGAAAATCTATGTACAATGAGATTAAGGTGTTTTCCTGAACTTTGTTTATTTTACACCATTTTTACTGTGAAAAGGTGTAATAACCAATTAATGTAAATATTGCAGTGAATATACAGTCTCATGCTACTTAATAAATTTGCTTTAAATAAAATCAGGTTTTTTGTTTTTTTTTTAAACGATTCCTTATCCCTGGTTTTAAAACTATTTTCTAAACTGATTTTGCATATTTTGTTTAAACAATAGTTATATATTTTCTGCAGAAAGCAGATTCCTGTTTGTGCCCATTGAACCATCATCTGATTAATCCACCAGGTTTTATGATCTCTGGTATCCAACTCAATACATTTAATCCTCTGTCTCTGTACCGTACAACTTCATCCCTCTGTAGATGGCCACAAAGACCAACCTTCGTCTCATTCTTCATTAATGTCATGTTTTTTTTATAGTTACATCATGGAGTAGAGTTTAATCTGCAAGCCCCTTGAGTTCCTTAAGATTACTGCTCACAAACCTCAGGGACCATGGCTTCTAAAATCTGTACAGCTGGCTCCCTTGCATTTCTATTGTTACATATGTATAGCTCCTCTGCTTGGCTTGTAAAATGTACAAATATTTGTGAAGCCCCGGTGTAATCGTTTTGTAAAGATCAGGGTTTGCTAAATAGGAGGTTATGTCTAAAACTTCCTGCACTGTATAGTTTTATTCTCGGACACTATTCAATCACTGATCATTCATGGAAGGAAGTGTCTTGGTTAGTGCAGACTCCGGACAGCTGTTGGGCTTCTGCTTTAATCAGTCATACACCCAAATAATGCTGGTATTTGGCGCTATCTGCATGTGCACCTTGTTTATAGATAACACCCATTGTCCAAACTGAATGTAGAGAATAAAAGTGGATAAAAACTATATATACATTGCATTACCAGAATTGCAAGCAAATACATCATTGTTTTTTTTGTTTTTTTTTTAAATCTTGTTTGGGGTGTCTCCAGCTTATTTACAAATGCACAGATTTTCAGTGAGAAATGTGTAGTTTGCATGTCAATCCGTAGGTGATGTCATACACCAGAAACTCCGCAAACACATATTACTATTGGCAAAATTGCAAACGAATGCATAAATTAATAAGTGTTTATATATTTTTTTTTATTCTCTACATTTACAGTGTAAACAATGTTTAACAGGGTTACCTTTTAGAGCTCTATGGTGGTACCATCAAAGTTCAGAGCCCTGGCTCCTGCACTTGTCAGCACTTGGTAAAGACCGTAGTTGCATTTCTTTTCATTGTGCCTTACTATAATCATACTTCAGGGGTAGATTTATCATACAGCATAATGGGGAATATTGATAATACTGTATTAAAAGCAGTGGAATCAGTGGGAACATTCCATTGCAGCAATGTCTTGTGTGTATGTGTGTGCGTGCGTGTGTGCTTGAAGAAGCTCCAGGGAGTGGCCTGTATCCAGTGTATTGTAAGTTATTTGCATGTTGGTGATGGTCATATCTCTGGAACTGGCCATGTTTTACTCCTCTGGGAGACGTGTGACCGCTTTCCCATTGCAATGTTTATTTTCTCCCCCTCGGTTGAGTCTCCATGTCTGTGAAGTAAGTTGTGTATTGCTGTTAGCTGACAATGGAATCTGTCTATCCAGGTTGGAAGTAATTCTTTTGTAAGCAGACAATGTTTTACTTCTTAGGGAGACCTGTTTGTGTTTCTTGTTCAGAAGGGATCACTTATTTAGAAAGGAAAGGGCATTGGAGGCTTTTTTATTCTCCCCCAGCTTGGGAAAGCTGTATTATCAGATGCAATTTACTGACTTTTAATTGTCCCTGAAGTGATTACTCTAGTTTTTGCAGAAATAAACACAATCCCTTAGAGAGTTTCCTTATCTACTTGGATTTGGTCGTTTTCAATGTATCCTAAATGGTCTAGTGACAGTGGGGAAATCCAGCTTTGAGTTTCATGCTCTCTCCTTGAAGGTGCTGCTCAATAAAACCCTTATTTAACCATACATAGCCTTCCGAAAAGATCTCTTAAGTCATGTCTGCCTGGCTCAACCACTTTATTCATATATATGTTTTGCTGGGGGGGGGGTTTATACCTGGAGAGACTGTGTGTTCAGTGACCAATGTGAAAGGCTGTAGTCTACATTTATATATAATTAGCCTTACGATGAGCTGCAGTGGAGGAACAATTTGTTAGACTTTATAAATTCCCTTTTTTCCCCCCCCAGTATCTGAATTTAGCTGAGATATAATGGATATTGACTACCCTTTCTCAGAGGGGAGGAAGCATTCCTCCTATGGTTTACTCGTTCCCCCCGCGATCACTGAATTTAGAGAGACCCCCTGAAGTTAAAAAAAAAAAAAAGTGTCAGTGGCATTTGTTTCTTTACTGTATAATGTGTTTTTTTTAAAACCTGTTTTCCAGCGATCGCCAACATACTTTATATGCAGATGACCCGTCCTTTTATGTAACCCCCCCCAGTGTCCATTTTATACATATAATTGTGTACATGTTTAATTTGGATCGGTGAGACAGATATGCCAGCTCTACATCCCCTAAGGATGTGGGAGTGTTAGCAGAGATTTTGGCTGTCTGGATGCTGGTAGCTCCTCTATTGGTTATTAAAGACCAACCCAACCACCCAAGGTAGATTTGATGTGACTCGCTAGTCAGTAAGACTCTATTTAAATCATGATTAAAATGTAAAGTCTCATTCTTGCTGGTAGTTATTATAATCTTTCATATTTGGAACCAGATGAAGATTTTATATTTAGAATAACCTGTCAGATTAATAAAACAGCTATATCAGAACTGATTGTACTTTAATAGGTTAATCACACATATTTGGAGAACTACTTCAACTGTTTTATTTAACTAAAACCATAACATTATATAGCTACATATTCTTTTATTTGATTAAACATCAATGTTTATTAAACTGATGTCGTAATTTCTGAAGGTTATGTGTTCTTTGTTTGTAAATAGATTTGTCAGAAAACCACTTTTCCTGTTTATTTTCCAGCATTATTATTACGGAGGGTGCATGTTATCCGCTTCGATAACTCGGGTTAATTGAATTACCAAAAATGTAACTATTGCAATAATATACAGCCTCGTGCTACATAACTGAGCTCTATTTCATGCTGAATAACCTTTGAACTATAATATATGAACTCTTTTGCTTCAAAAGCTTTTCCTTCAAATAATCCTGATTTTAAACCAAAATAATCCATTTTTAAAAAAAATGTTTTTACCGATTTTAATCCACCCTGCTGCTCTACCGGTACTGCAGCCAATCTGTGCTTTCTGCCTCCATTGTCTGAAAGAAAACTTTTTTTAAATGCTGTGTAAAACAATAGTACTTCTATTTTTTTTTTTTTTTTAGTGTACACATAAGCAGCTGTAGCTCAGGGCTGACTTGTTTATAGTTCCTTGCTGCACTTATTGAGCAAACTGATCAAAGTACCCCCCTCCCTGGCACGTATCGTGCATATATTGCCCCACCCCACATGTTTGTTGAGCGTTTCCTTTTTCCTTCTGGAAAAATACTGCCAATGTCAGTACAGCAGTGCTTATAGACTCCAGATTTGTGCTTCCCCATAATTAACATAACATTACAGCTGCTTTTATTAAAGTATGCATATAAACTGCTTCACTGAAAATACAAATGCCTGTCTGGATGGAAGTATGACTTTAATTAACCTTTAAAGACATTTGACATACTTAAACGCTGGAGACAAAGGCTTTGTCATGTGTGGACTTGGCACAACTTGGCCCGCAATTGATGTAGCTACCAATGAGTTATTAAAATGTTAAAAAAAAAAAAAAAAAAAATGGCTTGGTGCCACTGTTAAATCTGCTGGTTTTTATTTTTTGTAGAAAAGGTGGCAAGCCTACCTGCAAATGGAGTTGTTCACATTGCTGCCAAGGTTAGGCCCTGTTTACTTCTTAGCAGACCATTCTGATAAAGCAAGGAGGAAGGAAGACACCTTTTGTGTGAACAGAGCAACTGGTCAATAGTCTACTTTCTAGGTCTTGACGAAACCTAGGAGCCATGCCTCCTACAATCTCTACTGCTGGTTCCTAACTTATTTTTGTTTTACATATAAATTAATGGAAGTGCCATTTCCCTGGCTCCTAGGTAAAAAAAAAAACAGGCTACTGAATTAGTGTGCCTGCCTACTAAAGTCTATCAATATTTGTCAAGCCCTGTGTTGGTATGTGTCGTACGTTTAGCACTGGGTTATTTGTCAAGCCCTGTGTTGGTATGTGTCGTACGTTTAGCACTGGGTTATTTGTCAAGCCCTGTGTTGGTATGTGTCGTATGTTTAGCACTGAGTTATTTGTCAAGCCCTGTGTTGGTATATGTCATACGTTTAGCACTGGGTTATTTGTCAAGCCCTGTGTTGGTATGTGTCATACATTTAGCACTGGGTTATTTGTCAAGCCCTGTGTTGGTATCTGTCGTACGTTTAGCACTGGGTTATTTGTCAAGCCCTGTGTTGGTATGTGTCGTATGTTTAGCACTGAGTTATTTGTCAAGCCCTGTGTTGGTATATGTCATACATTTAGCACTGGGTTATTTGTCAAGCCCTGTGTTGGTATGTGTCATACATTTAGCACTGGGTTATTTGTCAAGCCCTGTGTTGGTATCTGTCGTACGTTTAGCACTGGGTTATTTGTCAAGCCCCGTGTTGGTATATGTTCATACATTTAGCACTGGGTTATTTGTCAAGCCCTGTGTTGGTATGTGTCATACATTTAGCACTGGGTTATTTGTCAAGCCCTGTGTTGGTATCTGTCATACGTTTAGCACTGGGTTATTTGTCAAGCCCTGTGTTGGTATCTGTCATACGTTTAGCACTGGGTTATTTGTCAAGCCCTGTGTTGGTATCTGTCATACGTTTAGCACTGGGTTATTTGTCAAGCCCTGTGTTGGTATCTGTCATACGTTTAGCACTGGGTTATTTGTCAAGCCCTGTGTTGGTATATGTTCATACGTTTAGCACTGGGTTATTTGTCAAGCCCTGTGTTGGTATCTGTTCATACATTTAGCACTGGGTTATTTGTCAAGCCCTGTGTTGGTATCTGTCATACGTTTAGCACTGGGTTATAAAGTCTAATCTTATAATAGTTTTTTGACTCTGGGTGTATTGAAAGCTTTATTTCTAATGCAGCTTTATATTTTGGTTCTCTTTCTGCAGGCTGATCAGGAAGGCGCAGAGAAAAATTTCCCTACTAGATGACATTTCATCGCAATGTCCGATCGTTTGGGGCAGATATCCAAGGGAAAGGATGGGAAAAGCAAGTACTCGTCTCTCAACCTGTTTGACAAGTATAAAGGGAAGTCAATAGAAGCAGTCAGAACCACAGGTACGTTCTTACCAGAGATGCTCTTGCACTGGGAGGGGAAGCATTTTTAGGGTTGTCGCCATGTTTTAAGGCATTCCCATTTAATTTCTGTGGAAGATGGTCTTAAAGAAAGGGGGCCGTGGTATTATGTCTGTGTAAAATTGCCAAATAGTACAAATTAACAATAGCCAGAAACATTTGTTATTTCTGGAAGATTTTGACACCTTAATGTCCGAATGCATGTTTAGAAAAATGCTTTTAGTTTTGTTTTGTGTGTTTTTTGTTTTAGTCTATTTGAAGGCTATAGATGCATTACAAAGTCTCATATTGTAAATTTTTATGGATAAAATTCATATTTTTTAAAATTTTAATTTTTTAATATTTGATTAGTATTGTTGGAAAGTAATTAGTCTGTAAAACTTTCAATAAAAAAAAAAAATAATAATAGTTTGAGAAATCCCAGTATTGCCTTGTGACTTTTTTGTCATAGAACTCCGTGGGAGTGTTCTTGCTCAGGTACCTAAAAATAACTGTCTGGCTCCTGAATAGGTCTGTCAGATATTTGGCAAGCCTGGGTTTAAAAAAATCTGTGACTTGGTTTTCACTAGCTTCGCATTGTGGTGCGTCTTGTGTGTCAGTCATGCCACCTCTGCTTGCTTTCTTTTAAATCTGACCCTTTACTTTTAGTCTTGCTGTCCATATGTGAGTATGTGTTCTAACCTTACAACTTTTTTTTTTTTTTGTTTCTCCGCTGTAGTTATACCTAGACATGGCTTACAGAGTCTTGGGAAAGTTGCCGCTGCCCGGCGTATGCCACCTCCCGCAAACTTGCCAAGCTTGAAATCCGAGAACAAAGGAAACGACCCAAATATACTTATAGTGCCCAAGGACGGTACGGGATGGGCAAACAAACAAGAGCAGCCAGACCAAAAGAGGTGAGTCCAGCGGGGCGGGGGATATTTGCTCAGCACTGTACTTCTCGCCTTGACTCTTGGTGCCAGAAGGATTAAGCATTACACTTCTGGAAAAACCCTAACATTCAAGACGAGGCCCAGTGGGTGGGGGCTTCAATGTATCTGCTAAATCTGTTTCTTTGCTAAAGTAAATGGACTGTTTTGTATATAAGGTTGGTTCACTCATTTCTGCAGTGAAACAGCAGTCTGTCATTCCACCCGGCAGAGGACAGAGGCCTTTTTGTTGTAGGGATTATTTTTTATTTTTTTTAAATATTTTTTTATATTTGCAGTTAGTAGTAAAGCGAACGTTCCAAAACCTTCTGTACAAACGATTTGCTTCTTACGCATCCCTTAAAATAAATATATAATTATCACTTAAATACACTAGCAGCAAAGTCCCTGTCTGTGGATTGTTTATGAAATGTATCGGACAGATCCTTAAAGCTGTTTCCACATGCAATACGGTTTCTCATCTTTCTACTTTAATTAAGGGGACTGTGACTACTTTTGTAATGGACTAAAGTATTGGGTCACACAAGTATAATAATTGAATTCAGGTCTGTCAATCAGATCCATTGCCACAGGTGAATAAAGTTAAGCACCTAGCCATGCAGCCTTTACAAATATATGTGAATATAATGGGTTGTTCTGAGGAGCTCTGTGAATTCAAGCGTGGTACTGTGATAGGATGCTGCCATCTTTTGCAATAAGTCAGGAAGAACTTGACTGATCTGGTGCAGCAGCAGTGTTTAGGAGACACAGTGGGGAGAGTGAATCTGTGTGCACATCACATCTGACGTACTCGGCGGCTGTCTGCTTTGCAAAAACAGATATTGAAGAGTTTAGAGAGAGCAGGAAAAAAAAAACTAGGTGAAATGGTTTCCACAAGCCATTTTTTTGTTTTCTGCTTCCCTTTTTTACCTTTTTTTTTTTTTTTTTTTTTTTTAATGAGAAATAGCTATATTTCGACTTTGTATTATGCTTCGGATACGCCAAGTTACAAGTGACTGCTTAATCTGCCACATGTTGTCTGGTGGGGGATTTCTCAGCTCTCCCCCATTCCTTTTTTTTTTGTTGCAATTAATACAAAGCATTTATGTTTGTGACCCTATGTTGATGTCTCCAAACCCGTTTCTCACCCCTCTGTACGCTGCAGTTCCAGTGTGACAGTTCCTGTGCCGCAGGAGTCGCTGCCGCCGCAGGGTTTGCAGAAGTCTGTCTCCAATTTACAGAAGCCGACCCCAGTGATAAATCAGGAGGTGAGTTTACTCTCAATGCCTCCGGTGCCCTGCAAGCCCGTTCGGTCCGGAGTACCTTGCTTACACCGCTACATTGAAGGGTCTACGCAATAAAGAGAGAATTGTATTCCAATCTTCAGGCCAAAGTAGCAGAGTTAGAAAAACTTCTCCCGTTAAGCTGCATTGGAGAATTTCTCCAACTCCATTACATTGGCCTGAAATATTATATTCCCATTGCAATTTGTTGCAGGTCTGTTTATTGAGTAGACCATTTGGTGTGCAAAGTATATATGTTGTTGGATATAATAGGTGTAAATATATATGCCACAATAGCATGATCCCGCCTATAGACTGGACTTTCTCTCTTTTTAATCTTTCAGAATATAAGTTTAGTGCCAGGTGGACAAAAGTCATGGGCACAGCTGAATGGAAAGCCAGCAGGACAAGATGGTGGTGCGTGATCTTCTTTTAATGGAATATCTGCTCATGGATTCATTGTCACCAGGCCCCGAGACCATGGAATGTCTGCTTTGTCTCCTTCCTTGTGTGTGTGTCTTTAATTTTTATTTTTTTATCCACAGGTTCAAGGGGCTCAAACCGACTGTTGTCCTTCTCTCCCGAGGAATTTCCAACACTGAAAGCAGCTGGCGAGCAAGACAAGGCTGGCAAAGAAAAGAGCGCCTTAGATCAGTCGTATGGGCCAGGACCAAGCCTCCGCCCCCAGAGTAAGCCCCTCGCCCTGCTTCCCGGTAACCGCTCTGAACGTTTTATTGTCCGTCCTCCCTTCCCTTTTCTATGGCTTCACGCCCTCTCACCTGATCTGCCTCCACCTCCTCAGATGTGCAGCTTGCTTTTACAATACAGCTAAATATCTCCTCTGGTTTTTTTTCTTCTATATTCTACCCTGTGTATAGAAATATCTGGGACTACATTGGTTCATTCTCCTAGGTCTGCCTTCTATTTATCACATAGCTCACAGGATGAGCATCCACCTTTTCCTCCCCTTTTTAGTTTTGGCACTTTCTGTCCAATTGTATTAAATACAACTGTATGCATAGTTATAGGAAATATATCTTAGATGGTAATGCAAAGTATTTCTATTCGTATTTAAACCCTTTGGTGACGCATGCTTTTTTTTAACATTTCTGTGGTGTTTTTGTTTAGCTGTAATATTCCTGTCTCAATTGCTATACTCTCATAAATCCTATACTGTTTATATAAGAAGGGCTTTCTTTAGATCATTATTTTGACCAGATCATATAATTTAAGTTTTCTTCTAACTTTTACTTCAAATCATTTACACATCTACAAAGGCTAATAAATGAACCTGCTAAATAGACTGATGTGATCATTGGTCGCTTCATCAGCTTTTGCAGCAGGGCAGTGCCATCTTGGAACGGCATTTTGCCTTTGATTATGGTGAATGTGATTTCTCCAGAGAGATTGCCCCTGATGTCCAATTTTGGTGTGGCTGAATGCCTCCATATCGAGGCATTACAGCAACTCCAGCTGAGTTGAAGTGATCATTGATTGTCTAATTTAGCTTCGGAAGCACAGGCTGTACCGGTATATTTACATCCCGTATCTTTTAAGGGTTTATATGTTATATTCCTGAGATGTTGTGTTGATAATTGAATATTCTATTTGGTTCCATATTCCTAAATCTCTATTTTACCACTGATGATATATAGATTTCGAGTGCCTGTTCTGTAGTTAAATCTGTGTTCTGCGATGTATGAAATATTACATTTAGATACTGCTGTATTTATGGTTGTGAGTAGTTAGCCTGGACTGATATACATGTCTTTATAACTTATTATGCATAGAATAATGTCACATACAGTGTAGAGGTAATTTCTGTAATATCATTGGCTCCCCGATGTTTTTTGACCATCGCTGGGATTGACCGTGGTCCATTACTAGAGAGCTGTATAAACTTATGACTGTCTGCTGTGAAATATAAACTACCTGACCCAAAGAAAGTAAAAAAAAAAACACCTCTGCCTCTATTTTAGCTTTTACATTTAGAAAGCTCCTTTGTAACTACAGATTAAAGCTACTCTAAACATTACTTATCCTGCGAATTGAGAGAGATATGTTTTTCAATGTCTGTCGAGTCTCCGGCTTATGACATCACCTGGTGGCTAGATATGCAAATGACATGTTACAGATTGAAAACCCATTCATTGTCATATTAAGCCACAAGATAAACAGGAAACTCCTCAGACACTTTTAGATCATATATTTATTTTATGCATGTGAATGCAATTCTCCAAACACTGATATTTTTCATTTAAAAAAAATAAAATATTCTCTATATTCACAGTGTAAGATGTTTAGGGGGACAGTGCCTTTTAAGGACAGTTGGCCCACCTTGTCATCCATAACAAATGCTCTGATATTGCTCTTCGGGCCAACCTTATGCCAAGGCTTACAAGTGGCTATAGATGCTGGACAGATAGACCAATGCTGGAGCCATCTTGGATAATTTTAGAATGGTACAGCAGTGAGAGGTAGGAGCCAACAGGAGAGATTAAAAGAGCAGTGGCTCCTGGGAATTCTCAAGCCTTGTACATCCCAGGCATTGACTGTATTTTCTGCTCAGTAATATGTGGCTGAATGCTCTTTTATATAAATTGAACCTCCTTTGTGGCATTGGTTTATTTTTTAATGTCTACATTTGAAGAGTGTTGGACACCCTGCCAGTAAATGTGTCTTGGCTGTATTGGATATGGTTTTATTGGAATGTGTACTGTTATCCTGCTGAAGTGGTCATCTCGTTGAACTCATTTTGCTAATGTGTTCCTCTTTATTCCTGTTGTCCTGTTTCAGATGTCACCAGTTGGAGGGAGGGCGGTGGGAGAAGCATCACATCCGGCGTGTCTCCATCCGTCTCTCCTACCGAGCCGGGCAGCAAAACTGCCACCCCGGGGGATGCTGCCCCCTCCCCAGCGCCTGCGATAGAATCCAAGGAGCTTTCGCTGCGCCCGGCTCAACCCAACCGAAAAGGGGCTTCTCAGTTCAACACATACCATCCACCGACGTACCATGACATGCTACCAGCTTTTGTACGTATTTACCGTCTCTCATTGTCTCCCAAACACACTGTGGAGTTATCCTTTGATCATTGAGTGGGTTTGCGACCTGTCTTATGGTGTGCTGTTTCTTTTACAGATGTGCTCTCAGCATCCTTTGGAACCCACAGGGACATTGGATCGAGCTTCCTTCCCTGTCCTCACAACCTCTCAACCTCGTGTCCCGTTTAGACCGTTCCAGATGAATGACCATGAAGGGTAACCCCCAAATCCAGATCTGTGTGCTTTTTTAAATGGTGGTGGTGGGGGGGGGGGGGGGTTATATATAAGACAGCCAAGTTTTAAAACAATCACACGAGTTATTCTGTAAAAGATTGCCCTTTCACCTTTTTTTTTTCTCTTGAACATAGGCCAACATGTTTATCGGGCTCAGAAGGCACTTTCACCACACATAGGAGATTTTAAGTGCGATAAAAAAAAAATGGAAAAATAATTATTATAAGGGTTGTTCTGGCACTAAATGTAGTGGAAATACCCAGAAGTTAGCCTTTTTTTTTTTTATCCTTGTTTTCTTTCCTTAATTCAAAACCTGACTGTTGCTCGGTTAAGGCCTGTATATTTGATGTCCGGCTCGGACTAAATGCTATTCACAGCTGAATATGTCTAAATATTTCCATTAAATCATATACCATTACTTGATCTTGGTAATCAGACCCCCCCCACCGTTTGTTTATTTTCTGCCCTGTATAGGAGAGAGAATCGATTTTCTGCAGGACCTTCTCGTTCTGTCCGCCCCTCTCGCCCACAAGGTGAGAGGACACCAAGACCCACAATTATTAACGCTGAAGACCTGAAGGAGTTGGATGACCTTGACAAGGACTTAGAGGATGGCTGGGCTGGTACGTAGCTGTTTAATAAAGGACAGAGAGTTGCGCTCTGTTCCATCTCTTACTGACATGACTTCTCTCCCTCCACACAGGTCTGCACGATGAAGTCGATTATTCGGAGAAGCTGAAGTTCAGCGAGGACGAGGAAGATGAGGAGGGGGCAAAGGATGGCAGAACTAAATGGTGAGCCTTGTTGGTTATGCTGTGAGCTGGATAGGTATCCAATGAACTGCTTTCTGTGTATTGTATCTCCAGTTAGTGCAAGACTAGTGGGCCATGCCATTAATTATTACTTGGCAAGGCACATCATCCTAGACTGGCAGAGCCTTGTGTTTGCATATACCTCTTATCCATGCCTTTCTGACGTCTGTATCCTAAATAAAGCCATTGACTTCCATCCTGCTTGCTTAAATGACCACTTTTTTCTACCTTTCTAATTTTTGTATCGTTGCCAGTATATGTGATGTTCACTGGTCACATTGTGTTTGTTTTTTTTTTTTACACTGAACAGTCTTCTCAATTCTAAAAAGAACCGGCTCCGGGCAGGAGTTGGCCAGTCCCTTTTCCACCGTCTAAAAACAACCTTTCTTCCATGTAATATATTCCAGGAATGGATGGGATTGCAGGAGACAGAGGCAGGTGTCATTTACCTCCACTGATAGTGCAGAAGCCAAATACCCAACAGAGGCTGGGAAGATCTGGAGTGAGCCAATGACTCACCTGCGACCTGTTCGAAGGACACCGGAACCGCCGGCACAAGCGTCCCGGAAACCAAACAGCTGGGCGGCCGTGGCTGAGCACCAGGTAGTGTACATATGACTTTCAATTGGCCCTCTCTGGGGGATTCTAAGCATAATGCATTTGCAATTTGTCAGGATTTCAAATAAACTTTTGATGCAGGAATGCTGGCATTTTTCCTGTTTATTGTGCTAGTGAAAAATCTTTTCTAGTTGCATATGGTTATAACTAGCCAATCCGCAGTGACCACTAGATTAGCATAGGGATTCTCATATAACATGTTCCGTGACCTTGCTTTACTGCTGCCAAAATGGGCTTCTTAGCTTCTAAATGAAGCAGTTCCAGCACATGCTTAGAACTGATAATGAGTACATCTGCACTGATCTGCCATTGAAAGTGGTGCATGCAAACGGTCCTGCACAATGTACATTGTAAAGATTATTAGGTGAGTTTTGTTTTATGCCAGCAGTTTTCTCCTTGGCATATGAATACCAACATATTTTAGCTTGATGCCCCATGAAAGAATAACCTAATACATTGTGCGGACTGCGATAAACTTGCTTTTGTACACAGTAGGATCTCTTGGCAGTGCAAGACATTGTCTGATGACATCACTAGAGAGACAGGATATTCCATTCATTTGAAAGGCATTATTCTCATTGGTTCCTGCAGCTAAAAAATGAAATGACTTTTACTCATCTAGTGTGGGCAGTCCTTGTTTCTTGCAAACTGCTGTAATTTCACAATTTCATCTAGCTGTAAGTATTTTATATTTTAAGCAATGAAAAATGTACGTTGACAGCATATGAATATGCATTAACATGTGGAAGATTCATTTTGGGCACCAGACAGTACCTTTAAGTAGAGTGGAGTTTGTATTACTATATGAAACAAATTTGTTCAGCCCTTATGTACTGTACATAAACTCTGACAATCTATTACACATATAGTTAAAACAGTTACTACATCATAAAAACTCATAGGAAGTACATTGGAAACATTCCTTTTAAATTTCCAGTTTATGAGCACTGACCGCTGCTATTTTTGTGGAGGGGAGCTCAAGAGATTAATATTCGGATACTTTTTGTATTAACGTTAGTTTTTGTTTTACAGAAGCCAGCACCCATCGCAGTTATGCGACAGCAGTCTGCAGAAGAAAAGGAAGACAAAGTGCCACCGAGACAGAAGTTTGTGCAGTCCGAGATATCCGAAGCGGTCGAGCGCGCCCGTAAGAGACGTGAAGAGGAGGAGCGGAGGGCACGGGAGGAGCGTCTGGCGGCTTGTGCCGCTAAGCTAAAGCAGCTGGACCAGAAGACCAAGCAGACTCCCAAATCCCCAGGTGGTGATGCTCCAAGACAGGCGGAGAACAAGGAAAACGAGGACCCTAAATCTCCAGTGTCAGACAAGAGCATCAATCAGGAGAGCGCCCATACTCCCCGGAGAGGTACGGCAACCTGGGAAGCTGAGTTATTGAAATCCTTAGCAGACACCTCCTGCGCAAAGGCACGGGAAATTAGTCAGGGGTGGTACATGTTCTACTTCATCCCGTTTTGTTTTACAAACTCCCTATTTGGTTTTGCCCAACCGTCCATATAATGTGTAGACATTTTAAATAGAAAATCTTTAATGAAAGAATATAATTAAAGGGTTTTATTGAGTCCTTTCTGCTCGTGCAGCTCTATCGGGGAGTGGCCATGTTTAGACTCTTGGGTCAGATGAAGGAAGACCCAAGTTGTCTGCCCCCTTATAGGACTATACAAGCACAGAAGTGTTTTATTTGTATTCTTTATTTGTATTCTTTCATTTTTTGGTCTATTTCAAAATGCCTTCACTTAATGCAATCTCTCCGTCAAACATAACTTTAATTATATGGCGACAGTTGTCATTTTAAGAAATGGATAGACTCGTACTTTTGGAATGATTAGGGTCTTACACTTTGTTACTTGTGAAGTGTACACAAAGCTATTTAGTGAGTAACACACAAACGGCTCTTAATTCAAACACACTTCATTTCTGAACAAGGCATGGTCACTATGCCAATATATTTATAATTCACATCTACTGCATGTATTATAAATATTGCCAGATTTCTTTCTTTCATATTTATTCCCATTCTGTTGTACCATCCCTTTTTTTTTTTTAATGAAAGCACTGTGTTCATAGTCTGAAATTTATTGCCAATCTTGGCTTTCAAGGCACTTAATTGGTTTAAATCCCAGTGCTCGTTATGTTCCTAATAATCAATGAAATCACCTTGGTGGAAATCTATTGCAAATTGTACCTTTTTTTTTTTTTTTTTTTTTATGAACCCGATTTACGTTTTAATGAAAGATCTTCATTTTGTTCTAGTAGCATCCCTTCCTAAAGTATACCTGACCTTTTGGCAAGGGTACGTCCCTGTCATTAGTGGCAGTAGTGTTTTATTCAAACATTGGATAACTAGTTATATTGCAGCTGCTTGATACAAATGCTGAAAAGGTTACTGTGCGGAATTTGTTCTCCATCCAATGCAAGATCTTATAAAACATCTAGCTTTTCTGGATTATTTTTGATCTTCTCATAATTGCTGCCACATTGTCTGTTGCTTTTACTTGTTTTAAGACGGATATTCTTAAATACGCTGCCCTGTTGATTGCATATAGAAGATAGTAGATTTTTATAGTAGATTTTTCTCTTTAAACATGCAATTTTATCATCCTTTGGAATAAAGCTATTTAAAACAAGGCCTTCATTTGCCACTGGGTTTTTGTTTAAGAAATATAAGCATACAAGCTCCGGAGGGACATCGAAACCACTTTAAAAGTAGATCTCTTTGTAAGGATCGGTGGCGTCGTATAATCTGATTTACATTTTGGTGATCTGTTCCCATCATGCACTGCCTCTTCCTGATAGGTGGCCTGTATTCTGTCATTTTTGCAACAGGTGCAGTGATCTGAAAGGTGTTAGATGCATGCCCCTCTATAATAATAATAATACACATCCTTGTGACTGAGCATCATGGGATATGTAGTTCATATGCAGTGCCTAGAGATTTAAATTCTGATTTTATAAAGCATGTTTTCTGCTGCTGACCCCATGCAAAAACCAGGGTCTCTCCTGCTGACCCCATGCAAAAACGAGGGTCTCTCCTGCTGACCCCATGCAAAAACGAGGGTCTCTCCTGCTGACCCCATGCAAAAACGAGGGTCTCTCCTGCTGACCCCATGCAAAAACGAGGGTCTCTCCTGCTGATCCCATGCAAAAACGAGGGTCTCTCCTGCTGATCCCATGCAAAAAACCAGGGTCTCTCCTGCTGACCCCATGCAAAAACGAGGGTCTCTCCTGCTGACCCCATGCAAAAACCAGGGTCTCTCCTGCTGACCCCATGCAAAAAACGTGGGTCTCTCCTGCTGACCCCATGCAAAAACCAGGGTCTCTCCTGCTGACCCCATGCGAAAACCAGGGTCTCTCCTGCTGACCCCATACAAAAACGAGGGTCTCTCCTGCTGACCCCATGCAAAAACGAGGGTCTCTCCTGCTGACCCCATGCAAAAAAACGTGGGTCTCTCCTGCTGACCCCATGCAAAAACCAGGGTCTCTCCTTCTGACCCCATGCAAAAACCAGGGTCTCTCCTGCTGACCCCATGCAAAAACCAGGGTCTCTCCTGCTGACCCCATGCAAAAACGAGGGTCTCTCCTGCTGACCCCATGCAAAAAAACGTGGATCTCTCCTGCTGACCCCATGCAAAAACCAGGGTCTCTCCTGCTGACCCCATGCAAAACCGAGGGTCTCTCCTGCTGACCCCATGCAAAAAACGTGGGGGTCTCCTGCTGACCCCATGCAAAAACCAGGGTCTCTCCTGCTGACCCCATGCAAAACCGAGGGTCTCTCCTGCTGACCCCATGCAAAACCGAAGGTCTCTCCTGCTGACCCCATGCAAAAACCGAGGGTCTCTCCTGCTGACCCCATGCAAAAACAGAGGGTCTCTCCTGCTGACCCCATGCAAAAAACGTGGGTCTCTCCTGCTGACCCCATGCAAAAAACGTGGGTCTCTCCTGCTGACCCCATGCAAAAAACGTGGGTCTCTCCTGCTGACCCCATGCAAAAACCAGGGTCTCTCCTGCTGACCCCAAAAACGACCAGACGGTTGCCTGCTTCCTATGGAAACATGGCAGCTGACAGTCAGAGGATAAACTGGCGTGTACTATAAAAAGTACCTGCCAGTCTATCCTCATACTAGGGACAACGGACATTTCACTTGTGCTTCTATATTAGAATCACAAGTGAGATATAACATTTAGTGTCCCTTTAAGGACATATAACGTGTGTATAAGTCATGAATGTAAACAAAGAGTGTGGCCAGTTAAAGCAAAGATGAATTATTTATGAGGATAAATAGGCTAGCAAGAAAGCAATGTTTCCTTACCAAAAACAGTGTATATTTTTGGATGAGTACACTAAATGAGAGGGACATCAGTTTAACTAGAGCAGTATACTGTACATTACTTGTGCTGTGTGTAGTTGGTCGCCAGAGACCATGCTGATGTTACTTGTATGAAATAAATACAAAAATGGCAATGCAGGCTTCCACTCTACATATAAATGGGCAAGCCCAGCAACTGGAGATGCCTTATGCCAAAAGCTGAATCGGATCCCCATGTGCGATAATGTCATAATCTAATCTAATTTGCTCTTGTCCGACTGCATTTCTATATAATCCAGGGAAATATCCCTGGGAGGGGCATTCTCTTTAAAAATGGTCGATTACCCCGATTTGTTATTGGGAAAATGTATATAGTAAATGTTAAATACTCCTCCGTTGATTTAGTTTGTATGTGCTTTTCTGACTAATGTAACACAAACAATCCTACATTTCTGAGAGCTAAAAATAAATTATAGGTTCCCTCCTCCTTCATTTCCAAGTCAGTCCTGTCCTGTTGTGACACATCAGATTTAAAATAATAAATCCAAGCAAGGACTAATTTTTTCATCTATTTGTGGGTTGTTGTTTTTTTTATTTTTTATTATTTGAACTATAAACTTAAACACTTTCATAGTTACTTTATATATAGATTGTGATGGCCAATCTGCGTACTGCAGATATTCGGGACCAACTGGTACATTCTTTTGTCTGCTATTTAAAAAAAAAAAAAAAAGTGTTTTTTTATTTTTTTTTAGTTAAATCTTTGACATTATTTCTCCATTACTTATTGAACAGCAATTGTATTTATCTGTTGATCAATGTAGTTTCTTCTGCTGTTTAGAAAAACAAATGTTTGTTTTTTGTGTCCTCCAGAATACTCTAGTCAGGAGTATCCTCCTGATTATCTTGAAGAGGAGCCTCCTGTAGCACCCAGGACTGAAACAAGCAGCGAAGACGACTATTTAGAACCCACCTCCCCAGTACAGGAATTCAATAAACATCAAAAACTCATCCCTCCCAGATTCCAGCGGCAGCAGCAGGTATGGACCTTCCAAGGCCACATACCCCCATGTTGGGTTCGGTGTAAAAAATATCCGCTTCTAATTAGATTAAAACCCATTCTTTAAGGCGTATTGGCACTTTTTAGTTGCTTTGAGCTTTTATGCCGCCCGTAGTGATGCTGATAATCGACTTTTAATTGTCCATTTTCTAAATATTTCATTTCTCATCACTTTGGGGGGGAAAAAAAGACCTCTGACCTGATCTCTCTGCAGGAGCAGTTATATAAAATGCAGCAGTGGCAGCAGCATCAACAGCAGCAGCAGCAGCATCAACAACAGCAGCAGCAGCAGCATCAACAACAGCAGCAGCAGCAGCATCAACAACAGCAGCATCAACAACAGCAGCAGCAGCATCAACAACAGCAGCAACAGCATCAGCAACAACAGCAGCAAGCAGCTTATGTGGCTTCGACCCATTCCAACCCCCCACGCACTTTCTATTCCCACCACCCGCAGATGTTGGGATTTGATACTCGCTGGATGATGATGCCCACCTATATGGATCCACGGATGACCCAAGGCCGTGCACCTGTGGACTTCTATCCTCCTTCCATACATCCTCCAGGTGAGTGCGCAGCTACGCTACAGCAAACCAAAGCTCTTCCCAGAATTCCACGGCACACCACTTTTTTTTGGGGGGGGGGGGGGTCTGGGAGCCCGCTTTTCGGGCCATAAGTAGCGCTCGGTACAATGGAGATATCTAGGGCTGCAACTCAGACATCGGAGAATGCCTGGTATGTGCCATAGCTCTGCTACTCAACCTCCCAAGCTTCCCCCCCCACCCAGAGAGAAGTTGAGAGGTTTGCCATGATTACTCACACCGGTCTCTGGGAACAAACTTTATTTTGCAACATTTGGGTATGATTTTAGCAGGCCTGTGACAGCTCCCATTGCTCTACAAACCATTTGAGCACCACCTTTAAACTGCAGATTTCATGAATTTGATACCCTGTGAAATGCGTTGCCGGGTGACACAGTGCCCTGTTTCCTAGGAGTGATGAAGCATATCATCCAGCAAGAGTCCATGAGCAACTCTGCAGGCTGCCAGGTTGAGGACTGTCAGACTAACCTGCAAAGAGAGGGGAGACCACATTCGGCAGAGCCTGTATCGGCTTGGAGCCCGGATGGCTATGTCCCCCTGCAGAACAAGGTCTATTCCAGGTCTCCTCAGAAGCAGACTGACTGCACAGGAGAAGGCAGCTACAGCAGGTAATACCCAGCTCTGTCATCTATTGAAGTGACTATTGCATCCAAATTGTTTGTACATTATTTTTTATTGTCTTTTGTGCTTTATGCCCAGAACTGGGATATTGTATTGTATGTTTTTGACTATAACAGTCACATTGATAAAGGTGCTATTATTTAACGTTCTTGCTTTCAATTCCAAAATAATTATATATACACATTTCAAATTGGGAATGGCTTATTTTTGGACCATATTTACTTTTGCAGCCACAAAACATTCCTCCTCCTCCTCTTTTTCTTTTTTTCTTTTTGTTTTTTTTTTTTTTTAGTAAATTTGGATGGCCCCAGATTTATTGTGCGCCTCCCAAGCATTGTATTGGAAACCACTAAACCTTACAGACAAGAGACCCATGTGCTGTCCTGATAGGAATCTCATGTGTCCATTGTCAACGAAAGGTTGAACCCCAAAAATGGAGACGTTTAGCAATATTTAACTGCTCATTGCAGAGAGGAGAGAGGACACCAAATATCACTTGACCAAAAAGCAAAAAAAAACTTTTGCACACCTCTTGGACATCCACCAAATTGTTCCCTGTTAAGCATCCTAACGGCAACTTGCATCTCCAGAAAAACCAGCGTTCCTGAGTGGGACAGTAGGGCAATACACACAAGCAACGAGTTAGAGTACACAGGGGGATTGAAACACCCTGCCTTGCTCACTGTGGGTTGCCTTTACCCCCACTGACTTATTTTCTGGTTTGCTTTCAGGAACGAAAGCTCTTGCTCTGCCTCAAGGGAAAGGTCAGAGGGTGTACACACCCACCACGAACCCTTAGATGAGAGAGGAGAGGACTATTTAACAGCCAGCACTTATGAAAAGAAGTCCGCTGGGAACATAAACAGCTGCATTTCACCTCCGCGAAGAGGGCAGGATGTTCTTTACCAGCATCTCGAAACTGTTACAGACTCTTCCCTGGTCAGGGGGCATCCGATTGGTGCAAGAGATTCACCTTCAAGGGCCTCTGAGTTTACCAAGAACGATAAAAAGTCTCCGTTTAAAGGGTGGGGTTACGTAAATAAGTCGTCTGATACTGCCAGCAGTGTAGACGAAGAACTCGCTAAGGAGGAACAATTGTTGGGCTTTGATTCGCGGAAGAAGGAAGATGGCCAGGATTCCGCCGATGAAACTCGCTGGCGAAGCGACTCCACGAACTCTAGTAGCCAACAGCAGTCTGAGCATCTGGGCAGAAGTCGCAGGTCAGGCCCAATAAAGAAACCTGTTTTAAAAGCACTTAAAGTAGAAGAGAAGGAGCTGGACAAAAGCAAACCAGAAATAAAAGATCAGGTGAAAACGATGAAAGAAAAACTTCTTTCTAGACCTGAAAACGTGGTAAAAAGCGAATATGTAGCTCCAAGCACTTCATCAGTATCGTCCGAAGAGAAAAAACATTTCCACGCTGGTCATGTCGGGGAAACTGATAAGGTTCCTCAAGAGCCAGTGGAAAGGAGTTGGGAAAATAAGACTTCCCGTGAGTCGAGCAACGCTCCCATGACGACAAAACGAAACAACTGGATATTCATTGATGAAGAACAAGCATTTGGTGGTAGGTCTCAAGGTCGTGGAAGAGGCAGAGGCTTTAGAGACTTCAGCTTCAGAGGCCGTGGGGCCAACGGGCCCTACAATGAGCAAAGAATAAGTAGAGGTCGGGGGATAAGAGAGTTCAATCCACCAGAAGATTTCCGAGGTAAAGTCTCTCGCCGGCGCGTTGCTAGTGAAACTCACAGTGAAGGGTCAGAATACGAAGAACTTCCCAAACGTAGGCGTCAACGAGGGTCAGAGAATGGGAATGAACCACCCCTTTTAGAAAGAGAGGTAGACGAATTGAGGAAAGGTGACTTCCAGGACTCCTGGAGGTCTAATAGAAACTATTCGGATGATCCTAACAACCCTGACTCGAAGTCTAGGGCCCCACGGGCTTTTGGAAGATCCCTTCCACCGAGGCTGAGTAACAGCTATGGGAGAAGACCTTTCACCTCCAAGGAGTCATCTCATTGGCAGCCCAAATCCGCGGGATCCTGGCATGAGTATAACGCACCATCTGAGTCTTATGGGACCCGCCATAACACTGATAGAGACTATGGTCAGGATTATAGATACTCAGATTCGTATACTGGTAGAGGTTTTGATGAAAACCAAGGAGATGAGAGGAGACCTTTTTTTCAAGATGAATATTTAGACCGCGATAGCTTAGAGAAGAGGTCTTCTTTTGGTAGGAGACGTCCTCCTCGCCAAGACAAGCCACCAAGGTTTCGACGTCTCAGACAGGAAAGGGAATCCGTTGGCCACTGGAGTGGCGAAGAAGTGGCTGGCACCGCGACTAATCATGACCAATGGCAAGCGCGTCAAAAGGCGAACCCTAGTGAGAAGCCTGGACCCTCAATCAGGAGATCCCCTGAAATGGCCCACCATAACGCCGATCACGTCAACGAAGAGTGGGAAACCGCCTCGGAAAGCAGCGACTTCAGTGAAAAGAGGCCAGCGGACATGGAAGGCGATGGGAGTCTTTCGGCAAACGGTTTCTCTGAAAAGCGAGAATTGGCCAAAAGGAGTTTCTCCAGCCAGAGGCCTATAGTGGACAGACAGAGTCGCAAGGTGGAGCCTTCTGGTTACGAGGAAAAACCTCAGAGAGCTAACGGGGGCTCCTCCCGTATTGATTACCAACAGAGTGGAGCGCCACCGAAGGGCAGGTAAACGGCCGCTTACGTGTGTAAATGTGCATGTGCCTTATCCCCTTTAATATTGTGTAGACAGCTTTTTAAATAAATGACACCTGCATCAAAAAAAGGCTTTGCTCTTCTAAATATATCATGCTGAACACGGCAATATATTAAAAAAAAAGTGTCCTGGTTCTTTAATAATCCATGGACGCTAAGCTTGCGACTTAAGCAAGCATGTGTGCTTTTTTTGGGGGGGGGGGGGGGGATTTCACAAAAAACAAAAAGAGACTGTTTACATTGCATTTCTGAACAAAAATGGCCACTTCCCCGGAGATCTAGGGCATTTTGGCTATCTTAGCAGGCTGCATAGGAAGTAATTTAAAGGGGTTTTTGCTTCCTCTGTGGTTCACAAGTAATATTACTCCATACACAACACGAAGTGCAGTATTACTGCTGCACTGCACAGAGCAGCCCAAAGCGCTGCCAGTAGGTGAATTCGAAGGCCAAAGCCTTTTTGTACCCTTA
The DNA here is from genome assembly GCA_036172795.1 of Pelodytes ibericus. NCBI lineage: Eukaryota > Metazoa > Chordata > Amphibia > Anura > Pelodytidae > Pelodytes > Pelodytes ibericus. The sequence continues at coordinate 87,276,315 of CM069864.1, forward strand.
ATACTCCTTCAGCTGCTATATAGTAACCGCAGTTTAAAGGAAGTGGTTTCAGTTCATGTTTAACTTGATCAAAGGAAACCATGATTTTTCAAGGTTAATCCTGCATCTTCTATCTTTTTATAAATAGACTTGTTTGGGGAAAACTTGGGATTTTTTTTTTTTTTAATTTTTTTTTTAATTCTTCTTTTTCCTTCTGATTTGTCTACATTACTCTTGAAACCCAATCGTCCAATCTTCCATTTGTCGTCTTAGTGCTTTAATGCAGACAGGACAAATGTTTACTTGCTAAAAAAACAAAACCAAACGGGTATCCTCCATTTTATCATGCACCAGTCCTGTTACTTTTTTATGACCTGGTGTGGATGATGGTTGATCTTTCCTGTGCTCCATAGATACATTTCTGAATTTGTATGGGATGAATTGGAAGGACTTCCTTTTTGAACATGTTTCTACACAAACTGTACCATATCTTGGCTCCGCTTTGTCTTTGTTTTACTGATTTATCTGGTCGTGTCCAGAAAATTCAGGGTTTTCTGTCTATCTGTACATGCGAGTGTGTAGGAATTATACTATGCCAACATTGCTCACACCTTCCTGTTCTTCTAGTCGATGCACAGAAGACTCCTATATCCAAGAAGGCAACCACCACCGATATGGACTGGAGAGGGCTATGCACTGCGATAATGGAGATGTCCCTGGAAAAAAACAAGAGAGGTCCTCGAGATCTTCCGGATTGAAAACTAGCGAGAAAGCAGAGGGCATTACACAGTTTGATATAAAATATGGAGGTAGAGCTTTGTGGTTTTCTTCCTGGGGTCATTGGTTCTCAGTAGTTGACATGAAGGTTCATTGTGGGCAATGGTTTTGTTTTATTCAGATTCTGTTCTGGAAGAAGACCCAGAAGTCGGAGGAGATGCTTATTCTGATGTGATTAATAAGCCGCGGCGTGTGTTGGATAAGGATCGCCGGAAAAAGGACCAGATTGTACAGGTGAGGGACCGAACGGTTTACTTCGGGTTTCCTAAGAAACACAAAGTATCTGGGTTATTGAAGGCCACATTGAAGATTCTTAGCAGAGATCCAGTGATGGTCAGGGCAGTGTGGGTGGTGAAGGTTGGCACAGGGGAGGACTGTTCTTCACCGTCCTAAAACAGATTACCTGTGGAATTATTTTGGAGGTTAAGCACCTTTTAAATATTTCTGTGTTTTCATTGGGTTGTTAGGGCATCTGTCAGCCGATCATGGATTGTTAATGGTAAAATGTAATTATTACTGGTTAGCCAATAAAGATATTAAACTGAATGCATCGATGTCCGTGATAACCGCCTTGGCACAGGAAAATTGTAAGCAGCTGATGGATTGCATAGTAGAGCAAAATATAAAGCAGGTTAAACGTTATTGGGAAAGATTATTGGATAAAGGCACAGGAGTACGGATTAATAGCTATGCTTTAAAATGTCAACTGGTGGTGAGTACGTTATGTTAGTGGGTTTGCCTGTATGGTAATAAACGCGTGTGTTTTATGTGTCTCTAAAGATGGGCAGCAGTATCCAGTCCAGGATTCCTCCTCGATTTGCCAAAAAGCAGAATGGCATGTGCCTGGACCAGTCTGACGTTGGCGGCAAAGAGATCTGGGAGAACAGCCAAGGTTAGAGACTGGTCTGATGACATCACAGATGTAGCGCAGTTGCACCATAATTCTGCTCTACCCCATGTGTAAAATTATTTCTGCCAGAAAAAGCCGCTGTTCACCTCTTGCGCCAAAATGAAAAACTGTTTACGAATATTTGTAGTGGACGCTGTATAACAAGTCATTTATTGTTGCCTATTTTTGATCACTTTATTGGACCACAATTCTCTGCACACTCCTAATCTGGCGCTATCTACATATTGAGACAAAGAATGTAGAAAACCCTTTCTGACAGCTTGATACATACCAACAGGCATGAGAGAAAAAAAACGACTGAAGGAATCGGGATTGCACATATTAGCGCGACTCTATTTATACATAACCCCCATTGGCTTGCGTGTTGTGCGCTGTACTGGATGTATATATACTTTTCATTAGTGTGATTTATTTATTTTTCCTGTTTCCCCAGGTATGCCTGTTCAGCCCGGCAGCGATGCCTGGAACAAACCAGTGAGTGCATTTAGCACCGAGTCCAGCTCCACCGAGGTGATTATTACATTTAGCGTTTTTAGTTCTGGGGTTACAGGGCGTATCTGCAAGGCCCGGTCTCAGTGATGTTCCAATAGATCCTGCTGAGTCTTCACATGTACTCAATAGAAGGATTATTGAGGAGGTGTTATAACAAACCTTGTCCTTCTCTTACAGTTACTCTTACTGCTCTCCCATTTATCTATTTTTCTTTCTTTCTCTTCTATAAGTTTTCTCTCTCATTCTCTCCATTTATTTATTTTTTTGGCACCATCATGTTTGTAGCTTTTTTTTTTTTTTGGGGAATTGGCCCATGATAGGTCACTATTGATCCAAGAACTTTAGTTTGGGAGTTGCTGGTGTATCCCATAGCACATTGATCTATTTTGTTCCATCTGATTCCTGTCTTGAAGCAGGATGACCATGAATAACCTCTGCCATGTTATCTGCTGTTCCTCCTCCTTGGGTAGTGTTGTATTTTTTTTTCAAGTGTGTTGACTGCTGGGTTCTCTTGGCATACAATCCCCCTCACTCATAATTTGCTTGGCCTGTTAGGGCTTCAAAGCCAGTCAAGGGGACAGCGGCATCGACCTGAGCGCTGAGTCTCGCGAATCATCTGCCACCTCTTCACAGCGTAGCTCCCCATACGGTACCATGAAACCGGAGGAGATGAACAGCACCGGCATGGTGGATTCAAAAGCAGATTGCCCTAAGGAACAAGGGCAGAAACAGTCAGACAAAAAGGTGTGAGATGTGTTTACTGGGCCCCTCTGTCTTTATAGCAGGGTAGTTTCCATATCTGTGTTTAATTATCTTGCACACCCCCTCCTCTTAAGATGTGTTCCATAAAGGACAATGGTCCGCAAAAAAAAAAAAAAAACAAGTTCAGATTAACTGAAAGATTGCATCGTGTGCAGACATTTTAAATAGAATTTTTTAATGAAAAGAATACAAATGGAGCATCTTATTCTGCCCTCCTTACCTCAGTCATGTTTAGAATCTTGAGCAGATGAAGGAAGATCTGACCCAAGATGTCGGCTCCCTTGTAGAGAAATACAAGCAGAGAGAGTGCAAGTTGATTAATTTCTATTCTTTCATTAAAAGGTTCTATTAAAATATTTACACTTGATCCAATCTTTCAGTTAAACAGAACTTCATTTTTTCCCCCAGCAGTTGTCCTTTAAAATTTACTACTTTGTCTATAAATTCTTACTCACTGGATCTCTTGTGCGGTGGCAAGTAAATAAATTGCACCATCCAAATTCTGTATGTATAGATCCCTGTTTTTTATATTGTTTTTGACTATCAGTCCGTCCTATGGGGTTTGTCTGTGTAACAATCTTCTAAACTGGGAAGGTGTTTTGCAAAAGTATTTGTGCAAATGAGAATGTGAACAGCTAGAAAAGATGACGGTGAAGTAGGAGTGAATGTGATTTACATATACTAATGCGAACAGTTGGGAAGAATGGCAGTGCTGTAGTATGGTAGCCACAAGAGGGGGGAACCAGAGCCTCAGAGGAGTTGCTACTAGAATAGAAGAGGTATCCTATATTAATGCTGAAGATTCATAGGTAAGTTGTTTGTTCCAGCTTAAAAGTATTGGGCGACCCCTTCAATATGGCAAAGTTTTTTATGGTTAAGGTTTAACCCCTCTTTAAGTGTTTTGGATGGTCTGCCTTTTCATAAACGACTTGCCGTGTGTGTTAAGGGCCACGTGTCTTCTGTTTCCCCAAGGAGTCCGAAACCGGCTCAGGGCTGAACAAGGAACACAAGCCGGGTCCCATTGGCAATGAGCGCTCTCTGAAGAACAGGAAGGGATCAGAAGGGGCAGAGCGTTTGGAAGGTGGTGTGCCTCCAGTGAACGGGGTCGAAATCCATGTGGATTCTGTCCTCCCGGTTACACCTATTGAATTTGGAGTAAGCATAAGTGTGAGAATGTCGTTGTTAGATTCTTTACAAACCTGTATGTGCATACACAGTGCGTAGATCTGTAAATGGTCATTTTGACAGCTAAGAGACTCGAGATCGAGGCTACACTTCACCCCTCCTCCTCACTCACGAGTGCTTAAAAGAAAACCAAAAGTAGGGCTTGACAAAGCCATGGCTCCTAAAATCCCTACTGCTGGCTCTTAACATTTGTATTGTTTTACATATAACTCCATTTCCCTGGCTCCTAAAAAAAATAACCAGACTGGCTCCTGAATTATTCTGTCTGGCTCCTAAAATCAGCAGAATTTTTCAAGCCCTGCTTTAAAACACAACCGAACCCTATTTAATAATACTTGTATTTATTACGCCGATAAATGTATTTATTACGCCGATCACACAGCACTTGGTACAGCGCCTAAAGGGGATTTTATAGGTTAACAAGAGAACAAACAAAGATCAAACAGTGTTTTATTTGCAAATAGAGCATGAAAGAAATGTAAATTGCAGAATTGCAAGTAAATGCATATCATTAAGTGTTTAATTGAAAGAGTGCCTTAAATTTAGATGGCTTTTTATGTAATTAAAGTATAACTGACAGGGGGCAGACATGTTTGGAATCTTGGGTCTGATGAAGTAATATCTGGTCCAGCATGGCTACTCCCCCTGTTGGTTTTTTAAGCAAATGGAGCTCAATAAGGCACATTGTTTCAATAAAGAATTTCTGTATAAAGCCTGATCTAAATTTAAGGTAATCTCTCAATCAGAAGTGTATTATTTGCTGCATTGCCTTTTAATATGTACTTCCGCTTGTGACTAGCTACAATGGGAAAACGGGATTGGCGTGTGTGAGTCTTGGGTATAACATTTTAACATTGTGTCTTCTCCTGTTTATTTTTGTACAGGAGGCAGACTATTCTTTACCCCCTGGATCAGCCCCAGGTTCTGCCGCTAACGCAGCCACAAAGTTACAAGATGCTTTGACCAGCAAGGTGAGCAAATATATTACTATATCTCCGTCCCTTCTGAATCGCGCCGACCTGTCCTGTTTTGTTTTAATGCTCTGTTCAGTAATTCAGGTGTCTAACAATTTGCTGCCAAAATCAGGAAGAGAGAGTTCACATTTTAGTGAATAGGCCCCATAATCTCTGGAATCTACATGTGAGGATCCTTGTTTGTTTGTTTTTTTCAGGATTTAATTTTTGTTATATTGTATTTTTCTTCTCCTGGTCTCTGTGATCCAATAGATCCGTCTGACTCTTGACTATGTGCACAGAAGGGAGATGAGAAGACATTACATTGCGTGTTAAATATACTGAGAAAGAATGAAACTTTTATTTATAAATGAACTTTCTGCATGAATATGGAATGAATGAAAGGTCCACTGTCTGCTAATATAGGCGTAAACTTTAACGGTTACTATAGAGCTTTAAAGGACCACTGGAGGCAAAAAAATAAAAGTATTGCATCAAGTGTAGAAATGATTTAATGAAAGAATATAAATTAATCACCTTACTGAATAGCTCTACCGGGGGCAGACATCATGGGTCAGATATTCCTTCATCTGATTATGAACAAAATCTCCCCCCCTGACAGAGCTATATAGGCACAGATGGTTCTATAACGTACTCTGTTTTTATTCTTTCATTAAAGTGTTTCTATTTTAAGTGCCTACACTTGGTGCCATCTCTCAGTTGAGTAGATGAGGTTTCCTCACGGTTACCTGGTCAGACGGCATGCTACCGTTTCCTTACTTGCCGTTTTTGTCTTCTCTTCTCTGCAGGCGGGGTTAACGCAGTCCATACCTATTCTTAGAAGAGACCACCACTTGCCGCAGGGCATGAGTCTGAACCCCATGTCCTACCCCACGGCTGACCTCACCCTGAAGGTATGCAGATCGTACTTTCACCCACTGGTAGGCCCCTGCGTCTTTCTTTATTCACAGCCAATTAACAATGATTTTAATAATAATTTTTTTTGCTCATGAGATATTTTACATATACTTTGTATTGTGGCTAAGGCTGTATTTTTTAACTCTTTTTTTTCTAGGGTTAAAGTCGACATTAGCTTCTGTAGACCAAGTGCTCACAAACACTCTTAGTTGTGGTTTAGCGTAGCCGAGTTCACAGTAGTTGTTGGCTCTTCATCATAAGGTAGATACTACAACCACACTGAACTGCTAGATCACTAAATATAATATATAACAGTCATGGCTAGCCTACGCACTGCAGGTGTTTGGGAACTACCTATGCTCATATCTAAGGCTCTCCCGCACTCCTGCAGTGCCAAGGTTGCCCATCCCTGGTGTAGACGTGTTATAATGAAGTAGCTGGAAATGCACTGGCAATATAGCTATAATTTTATATATAATTTTGTTTTGGGGGGGCGGGGGCAATTCCCCTGTACCTCCTACCTTTCTTTGCCTCCCCCCTTTCTTTACACGCTTTGTGCCATTGCCTTCCTTGAGTGTATTGTTTTATTCATATAGATGGAGTCGGCACGCAAGGCCTGGGAAAACTCTCCTAATTTGCCCGAGCAGAACTCTCCTGCAGGATCTGGCTCAGGAATACAGGCGCCATCCAGCGTGGGAGCGTCCACGGGGGTGAATTACAGTTCCTTCGGAGGCGTGTCCATGCCACCCATGCCCATTGCTTCAGTGGCTCCTTCTGCTTCTATTCCAGGTAATGTCCTGGCAGCAGCGGCTGTGTCCCACATACTTTTTCTAGAAGGCTGTGTATATTGCAAATCACCTACCTCCCTTTTTTCCCATTGAGTTTGTGCAAAGGATGTCAACCTGTGAGGCATCCCCACACTATTTCTGGCCCACAATTCCCATAATACTCTGTTAGCTAAGAGGCTGGCAGGGGAAGTATGGGAAATGCAGTCTGCTGGAGGGCCAAAGTTTAAACGCTGCTGGTCTATGCAATGACTAATTTCCCTTGTCCTGGTCTCTGTGATGCTCCAATAGATCCTTCTGACTCTTCACTATGTACTCAGAAGGGAGATGAGGAGACACAGTTACTGAGAGACATGTACATGCCAGTGTAAGCCTTTTTCCATTTGTACAATAAACCCAAACCATTCATGTTTCTTCAAACGTTTGCTAATATGCCGCGATTCCTTTCCAGTGTGTTTCAGCTAGTCACTGGTTAGCTTACGCCTAGATCAAAAGATAACGTGATTTTGACTGACTGGGTGGCGGCACTTGTGGGAAGGCTTCTCGTGCCGCTAAAAGAACCAATCAACATAGTAACATAGTAATTTAGGTTGAAAAAATACATAAGTCCATCAAGTTCAACCCTTCTACCTATAACGAACCCCTAAGGAAGCTATTTTGAATTTTGCCTCCTAGGAGGAATAATTCCTTCTTTTGACTCCAAAGGGCAATCAGATTTCTCCTTGGATCAATAAGCTCTATTATTAATGCTTATTCTATTATTAATAGCCCTGTATGGTCTACTTTTCTAAATAAAAACATCCAGACCATTTTTAAATGCGTCTATTGTGGTTGATAGCGCTACCTCTCTTGGCAGTGAGTTACATAACTTTATTGTCCTTACCGTAAAGAATCCCTTCCTTTGATCAAAATGCATAATTAGAATGTTTTAGGGTTAGATATAATTGGTTTTTTTTTTTCTCCCGTCTGACTATTGTGTCTGCTGTCCTAATTTCAGGTAACCACATCACCCCTCTGTACCTAGATGGTCACGTGTTTGCCAGCCAGCCTCGTCTGGTTCAACAGACGATACCTCAACAGCAAGGTTACCAGCAGGTACGCACCAGCATTCACCTGCTTACCAGACCTCCTCCCCAATAGGCTAAACACATGGGGGCAATCTGTTCCTCGTCTCTGTGATGTTCCAATAGATCCTTCTGACCCCTCACAAGGGAATTGAAGAGACCCCCGTAAAAAAAAAAAGATTAAATGTCACCTATATTAAACCCATGTACAATATACAGAAAATAACCCTGGTGGGACTGTGCCCCTTTAACAAAAGATACCTGTGTGTCCAGAGCAGGCTCATTGTATCTCTCTTTCTCTCCTCGGCAGGCAGCGGCAGCTCAGCAGATCCCTATTTCTCTCCACACATCCCTTCAGGCTCAAGCTCAGCTGAGTTTGCGGGGAGGCCTCCCTGTCTCCCAATCACAGGAGATGTACAGTTCCATGCAGCCATTCAGGTAATGTCTCTGAGATGAGGGCGGGGCTATTGATGTGGAATTGAGTCCAATCAGAGCATTTTAGATTAGTTATAGCAGCAGCAGCAGCTCTGATTGACCTGGAGCCTTAAAGCCTTCCCCTTCGCCGTGACTGACCGGTCCCTTTCCTTGTGCCTTCAGGTCCCAGGTGTATGTACATCCCAGCCTCTCTCAGCCCAACGCCATGGTACTGACCAGCGGCACCGGGCTCAAGGCTCAGTACTCGCCGTTTCCGGGCATGCAGCCCCTAGAGATGGTGAAAACACAGGCGGCCTCGTACCAGACCATGAACGGAAGCCAGCAGCTCGTCTACGAAAGCCAGCTGAACCAGGCCGCAGGGATGGGAGCCTCTCAGATGATGGACTCTCAGCTCACACAGGTAACTGACTGAGCAAGACCCCCAAGAGGTGTGCAGAGGCACATTACCCATGGAACCACGCAAGAGAGAGGGACTGACAAGAAACGCCCACCTTGATTGAGTGCTGTGCGGTTCATCATTTAAAAAAAAAAAAAAATTTGTATGGGACCTGGTGACGTCCATCACCTGGTATTGTTTGAAGAGTGAGTGCTGATAGACCTGACTTGTTTTCATCTGTGCTTACAATCTGGTAGGGCGGGGTTGTTGGATATAGATATGGGGGAGGCATGAGATTATGGTTGCAGGATCATGGATGAAGGCAAGATGATGGTCCTCAAGACAAATGCGAGGAAGTTGGTCTGGTGTGTCTGTAGTAACTTTGGCTTCCTCTCCGCAGTTGACCATGCCCATGTCTGGTGCACAGCTCCAAATGCCTCGCTATGGTTCTGGCCAACAGGCAATGCTCCTACCACAATCCATTCAGCTGTCCCAAGGTCAGAACCTGCCGGTTGGAGCACCTCGGAGGATGCAGCCCTTGAATGCAAACAGAGAGGTAACTATGGTTCACTGCAAAGGGCCAATCAATGGGCCATGCCTGTAATGTCCTAACCATGGGATATCAGCAGCCCTGCAGGGCATAGTTATGGTGAAATGCGTAGGGCATTCCAGATCTTGACATATCTTGCTTAACATGTTGGGTTGTGTTCAAAATTGGATTAAAAAAAAGCAATATACAGGTTTATATTTTCCTAACGATATTCCGGTCTTTCCATGATACTGGCACTGTATGGAGCTAATAGGTAAAAATGCAGAACTCTTGGTGTAAGTCATAGTTCAGCCCAGTTATTCACTATTCTAGTGCTTTAGAACCTGTAGTATTGAAAACCATATTACGGGGGCAGAACTAGCCATCGCTGAAAACAGACACGTGGAAGCAGAGCTTTCTTAATGGCAAACCCGAACAAAAAGGCTAACCATCTACAATATGAACAGAAATGGGACAAAATGTTTATTAAGCTGTGTGTTTATCATAACCCTCCATTACATATCGAATATAAACCTAAAAATATAATTGCGGTTTATGTGAGTAAGCAACTTTATCAGACTGGAATGTTGATGTATCTGTTGATATTGTCTATGTAATGTCATATTAGCTATAATTTAATAAAAAAAAACATTGCATTGTCTTAATGTGGTGATGCCTGTCCTGTTTGTTCTCTAGTCCTCTCCGATGGAGATGAAAGGCTTTCATTTCACAGACGGTAAACAGAATATGCCCTCCCAGTCTGCCATGCAAGCACAGCACTCCTATCGGTAAGGATCCTCCGAGCGTGGTTAGTGTTTGTGCGTATCTGCCTTTGTCTGTTTCTCGTGGGGTTTCTTACACTGCTTGCTGACCATTCCCCTTAGAAACAATAGATTTGTGTCTAAAAAAAAAAAAAAAACAAATAAACCTCATTATGGACCTTGCTGTCCGACCCCCCCCCCCCCCCCCCCCCCTGTTTTGACCACAACTAAGTAGTCCGTCTTTTCAGAAAGTCTGTTAAGCCGCAGGGAAGGCTGGCTGCATTGCATCTTACCACTTCTTGGTTTGGGGGATGTCATTCTGCAGGAGGAGATGGAGGAATGTCTGTTATTGACTCCTGCACTGATCAATACGAGTGATTGATTATTGGGGCCTCGGCACAGTGAGAAGCCTTTTTGGTGTGCTTTTGGGCTGGAGAAGGGTTTGGTAGTATGCATCCTTTTTATGGCTGAAGAGGAGCAGATGGTCACTCCTTGATTTTTATAAAGATCAGTTATGAGCCTCAAATCTATAAGAGGAGCAACCACCATATAATGCTACCGTTTACTGTGGTACATGTAGATTTCAGTTTATAGAATGTCTCAATAAATCTCTATTACATTTGAACCATAGAGAAGAAGAGAGCTCTGCCCTTTGTATTTCCTCCTATAGCTGCTTTTGTTGTGGCCAAAACTCTTTGGGTACTACAAAGGTGTGTCATTTTTGTGTATTATTTTCGTTTGCCGACATAGTAAGCCTTTTTACTTCTAAGAAACTCTGAGCGGTAAGTAATGTGGGGCTCCGCTGATGGACTACAAGCGGCTCCCGTGATCACAGGCTGGAGATGATGGGAGATGAAACCTACAACCATTTTTTACAATTTAACACTGAGGCGAAGGACTCTCCAAATTGAACACTCGGCAGAAAGATTGTCCTAATGTCTGTTACTGATTTAAGAGGGAATAATAGGTTTATTTAATTCCGTAATAGGATGTAGTTTGAGTTTAATGGCAGCTAACCTTGGGGAATTTGTTGAAATCAACAGACAGAAAAGAAGGTATGGCTGATAAATAAAAAAAGACATGGTAATGGGGTGGGGAATACTCTCTCTTTAATCTTGTAGATCTCTGGTCACAATCTGCACAGCGCCCCCACAATGCTATGGATTACATTATGCTTATCCTTTTGATCATACCCTGTGGCTCCCCATATTTGACGTGTCTACCTTTAAATAATATTCTATACTTACCGCCTGCACAGTGAATAAGCAGCAAGTTTGGCAAAGCACAATAGTATGTTGTGTTCGGTAGCACATTCCAACAACTGCTTTCTGATCCAAGTAGTCTGTTTGGTGGTACTGTACATCTATATTCGCACCTCTAGCTTGCCCACCAGCAGAGCTTGCAACAACAAACAATAACTGTTACCCCCGTAGTCGCTACTCTCTGGCCACAATGTGCTTTGCCTCTTCTGAAACAGTTGCCTTTCATTTTAAGGCCCAGTTCAGCTAGTCCCAGTGGAAAGTCACCTGGAGCGGGGCCATCTGCCAACTTGGGGTCTGTGCAGGGACACTATCCTCAGCAGGTAAAGCAGAGCAGTCCTGTGAAAGGAGCGGCCTGTGTTTTACAGTCATTATTTTGTAGCTTTAGAAAAGTGCTATCAAACTGCTGCCCACAATGTATTGATGAACTACAACTCCCAGACTCTCAGCTGACAGTCTTATGGGAGATGTAGGCTGTCGGCAGCTGGAGGGCCACAGTCTGACACCTTTGATTAAGAGCGTCATATATTGAACACTGACTTAACCTTACTTAAAGGGACCATGAACCATTTTACATTCATATGTAGATTTATGCAGATTTACTGTGTAACTAAGGTGTATAGGATAGTGTCCCTTTAAATGCCTCATCCATTGCTGCAGTGTACTTATGACTTCAATGATAAGGGCCATATTTAGATCAGTTGCCATTGGGCATAAATCCACTGTTAAAAACACCAATATAGGTCCATAATATGTGACACATGGGGTTTTAAGATAATGGTGCAATGCACTCTGTGGCTTATGAGAAATCCTGCCTTGTGTCAGGGAGTTTGGCTTACATGCTGTAGATTGTATGTAAAATCCTATGTATTTCTTGATGCACTATCATGCAGTGCGGTGTAGATGAGTAACTGCTTGTTTTTACCTTTATAAGGTTATGTTATTTCTATTGCACCGTTGACTCCACTATACTCCTTGATCTTTCTTCCATCAACGTAACTTTGGAACGTGTGCCTTCGTGACCACCCAGCTTTATTATGCATGTTAACGTTTGAGAAGTATATGCTGGACATATGTGACTTCTACCCCGGGGGAACCGCTTTATTAATCATGGAGGGGATCACATATGAACTACCGGCATTCAATTAATTTGAAACGCATATGAGGTTTACATTCTGCAGCACAGCCCATAATGTATATGCCCCTCAAATGGCTGGTCATCCAGCTGTATGCATGAGATCAGGACTAGGAAGGGTTAATAACGCCTCAAATGGCTGGTCATCCAGCTGTATGCATGAGATCAGGACTAGGAAGGGTTAATAGCCCCTCAAATGGCTGGTCATCCAGCTGTATGCATGAGATCAGGACTAGGAAGGGTTAATAGCCCCTCAAATGGCTGGTCATCCAGCTGTATGCATGAGATCAGGACTAGGAAGGGTTAATAGCCCCTCAAATGGCTGGTCATCCAGCTGTATGCATGAGATCAGGACTAGGAAGGGTTAATAACGCCTCAAATGGCTGGTCATCCAGCTGTATGCATGAGATCAGGACTAGGAAGGGTTAATAGCCCCTCAAATGGCTGGTCATCCAGCTGTATGCATGAGATCAGGACTAGGAAGGGTTAATAGCCCCTCAAATGGCTGGTCATCCAGCTGTATGCATGAGATCAGGACTAGGAAGGGTTAATAACGCCTCAAATGGCTGGTCATCCAGCTGTATGCATGAGATCAGGACTAGGAAGGGTTAATAGCCCCTCAAATGGCTGGTCATCCAGCTGTATGCATGAGATCAGGACTAGGAAGGGTTAATAACGCCTCAAATGGCTGGTCATCCAGCTGTATGCATGAGATCAGGACTAGGAAGGGTTAATAGCCCCTCAAATGGCTGGTCATCCAGCTGTATGCATGAGATCAGGACTAGGAAGGGTTAATAGCCCCTCAAATGGCTGGTCATCCAGCTGTATGCATGAGATCGGGACTAGGAAGGGTTAATAGCCCCTCAAATGGCTGGTCATCCAGCTGTATGCATGAGATCAGGACTAGGAAGGGTTAATAGCCCCTCAAATGGCTGGTCATACAGCTGTATGCATGAGATCGGGACTAGGAAGGGTTAATAGCCCCTCAAATGGCTGGTCATCCAGCTGTATGCATGAGATCAGGACTAGGAAGGGTTAATAGCCCCTCAAATGGCTGGTCATCCAGCTGTATGCATGAGATCGGGACTAGGAAGGGTTAATAACGCCTCAAATGGCTGGTCATCCAGCTGTATGCATGAGATCGGGACTAGGAAGGGTTAATAGCCCCTCAAATGGCTGGTCATCCAGCTGTATGCATGAGATCAGGGCTAGGAAGGGTTAATAGCCCCTCAAATGGCTGGTCATCCAGCTGTATGCATGAGATCAGGGCTAGGAAGGGTTAATAGCCCCTCAAATGGCTGGTCATCCAGCTGTATGCATGAGATTGGGACTAGGAAGGGTTAATAGCCCCTCAAATGGCTGGTCATCCAGCTGTATGCATGAGATCGGGACTAGGAAGGGTTAATAACGCCTCAAATGGCTGGTCATCCAGCTGTATGCATGAGATCAGGACTAGGAAGGGTTAATAGCCCCTCAAATGGCTGGTCATCCAGCTGTATGCATGAGATCGGGACTAGGAAGGGTTAATAACGCCTCAAATGGCTGGTCATCCAGCTGTATGCATGAGATCAGGGGTACAGGTAATACAATTGTAGAAATATATTTTGTGGTAGATGTTTTAAAGGGTGCACCAACAGAGTATTCTGAATAACAGCCATATGTTTAAATTGACTTCATCAAAACATTGTTTATACTGTTTATGACATCACCTTGCAGCTTGATATGCAAATTAGTCACGTCCAATGACAAATGGTTAATTTGCATATCCGTTCACAAGCTGATGTCATATACAGGAGAGACCACATAGAATAAACTGTGTTTTAAATCCCTATGCATTTGCTTGTAATTATACATAATTACCACAATTTACAGATTTGTTTTTTTTTTCATTATTATTCTCTAAATCCACAGTACAAAGTGTACCTTTTTGTTTGCCAGTTTATTGTGGCCTCTGTACTGTGCTTCCAGGTGTAGTCTTTTCACAGTGCTTATTTGGGTCAGTATGTTCTAGCTGCCCTCTGTGCTGTAAACGGTTCTGTGTACTGTTTAGATGCATGAATTTTCAGTACACGGCGTGAACACAATGTGCTGAAAGATACGGAGTACATTCGTCTTTAAAAGCAGCTCCACCTACTGTTAACACATATGCTTTCTGGATTATATTGGTCAGGAGGGAAAGAAAAATGACTGGTTTTGATGGAACAATCCACTGATGTGTCAATAACTGCACTTTTTGATGACCTCACATGAATACCATTCTAATCTCTCTCTCACTGATTCTCCCGTTAGAGAGGTACTCTCTACGTCTCTTAAGAGTCTTTGCGGTTCCTTGAAAATCCATTTTAAGCTAGGGTAAGGCTAACCCTGGACACTGTAACTGTGGGCTACAGCTCCCATGATTCCCTTGGTTTGGTGGGCTGGCATCTTTAACTGTAGTCCAGAATTATCTGCATTTGCCAAATCTTAACCAACCCTGTCTTAAGCCATGTGATAAGAAAGCTGTTAGGTCTCATTACCTTGTGATGGATAATACAGATAAAATAAATTGCATATTCTCATGTGGTGCTGGAGATCTACAAATCCCATAATCTTCCCTCCCCTGTTGGATACCTTGGTTTAGATTGGTACATCATTTTGAATTGACGCTCGACATTCAGCTCCAGGCTGTTCTCCATGTAGGCTATTATCTGTGGTCCGTGATGATCTAGACAACCAAATATGGTCGAAATGATTCTGTAGAAAGATAAATGACCATCATGGTTGGTCTTCGAGGATAACGGTCTGCATTATGTCCTTCCCCTGGCAGTGCTATACAAGCAGAGAGGGGGCAATAAGCTGCTACTTTCATCAGAACATTTCTAGTTCAAATTTCTACGCCTGATGCAACCTTTTAATTAAACCGAACTTACATGGTTGCAGTTTTTATTTATTTTTTTAAACCACTCTACTGCTGGAGGATTATACTGTTGCTTTAATTGCAATGTATTGTAATGTCTGAATTCAATTGTACACTCGGAAGGTTGTTTGTTTTTTTTTTAATATTATTTACATGAGGAAAAAGTGTCTGACATCTATCGCTGCAGGACCATGCTGCCCCCTCTGGTTTTAATGTTAGCTCAGTAACGTCTCCTCTTTTCTTGAACAGATAAAATCGAAATTGAACGACAAGAAAAGCAGCCTGGGACCCCCTCAACTCTCAGAGCAGTCTTCAGCAAATCCGATAAAGCCAGTCCGGACTAAGGCCATCAAGCCTCAGATGATCAAGGTGGAAGAAAGCAAAGCCTAGAAAAAGAAGAGAGAAAAAAAAGGCCCTCTGTATATACCACCTAGTTCTCTCCACCTCCGGTTCATGCCCTTCAGTCCCCCAATCTCCACGTCCTCCTGCTCCCTTTTTGGATTTTTATTTCGTCAGAGCGTGTTCCCTCTGTCTACAGTCAAATGAACAAGCAGACAATAACGGCCTGTCCAGTCTGACCTACTACCTGCAGCCACTTGAGAACGGACTCCTATTTACAAGGAGCCACACAAGTACCCACTTTCCCTGTCCTGAAGCCCTCATCATGTGGCCATACAATCGGTGATCTGTTAGTCTCTTGCGTTCCAGCCTCCATCTTGTAACTGACGTCACGCGGCCTGGCAGTGTCCTAACTCCCCCCCCCCCCTTTTGTTATGATTTTAAACTACTTCTCTCACAATGTCGCTGACTTTTTTTTTTATTTTTAAGGCAGTTGTAGCTGGTGGGAAAACTGCAGAAATTGTAGACAAAACGTTGGTTGTGCTATAGCTGACTGATTTTATATATTTTAAACCCTTTTCCCTGTCCTTCTGTGTGCTCGTTCCACCAAACCTAAAGAGGACCTACCAAAGGTTGGTGAACTTTCTAACCATTCAAGAGAGACATGTTTGATTTGGCAAGATGTACAAAGCAGGAGCGTAGTTTTTTTGTTGTTAACCAAGTTGGTGTTCTCGTTTAAGAAACGAGCGACCTTACAAACTGTTTGACGGGCTTCACTAATTGGTAAACCTACCTTCCTCATACGCTCTACCCTGTCTGGATCATCCACTACTTGCTCTCTGTCGAACAGACCTTCTACTAACCATCTAGACTTACCGAGACCCAGCAATCCTGGAAAATAAACCGAAACGATCTCTTATGTGATTTCCCCCTCCCTTTTTAATGATCACTGTACGTAGATTAGTGGCTGTCACAAGCAGATCTCTTGTATAACTCACCGCACTTTTATACAACCAGTGTAAATGAAACGGAAGGAGTAAGACTGTGCAAAGGTGTTTTGGTGACATTTTTGGCTAAGAGATGGTGGTGGTTACGGTTGACAAGTCCCATAATGCTTTAGCATGATTAAGTCTACTTATTGTACACACCCCTATTGAACCCCCACTCCCCGTTCTATAACGTTGCAGGATTGAGATGTGTCCAAATCATGTGTACTTTCTAGCAGGATTGATGTGCATGTTTTTGACTGGTATATAATGGGTTCCACTGCCACTGTCCTGGTCAACTGTTTTTGGTCAATTAGGGAAACAGAGGCTGCGGATGTGAACCATCTGCCAGTTAGAGACCTGTATACGGAGAAATGTGAATTGAAATATTATACAGGCTGTGAAAGGATTTCTACTGGGCAATGGACAGTCGTCTACCACTTTTTTTTTTTTCAACCTGCTTGTTAATGTTCAAGTCAATCAAAGCTAAACCATGTTTAATTTAGGATACTAGGGGGAGGAAATGGGTCAAGACAATTTAAGGATGTCTCCGTTTCATCAATAAGTTATTTCCCCGCTGAACCATGGGTCCAGTGGATATGTCCTACATGTTTCATTATGAGGTGGTAGATTTCGCTTGAAAAGATGGTTCTGTTTTTTCATCAAGATAGGTCAATCTTTGGTCAAGTCATCTTTGAATCGTTTTGCGATGAGGAGCTCCCTGGCAGATTGAAACTACAGCTCTCCCATCCACTCATAAGCTAGCAAAGAATCATGGGACGTGTAGTTCAGCATGACCTGTAGAGCTTTGGCTCACTGTTGTTTTATCCCCCCCCCCCCCCCCCCCCGGTAATAGTTTTATTAATTATGTTATCCTTCTTTAATAGAAATACCACGTTTCCCCCCCCCCCCCCCCCCCCCCCGAGTAAACACTAGTTTCTCTGTGGCTAGGTGCGAAATATCTCGATGTCGCAGATGAATGGAAAGAAAGACAGAAAATATTTATCTTCTATCCAAACTATTCCATGAAAAATAAATGGTTTTTATTTTCTTGGGTGTTATTCTATATTCTTGGCTTCTCCTCGACGGTTCCACATTAATCTTAGCAGACCGTAGCCACATTAGCATACATGCTTCAACCGCGGCTGGTGGTGTTGTGATGTCACAGTTTTTGAAGGCTCTCCACCCCCCCCCCCCCCCCCCCCTCTCACCTCCCCTCATTGATCAGACCCTTCTTGGTGTGTGGCATGCAATTCTGACCGAGACTTCATGTACTTTCCTGGACTCACTAGGAACAGGTATAGCAGAGGGTATAATAACACCGTCCTGGCTACAGGGTGATGTTAATCACAAAGATGTTCTAATAATAAAGAATGCATTTTTTTTAAAAATAAGTAAAAGTTGCATTGTTTCTTTTGCTGTCTCGATCAAGCAGGCTGTTACAGCTCTGGAAAATCAAGCTGTCTGCTTTAAACTAACATTTGGACAATGTTGTGTAGCCAGCAATTAGTGTGTCTTTCACAACCCAATCTATGAGATTTTGGAACTACCTATACCATGATTCCCTATTCGGTAGTCCTTTAAAGTGAACACCAGGGAATACTTGCATAGTAACATAGTAATTTCGGGTAAAAAAAAAAAAAAAGAAACAAGTCCATCAAGTTCAACCCTTCTACAGGCAATCAGATATCTCCTTCGATCAAGATGTTATGCTTTTCTAAAAAAAAAAAAACATCCAGGCATTTTGGAAGGCATCTATTGTATTGATAGCAGCACTACCTACCTCTCTTGGCAGGAGTTCCATAACCTTATTGTCCTTACCGTAAAGAATCCCTTCCTTTGCTGTCTATGAAATCTTTGCTCTTCCTTGCCAAATATCTGCAGGGTAAATGCTTATAAAGAGAATATGAAATGATCTGTTACAGACCAGGATTTAGGGATCCACACAGTTGTGTTTTAGATTCACAAGTGAGTAATCCCTAAATTCTGGGTGGTTTATGGGGGGGGGGGGGGGGGGGGATCTGTTTTGGGAACCACTCGTTTAAATTAAAAAAATGGGTTTGAAACGGTGTCTCTGGTTTATACTACACAGTGGTGTCATATGCAAATGAACTACTTCAATTGCGAATGTTTAATTTGCATGCAGGGCCACAACGTGATGTCAGAAATGGGAGACACAATGTAAAACTGTAAACACAATTTTTATTTTCTTTTTAATGTTCATTTGTTTGGAATTCTGCTAACAATGTTTACATAATTTTTCTTTATGTTCAGACTGTAAATATAGTTTGGGGGGCTCTTCCCTTTTAACCCCTAAAAAAACACATTTAACACAACATGTTTAACCCCTTTGTGACGCATGGTGCTTGCGACCCAGATGACGCAAGTACCAAAGCGTCACCATTTGTTCCTGGCCGCCGATCACAAGGTGATCCGTAGCCAGGAACGCTATGGCAGAGACCCTTTCAGGGTCGTAATAGACCCTGGGGGTTCCTTCCAAAAGATCGCGAGATCTCCCGACGTCACGTGTGACATCGCGGAGGCGTGCCCAAACCCGGAAGTTCGAGCGTGGTGCGATTTAATGAAATGTAGCCGGTGCTACTTGCTTTGAGCACCGGCCACATTTCCCCAGTCAGACTGACCGGTAGGATCCTGCTGCAAATATTTAATCTCTTCTTAAAGAGAAATTTATCAAAGTCACACTGCCGCTTAAGGTCCTGAATCTTAGAGAAAGTATGATTGGCTCCGTGGAGCCAATGAAAATCCAGCTATGAATTGTAGTAATGGTCGCTAACCATAAATGGACATGTTTGATATGACTTTCAATCTAATGGCTGCACACACAGTGCCGTACAATGCTGGCTTAAGAGTAAGCAAAGTAATGCGAAATGCGTCGGAGTATTACTCCGGCTGTGGTGTCACCATTTATAATGAGACTTGATAAATAATTGACCTTTGTTTGTCAGCATTCAGAGGAGATATATAGCCACTGAAATTAGATTACACCTACATACATCATAATCCTATAGAAGCCCTTTTCTTACAAGACGAAGGATGGACTTCTTTTAATGATTGGTGTGTTCTATGGCAAGCCAAGACCCACCCTGCATGTGATGTACCATTGATAGATAGCCGAGGTGGCTCACCTCGGACAACGCTGAGGCATTGATCACCAGATCCATAGAAGCAGGGATCTACCACACCAGACAGGATCCCAGAGAGGCCTCTGAGACAGTCCAACACAGGACATAGTGGCAGGGTGTAAGATGCTCACAGAAACAGCATACACTGAATGGCACAACCAAGTAGCGAGCATTGTGTACAGGATCATATGGACTAAACCCTCCCATGTCCAGGTGAGAGATTCCACAGAAGGAGAAAATCTTGTGGGACTTCAAGGTACAGAGAGGTTCTGGCCAATCAACCCGACATCCTGGTAATAGACAAGGACGAGAAGACAGCGATGGTGATAAATACCAGGGCCTGAGAGAGGAACTAGAGAAGATGTGGAAAGCGAAGGCCAGGGTGGTCCCAGTAATGATGGGATCACTGAGGGCTGGGAGAGTGAATCCAACGGATTCCAGGATTGACATCAGATCACTCTGTCCAGCAAGTGCTAGGAACAGCTAAGATCCTGTACAGAACCCTCAACCAATAGACATAGAAACATAGCATGTGTCGGCGGATAAGAACCAATCGGTCCATCTAGTCTGCCCAATAGACACTGAGCTGCTCCCTGTATAGTGACAGTACCCCTGTATAGACACTGAGCTGCTCCCTGTATAGTGACAGTACCTCTGTATAGACACTAAGCTGCTCCCTGTATAGTGGCAGTACCTCTGTATAGACACTGAGCTGTTCCCTGTATAGTGACTACCTCAGTATAGACACTGAGCTGCTCCTGTACAGTGACAGTACCTCTGTATAGACACTGAGCTGCTCCCTGTATAGTGACAGTACCCCTGTATAGACACTGAGCTGCTCCCTGTATAGTGACAGTACCTCTGTATAGACACTAAGCTGCTCCCTGTATAGTGGCAGTACCTCTGTATAGACACTGAGCTGCTCCCTGTATAGTGACAGTACCCCTATATAGACACTGAGCTGCTCCCTGTATGGTGACAGTACCCCTATATAGACACTGAGCTGCTCCCTGTATAGTGACAGTACCCCTATATAGTGACAGTACCCCTGTAAAGACACTGGGCTGGCACTATATTACTGGGCTCTGGCTGGCGCTATATTACTGGGTTCTGGCTGGCACTATATTACTGGGCTCTGGCTGGCGCTATATTACTGGGTTCTGGCTGGCACTATATTACTGGGTTCTGGCTGGCGGTATATTACTGGGTTCTGACTGGCACAATATTACTGGGCTCTGGCTGGCACTATATTACTGGGTTCTGGCTGGCACTATATTACTGGGTTCTGGCTGGCACTATATTACTGGGTTCTGGCTGGCACATTACTGGGTTCTGAGTGGCACTATATAACTGGGCTCTGACTGGCACGCTATTACTGGGCTCTGACTGGCACTATATTACTGGGTTCTGAGTGGCACTATATTACTGGGCTCTGACTGGCACACTATTACTGGGCTCTGACTGGCACTATATTACTGGGTTCTGAGTGGCACTATATTACTGGGCTCTGAGTGGCACACTATTACTGGGCTCTGACTGGCACACTTACTGGGCTCTGGCTGGCACTATATTACTGGGTTCTGGCTGGCACTATATTACTGGGCTCTGGCTGGCACTATATTACTGGGTTCTGGCTGGCACTATATTACTGGGCTCTGGCTGGCACATTACTGGGTTCTGAGTGGCACTATATAACTGGGCTCTGACTGGCACGCTATTACTGGGCTCTGAGTGGCACGCTATTACTGGGCTCTGAGTGGCACACTATTACTGGGCTCTGACTGGCACTATATTACTGGGCTCTGAGTGGCACTATATTACTGGGCTCTGAGTGGCACTATATTACTGGGCTCTGACTGGCACACTTACTGGGCTCTGGCTGGCACTATATTACTGGGTTCTGGCTGGCACTATATTACTGGGTTCTGGCTGGCACTATATTACTGGGTTCTGGCTGGCACTATATTACTGGGCTCTGACTGGCACTATATTACTGGGCTCTGAGTGGCACAATATTACTGGGCATTTGACTGGCACACTATTCCTGGGCTCTGAGTGGCACACTATTACTGGGCACTGACTGACACAATATTCCTGGGCACTGACTGGCACTATATTACTGGGCTCTGACTGTTACAATATTCCTGGTATCTGACTGGCACACTATTACTGGGCTCTGACTGGCACACTATTACTGGGCTCTGACTGGCACACTATTACTGGGCACTGACTGGCACAATATTCCTGGGCATCTGACTGGCACAAAATTACTTGGCATCTGACTGGCATAATATTCATGGGCACTGATTGGCACAATCTTACTGGGCATCTGACTGGCACAATATTCCTGGGCACTGACTGGCACACTATTACTGGGCACTGACTGGCACTATATTACTGGGCTCTGACTAGCACAAACAATAATACTGGCTCTGACTGGCACAATATTCCTGGTATCTGACTGGCACAATATTACTGGGCTCTGACTGGCACATTACTGGGTTCTGAGTGGCACTATATAACTGGGCTCTGACTGGCACGCTATTACTGGGCTCTGAGTGGCACACTATTACTGGGCTCTGACTGGCACTATATTACTGGGCTCTGAGTGGCACACTATTACTGGGCTCTGACTGGCACACTTACTGGGCTCTGAGTGGCACACTATTACTGGGCTCTGACTGGCACAATATTACTGGTATCTGACTGGCACAATATTACTGGTATCTGACTGGCACACTATTCCTGGTAACTATAATTGTACAATTTTCAAACATTGAAAAAATTGTGGGTGTTTTCTTGCATTTTTATTGTGGGGGGGGGGGGGGGGGGGTGCCACACTCGGGGTCCGCCCCGGGTGCCAAATGCTCTAGGTACGCCCCTGGATACAGCTGCTCCCTGTATAGTGACAGGACCTCTGTATAGACACTGAGCTGCTCCCTGTATAGTGACAGTACATCTGAATAGACACTGAGCTGCTCCCTGTATAGTGACAGTACCTCTGTATAGCCACAGCTGCTCCCTGTATAGTGACAGTACCTCTGTATAGACACTGAGCTGCTCCCTGTATAGTGACAGTACCTCTGTATAGACACTGAGCCACTCCCTGTATAGTGACAGTACCTCTGTATAGACACTGAGCCGCTCCCTGTATAGACACTGAGCCGCTCCCTGTATAGTGACAGTACCTCTGTATAGACACTGAGCCGCTCCCTGTATAGTGACAGTACCTCTGTATAGACACTGAGCTGCTCCCTGTATAGTGACAGTACCTCTGTATAGACACTGAGCTGCTCCCTGTATAGTGACAGTACCTCTGTATAGACACTGAGCTGCTCCCTGTATAGTGACAGTACCTCTGTATAGACACTGAGCTGCTCCCTGTATAGTGACAGTACCTCTGTATAGACACTGAGCTGCTCCCTGTATAGTGACAGTACCTCTGTATAGACACTGAGCCACTCCCTGTATAGTGACAGTACCTCTGTATAGATACTGAGCCGCTCCCTGTATAGTGACAGTACCCCTGTATAGACACTGAGCAGATCCCTTTATAGTGACAGTACCCCTGTATAGACACTGAGCCAATCCCTGTATAGTGACAGTACCTCTGTATAGACACTGAGCTGCTCCCTGTATAGTGACTGTACCTCTGTATAGACACTGAGCTGCTCCCTGTATAGTGACAGTACCACTGTATAGACACTGAGCAGATCCCTGTATAGTGAAAGTACCTCTGTATAGACACTGAGCTGCTCCCTGTATAGTGAAAGTACCTCTGTATAGACACTGACCTGCTCCCTGTATAGTGACAGTACATCTGAATAGACACTGAGCTGCTCCCTGTATAGTGACAGTACCTCTGTATAGACACAGCTGCTCCCTGTATAGTGACAGTACCTCTGTATAGACACAGCTGCTCCCTGTATAGTGACAGTACCTCTGTATAGATACAGCTGCTCCCTGTATAGTGACAGTACCTCTGTATAGACACTGAGCTGCTCCCTGTATAGTGACAGTACCTCTGTATAGACACTGAGCCACTCCCTGTATAGTGACAGTACCTCTGTATAGATACTGAGCTGCTCCCTGTATAGTGACAGTACCCCTGTATAGACACTGAGCAGATCCCTGTATAGTGACAGTACCCCTGTATAGACACTGAGCAGATCCCTGTATAGTGACAGTACCCCTGTATAGACACTGAGCCACTCCCTGTATAGTGACAGTACCTCTGTATAGACACTGAGCCGCTCCCTGTATAGTGACTGTACCTCTGTATAGACACTGAGCTGCTCCCTGTATAGTGACAGTACTACTGTATAGACACTGAGCAGATCCCTGTATAGTGAAAGTACCTCTGTATAGACACTGAGCTGCTCCCTGTATAGTGAAAGTACCTCTGTATAGACACTGAGCTGCTCCCTGTATAGTGACAGTACATCTGAATAGACACTGAGCTGCTCCCTGTTTTTTAACAGTTATCCTTTAAACGTTCACATATCAACTATATTAATTAAATTAAAGTTTAGGTTTAAACAAAGTGTAGGGGGCAAACTGGATCCTGTCTATCATTTCACATCAGCCTCTACTTCACAAACATCTTTTTTTTCCTTTTTCTTGCGGGTGTTTTGCAAATTATTGCAAATTATCTTTCTTCATGAAAGAGGGAATTGACAAGGTAAAGGTAAACATAAGGCCATATTAACAGAGCTGGAAAGATTCAGCTGAATTGGAGAATGTTGCTAACATAATAATATATTTTATAATAATTTTATAAATAATAATTTTTATAATAATTTTATTCTCTGCATTCAGTGCCTTTAAGTTTGTGCATATGAAATGTTCATCTCAGCTCACCTGCCTCTCTCAGTAAATGGCTCCCAGACAATAATGGGTAGTAATTGGATGAAAAACTGTATTAACCGTTTAAAGGGACAGTCTAGTCCCCAAATCACTTTGGTGCAAGATGAAGATCACTGCTTGTATAGTGCACAGGCTTTTATCCCTGTGTGATTTGATGCAGGCATTCTGTATAAATCACATTTTTTAATATTTGACTCAAGCCCTCCCCAGTGATTACTCTGCATGTTTACTACAGGTGTGGCAGCACTGATTATATAGACACTAAGTATATCAAGTTTTGTTTCATTCAGTCACTGCCTGTGCTATTCAAATTGACTACATGACCTTGCTCTTGTACACAGTAGGATCTCTTAACAGTGCAACACATTGTCTGATGACCTCACTAGAGAGACAGGATATTCCATTCATTTGAATGGCAGTATTCTCATTGGTTCCTGCAGCAAAAAAAAAAAAGAAAGGAAATGACTTTTACTCAGCTAGTGTGGGCAGTCCTTTCTTCTAGCTGTAAGTATTTTATATTCTAAGCTATGCGAAATGTAAGACATGCATTTTAAAGTACTTTGAAAGCTCATTAATATGCATTTTGGGCACTAGACAGTCTCTTTAAGTGCCAAAACCTTGTTGAAAATCAGTGTCTGCATGCACTCTGTGATATATATATATATATATATATATATATATATATATATATATATATATATATATATATAGTGCATGCAAAGCCCCTTTCACTGCTTGGGCAGACACTGATTTTCAACCAGGTTTTGGCACTTAAACGGCTCAATAACAAATATATATATATTCATTGAGCTGTTTGATTATTATCTATACATCTGGTCTGTGTATTAACTGCAAGATTAAATAGATCTGCATTATAATGAAGCCCCTCATACTACAGATCATTGGACTCCCCCCCCCCCCATCAAATGATTCAAGACACAGCCATGGCCTGGTGGGACCCAAGCTGTTATGGGATCCGTTGTTTCTCATAACGCTCAGCCAGCCAGCATTCCATGTAGCTTGTCCCCTCTGGTGATCAGAGCCGGCAGCTTGATACATTGTATCCGGCGTCACGTGACACGCCCAGGCAGGACTAGCCGAGCACGCCGTGCCAGACGTAACGAATCGATAGTACAGAGTGGCTTGTTGGAGAGGCAGAAGGTATGGAGATCATTATTTGTTATACTCCCCTGCTGTAGTATGAATCCCCTCTCTGTGCACAGTGTAAGCTTGCAGTGTGTGTATCCTGCAGCAATGACTCCCTATAATGTGTCTGTTATAATGACATATATATATATATATATTATATAGATCTATAGCAGTGTCCCTCTCACACTCAGCCTTCCTACTGGACTTAACCCTCTCCTTCCAGGCCATGCCTCCAGCCACTACCCCCCAAAAACCAAAAGTGACCCTCCTTGGCCAGCATCAAATTGCAATGGGCCCACAACAAATCATGGATAATCAATATATTATACACCCTGTGAAAGTGTATTTCATTTTGAATTTGTGTGTAAGTTATTTATTGCAAGTTTTTTTGTACACAATATATTTTGCAGCCCATCTCGGTGATGGCTAACCTTGGCACTGCAGATGTACGGAAACTGCAGACCCTGTCATCTGCTCGAGTCAGCCTTAAAGGGGCTCTGCCAGGCAATTGTGAATGCAGAGAATAATAAATTATGAAGAATGAACTATACATTATATATAATATGCATCTGTGGAGTCTCCTGTTTATGACATCACCTGGGGCCTGATATGCAAATTACACATTTCCCATAGAAAATCAGTTAATTTGCATATCAAACCATAGGTGATGTCATAGACCTGAGGCTCCACAGTCTTGTTTAAAACACATTTGTCCCCATATTCATGGATTTACTTGCAATTCTGCTAATACAATATATAAATCACTCCAGCATTTTTTATTCTCTACAATATAAGCAATGCTGAGGTTGACAGCGTCCCTTTAAAGCTGCCAAGGTTAGCTATCACTAGGGTTGCCACCTGGCCGGTATTTTACCGGCAGGCCGGTAAAATATTGGCATCAGGCCAATGTTAAGTCTATGGAGACAGTACCAAGGCCGGTATTTTTTTGAAGAAAAGCTGGCAACCCTAGCTATCACTGACCTCATTCTTGTCTGCCATAATGTTTGTTTTATGTCTGATTTACTAATCCGACAGATGGATTACAGTAAATTATAATATACTTTCCTATATACCAAGCAATTAGCTAAAATAGTATTGTATCAACAGAGTAAAATATATTTGGAAACAGGTGACCAGACCCACATGTGTATTAAATGATTACATATCAATATACAACCAAATATATGTCAACTTCTCTTACATTATTACATTAGCAGGTTCAATACCATCTGTAGAATGTTTGCCCTTCACAGTTGCAGATTCAGTTCCTGCCATGGCCAACTCAGTCCTTCATCCATCTGAGATGGTTAAAATGAACACCAAATTGGCTTGTGGTAACAACTCCTAGCTGTATTTGGAAGCCAGAGAATATCTCTTTAAACAATGTTATTATTATTATTATTATTATTATTATTATTAAGTGATCCATAAATATATATGAATTTCCTTAGTTTCTCTTCTCTCTACGTTTAATATTTTGTATTCAGCTGTGTTAGTCCCATTGATGCCTCTTGGTCTTTGTTTAATTAATTTGTATGTTTTATTTGCCCCCCCCTCCCTGTAGGATGCCTATATCTCTGAAGCCCCCATTTGTGGTCACCTTAGAAATCAATCTCCTCCTGGTGACTCTTACGATACTTGGTCTCCTGAGTAGACTCTGGCATCTCTCTCACCCTCCGGCCGTTGTGTAAGCATACCGTATTCATTTACATTTCTCTCTGATATATTGTCTACAAAACTTGGAATTCTCATTACTTCTGGCTTCGAACATTTCTTTCGATTTGTTTCATGTAGAACTCTATAGAGCAGTGTTTCTCAAACCTGTCCTCAGGACCACCCAACGGTCCAGGATTTAGGGATTACCCAGTTGTGTTTAAATAAGAATATGTAGAACACCTGGTGTGGCTGCTTAATGGTTAGGGAACCACACCAGGTGTACATATTCTTAATTAAACACAACGGGGCAATCCCTAAATCCTGGAATGTTGGGTGGTCCTGAGGACAGGTTTGAGAAGCACTGCTATACCAGTAGGCTGGCTCCTTGATGTAACTATATAATATATAAAAAGAACTCTATAGAGGAACCATTACCCTGGTTCCTTTATGTAACTAGGCTGGCTCCTTAATGTAACTAGGTTGGCTCCTTAATGTAACTAGGCTGGCTCCTTGATGTAACTAGGCTGGCTCCTTGATGTAACTAGGCTGGCTCCTTGATGTAACTAGGCTGGCTCCTTAATGTAACTAGGCTGGCTCCTTAATGTAACTAGGCTGGATCATTTGCATATCAAGCCACAGGTGATGTCATAAATCGCAGACACCACAGACACATTTAAAACCTATATTTCTCTTATTTTTTATGCATTTGCATGCAATTTTGCCAACACAATAAATATATATATATATAATGTTGTTTATTCTCTACATTCAGAGAATAAGCAGTGTTTAGGTGACAGAGTCTCTTTAAGGGGTTAAATTAAAACGGATGTGTTATTATTTTTTCCGTGTGAGATTGCTCTCCGCCATGCAGCGGATCTTGGCATCGTTGGCAGTACTTGGCACAGTCCTCTTGTTTTGTGTGGTCCGCTGTGACTGTGTCCCCTGTCTGTAGGGCTGAGGGCCCATCGTCCTCTTTGTGACCTGTAAGGCTGTGTTTGTTTCTCCTGCAGGTTTGATGAGGTGTATTACGGGCAGTTTATATCTCTGTACATGAAGCGAGTGTTTTTCTTGGATGATAGTGGACCTCCCCTCGGGCACATGCTACTGGCGCTGGGAGGTAAGAGTGTGTCCTCTACGACCTCAACACTATCCATTATATACTCCTATATGCCAGGTGATGGTCATGTTGGATACCACTCTCTGGGACATTACACCTCTCAGACACCTATTGCTGCCCTTCTCTCTCCCTTCAGATGGGAGTATTGCCCCTTCAGATGCCTCTCTATTTGGGATTATTCTTCTGTTATTTGAATTCCCAGCCCAGCCACATCATTTCTATTTAATGAGGTCCAGTGGCATTTGGTCAGCTACTGCCCCACGGGGTCGGGGGGGGGATGGGGATATAATTTTTCGTTTAAAGAGGCTGTGTGCCAGCCCCTAGCCCCAGGTAGTTTTTTTGGGGGGTGAGGGGAGCAGGGGGACACAAGGGTACTGGGGCGGCTAATACACCCCCAGTCCATTAGAATTAAATTAACTGGTTTATGGGGAATAACAGTGTTTTTTTGCACACAAAAAAAAAATCAACCCCATTATTCCCTTACTGCTTTATCTGTTCTTATATATACCTATATAGCGCATGGCATTTCCTCAGTCCCCATTTGCCATTGGATCCATACTTTCACTTCTGCCGACCTTGACACTGAATCAGCCCCACTGTCCGCTCCTAACCCTACACACATTCCCTTGCCCCCAGTGACCTTGCCCTGTTACGTTTCCCAGGTTACTTCGCCGGATTTGACGGTAACTTCATGTGGAACAGGATTGGGGCTGGTGAGTACGAGACAAACCTATCCGCTAAGCAAGGGGGGGGGGGGGGGGGTTCAGGTAACCCTTTGCGTGCCAGAGCACGGGGAGAATATTTGATTGAAGCTGTCTGATTTCTGCAGTGACCGCCATCTCTTTACCTTTGTCCCACACAGAATACAGCAGTAATGTCCCTGTCTGGTCTCTGCGTCTGCTCCCTGCTGTGTCTGGAGCTCTGTGTGTGCCTCTTGCTTATCAGATTGTGGTGGAGCTGGGCTTTTCTGTCCGAGCAGGGCTGGTAGCCTCTATACTGCTTTTATTTGGTGAGTTGGAACAGACGGACGGGTCTGAGAGAAGCCTCATTGTGTGTGACGTGCCAGCCATGCTTTTATTCACATACATTGCACATCTTTGATCTGTTCTTAGTCTCTTGAAGAGGGTGAAGATCACATTACAAATTAGTTAAATGCCCCCTCCCCCCCCCCCCCTTTTCTAAAAGGGATACAACGAGGCAGCTAACTAGGCAGCTATGGCTAGTTAAAGATCCATTCAGCATCCCCCCAAACCCCACTATTTTTATGGGATTTAAATGTGTCTGTGGAGTCTCCTACTTATGACATCACCTTGTGGCTTGATATGCAAATTACACAAATCCTTTTGAAATGTATCTCATTTGCATATCATGCCAAAAGGTGACAAGTAGGAGACAATGCAGTCACATATTAAAACATATTTCTCATATTTTATGCATTTGCTTTCAGTTCTACATAATATGTATTTAATTATTCAACATTTAGTATTATCACAGTAGAAGCAATATTAAGGTTTACAGAGTCCCTTTAACCTAAATAAACCTTACCTTAACTCCACCCACTTACAGTATCTGAAGGATCCCAGGCATCCAGCTGTACACCTGGTGGACACTTGTGACTAGGGTTGTCACCTGGTGGACACTTGTGACTAGGGTTGTCACCTGGTGGACACTTGTGACTAGGGTTGTCACCTGGTGGACACTTGTGACTAGGGTTGTCACCTGGTGGACACTTGTGACGAGGGTTGTCACCTGGTGGACACTTGTGACGAGGGTTGTCACCTGGTGGACACTTGTGACGAGGGTTGTCACCTGGTGGACACTTGTGAGGAGGGTTGTCACCTCAACAATTTTTTTTCTCCTGGCCACATATAAGTTTAGCAGGCCGTTTTGATGTGTGTAGAAGCTATATGTGACCAGACAGAAATCAACAACACAAATTGATTTAATTCACATATAATTTCTACACCCCTCAAGGCAGCCTGCGTACGTGATATATATTCGAGGTGGTAACCCTACCTGTGCGGCGGGCCAAATACTAAAGCACTGAGAGCGACACAATATATAGATAATTATTAGTGGGACTGTCATCTTATCATTATTTATACTGTGACTGTAGAAAATACAATAAAAGAGAAAAATGAAGTCTTTTCCCATCTGTTTTCCAAGCAGTGTAATGAATGTGGCATGTTCGTTAAAGGGAAGCAAGGCATTCCTTGTATAACGTTACCCCACGCGTTTTGTTTCTCTCCTCCCAGAGAATGCTCTGATCACTCAGTCACGCCTGATCCTGTTGGAGTCCGTTCTCATCTTCTTCATCCTCCTGGCCATCCTTTCCTACCTCAAGTTCAACAGCTGTCAGCAGAACAGGTCAGTAGGAGACTAGTTACCCAGACCCAGTGGGGTCACCCCTGCACCCCCCACAATAAAAATCTATGCTATTGCCTCCAGAGACCCCCACAATTTATTTGCAGCATAATTTGTCTAATAAAGTTTTATACCATGTTGTATTTATTTATCCACCTTTTCAACATGTTGGGCTTAATTGCCTTTTGAATTTGTGCCAGGCGTCCGAGCATCTGGGGGGATGGCGTTTTTAGCCACCCCCCCCCCCAAATACATTACAGTCAGGAGAAATGGCCCTTAACATATCAGTCATGCATTCTTAGTGACTCTCTTTAAGTCTTAGCTCTGATGAGTATTGTCTCTGCTCTGCAGACCCTTCTCCGTGTGCTGGTGGTTCTGGCTCCTTCTCACCGGGATCTCCTGTTCCTTAGCTGTAGGGTAAGTTAAGGACTTTATTAGCAGACACGGTTTTTGTATTACACCCATATCATGTTCCCCTCTTCATATATCTGCTTTCTGTTGCTCCTAGAGTGAAATACATGGGCCTCTTCACCTACCTGCTGATTTTGGTCATTGCTGCAGTGCAAGGCTGGAAACTCATCGGGGATCACTCCCTCTCGAACGTATGTACCTTTTTGACCTCTGTTCCTATTGCCTATGTCCATCTCTGGCTCCCTGACTTCTCGGCCCTGTATTCCAGGTATCTGTGTTGTACCATTTCCTGGCCCGTGGCTCGGCTCTGATTCTGCTTCCAGCTGCCTTGTACCTGGGAATTTTCTACATTCACCTGTCAGTGCTGATTCGTTCGGGGCCCCACGACCACATAATGAGCAGCGCTTTTCAAGCCAGCCTAGAGGTAACCGTGCAGTGGAAACATTTAGCCCTGTTCAGTTAAACAGAGAGAAAATCTGCTGGAATAAATAAACTCTTACAGGTGTCAGACTAACAGGCCTGCAGTTACTGGATTCTGCAAGACTTCTGATTATGTTCACCAACACAAATGATAATCCACTTGATAAACACGTTGTAGTATTTAATATGAATACATGTATCTCTTTTTGTAACGTTACAATTAGTATATCCATGGTACAAACAGGGCAGAACTCGCAGAAACAATGTAATCATACCATGTACAGCTTTAATAGAGCAGCAGGGAATTCCAGCAGAATGCTTGGTTGTATAGGGAGAGGTATTAGCAGAATTCTTGGTTGTATAGGGAGAGGTATTAGCAGAATGCTTGGTTGCATAGGGAGAGCTATTAGCAGAATTCTTGGTTGCATAGGGAGAGGTATTAGCAGAATGCTTGGTTGTATAGGGAGAGGTATTAGCAGAATGCTTGGTTGCATAGGGAGAGGTATTAGCGGTATGCTTGGTTGTATAGGGAGAGGTATAAGCAGAATGCTGGGTTGTATAGGGAGACGTATTAGCAGAATGCTGGGTTGCATAGGGAGAGGTATTAGCAGAATGCTTGGTTGCATAGGGAGAGGTATTAGCAGAAGGCTTGGTTGCATAGGGAGAGGTATAAGCAAAATGCGTGGTTTCATAGGGAGAGGTATTAGCAGAATGCTTGGCTGCATATGGAGAGGTATTAGCAGAATGCTTGGCTGCATAGGGAGAGGTATTAGCAGAATGTTTGGTTGTATAGGGAGAGGTATTAGCAGAATTCTTGGTTGTATAGAGAGAGGTATTAGCAGAATGTTTGGTTGTACAGGGAGAGGTATTAGCAGAATGCTTGGTTGCATAGGGAGAGGTATTAGCAGTAGAAGGAGGGAAGTGCTCATGCCATTGTACAGAGCACTGGTGAGACCTCACTTGGAGTATTGTACGCAGTACTGGAGACCGTATCTCCAGAAGGATATTGATACTTTGGAGAGAGTTCAGAGAAGGGCTACTAAACTGGTTCATGGGTTGAAGGATAAAACTTACCAGGAAAGGTTAAAGCATCTTAACATGTATAGCTTGGAGGAAAGTCGTAACAGGGGGGATATGATAGAAACATTTATATACATAAAGGGAATCAACACAGTAACGGAAGAGAGTATATTTAAAAAAAATCTTCTGGATTAGCCTTCCTGCTTATGTGGTAAAGCATAACACAGTGATGGAGATTAAGCATGTGTGGGATACACACAAGGCTATCCTAGATATAAGGTAAGGCCAGGGGCTAATAAAAGTATTCAAAACGGGTTCTTATCTTCTGTATTTAATAGCTGTGTATTAGTATATAGTATAATACTGGCTGTGTTTAATAGCTGTGTATTAGTATATAGTATATTACTGGCTGTGTTTAATAGCTGTGTATTAGTATATAGTATAATACTGGGTGTGTTTAATAGCTGTGTATTAGTATATAGTATATTACTGGGTGTGTTTAATAGCTGTGTATTAGTATATAGTATATTACTGGGTGTGTTTAATAGCTGTGTATTAGTATATAGTATAATACTGGGTGTGTTTAATGGCTGTGTATTAGTATATAGTATAATACTGGGTGTGTTTAATAGCTGTGTATTAGTATATAGTATATTACTGGCTGTGTTTAATAGCTGTGTATTAGTATATAGTATAATACTGGGTGTGTTTAATAGCTGTGTATTAGTATATAGTATATTACTGGGTGTGTTTAATAGCTGTGTATCAGTATATAGTATAATACTGGGTGTGTTTAATAGCTGTGTATTAGTATATAGTATATTACTGGGTGTGTTTAATAGCTGGGTATCAGTATATAGTATAATACTGGGTGTGTTTAATAGCTGTGTATCAGTATATAGTATAATACTGGGTGTGTTTAATAGCTGTGTATTAGTATATAGTATAATACTGGGTGTGTTTAATAGCTGTGTATTAGTATATAGTATAATACTGGGTGTGTTTAATGGCTGTGTATTAGTATATAGTATAATACTGGGTGTGTTTAATAGCTGTGTATTAGTATATAGTATAATACTGGGTGTGTTTAATGGCTGTGTATTAGTATATAGTATATTACTGGGTGTGTTTAATGGCTGTGTATTAGTATATAGTATATTACTGGGTGTGTTTAATGGCTGTGTATTAGTATATAGTATAATACTGGGTGTGTTTAATAGCTGTGTATTAGTATATAGTATATTACTGGGTGTGTTTAATAGCTGGGTATCAGTATATAGTATAATACTGGGTGTGTTTAATAGCTGTGTATTAGTATATAGTATAATACTGGGTGTGTTTAATAGCTGTGTATTAGTATATAGTATAATACTGGGTGTGTTTAATAGCTGTGTATTAGTATATAGTATAATACTGGGTGTGTTTAATGGCTGTGTATTAGTATATAGTATAATACTGGGTGTGTTTAATGGCTGTGTATTAGTATATAGTATAATACTGGGTGTGTTTAATGGCTGTGTATTAGTATATAGTATAATACTGGGTGTGTTTAATAGCTGTGTATTAGTATATAGC
Organism: Pelodytes ibericus; assembly: GCA_036172795.1. NCBI lineage: Eukaryota > Metazoa > Chordata > Amphibia > Anura > Pelodytidae > Pelodytes > Pelodytes ibericus. The sequence continues at coordinate 87,310,577 of CM069864.1, forward strand.
TGTGTATTAGTATATAGTATAATACGGGGTGTGTTTAATAGCTGTGTATTAGTATATAGTATAATACTGGGTGTGTTTAATATATGTGTATTAGTATATAGTATAATACTGGGTGTGTTTAATAGCTGTGTATTAGTATATAGTATAATACTGGCTGTGTTTAATAGCTGTGTATTAGTATATAGTATAATACTGGGTGTGTTTAATAGCTGTGTATTAGTATTTAGTATAATACTGGGTGTGTTTAATAGCTGTGTATTAGTATATAGTATAATACTGGGTGTGTTTAATAGCTGTGTATTAGTATATAGTATATTACTGGGTGTGTTTAATGGCTGTGTATTAGTATATAGTATAATACTGGGTGTGTTTAATAGCTGTGTATTAGTATTTAGTATAATACTGGGTGTGTTTAATAGCTGTGTATTAGTATATAGTATAATACTGGGTGTGTTTAATAGCTGTGTATTAGTATATAGTATATTACTGGCTGTGTTTAATAGCTGTGTATTAGTATTTAGTATAATACTGGGTGTGTTTAATAGCTGTGTATTAGTATATAGTATAATACTGGGTGTGTTTAATAGCTGTGTATTAGTATATAGTATATTACTGGCTGTGTTTAATAGCTGTGTATTAGTATTTAGTATAATACTGGCTGTGTTTTAATAGCTGTGTATTAGTATATAGTATAATACTGGGTGTGTTTAATAGCTGTGTATTAGTATATAGTATAATACTGGGTGTGTTTAATGGCTGTGTATTAGTATATAGTATATTACTGGGTGTGTTTAATGGCTGTGTATTAGTATATAGTATAATACTGGGTGTGTTTAATAGCTGTGTATTAGTATATAGTATATTACTGGGTGTGTTTAATAGCTGGGTATCAGTATATAGTATAATACTGGGTGTGTTTAATAGCTGTGTATTAGTATATAGTATAATACTGGGTGTGTTTAATAGCTGTGTATTAGTATATAGTATAATACTGGGTGTGTTTAATAGCTGTGTATTAGTATATAGTATAATACTGGGTGTGTTTAATGGCTGTGTATTAGTATATAGTATAATACTGGGTGTGTTTAATGGCTGTGTATTAGTATATAGTATAATACTGGGTGTGTTTAATGGCTGTGTATTAGTATATAGTATAATACTGGGTGTGTTTAATAGCTGTGTATTAGTATATAGCTGTGTATTAGTATATAGTATAATACGGGGTGTGTTTAATAGCTGTGTATTAGTATATAGTATAATACGGGGTGTGTTTAATAGCTGTGTATTAGTATATAGTATAATACTGGGTGTGTTTAATATATGTGTATTAGTATATAGTATAATACTGGGTGTGTTTAATAGCTGTGTATTAGTATATAGTATAATACTGGCTGTGTTTAATAGCTGTGTATTAGTATATAGTATAATACTGGCTGTGTTTAATAGCTGTGTATTAGTATATAGTATAATACTGGCTGTGTATTAGTATATAGTATATTACTGGGTGTGTTTAATGGCTGTGTATTAGTATATAGTATAATACTGGGTGTGTTTAATAGCTGTGTATTAGTATATAGTATAATACTGGGTGTGTTTAATAGCTGTGTATTAGTATTTAGTATAATACTGGGTGTGTTTAATAGCTGTGTATTAGTATATAGTATAATACTGGGTGTGTTTAATAGCTGTGTATTAGTATATAGTATATTACTGGGTGTGTTTAATGGCTGTGTATTAGTATATAGTATAATACTGGGTGTGTTTAATAGCTGTGTATTAGTATTTAGTATAATACTGGGTGTGTTTAATAGCTGTGTATTAGTATATAGTATAATACTGGGTGTGTTTAATAGCTGTGTATTAGTATATAGTATATTACTGGCTGTGTTTAATAGCTGTGTATTAGTATTTAGTATAATACTGGGTGTGTTTAATAGCTGTGTATTAGTATATAGTATAATACTGGGTGTGTTTAATAGCTGTGTATTAGTATATAGTATATTACTGGCTGTGTTTAATAGCTGTGTATTAGTATATAGTATAATACTGGGTGTGTTTAATAGCTGTGTATTAGTATATAGTATAATACTGGGTGTGTTTAATAGCTGTGTATTAGTATATAGCATTATATAATAATACTGTGGTTAGTACCTCTCGGTATTCTGACTCTTGCTAACTCTGTGTGTGATTCCCAGGGGGGTCTCTCCCAGATCACTCAGGGGCAACCCCTGGAGGTGGCCTATGGATCCCAGATCACTCTGCGGAACACTCTTGGCAAACCTGTTCCCTGCTGGCTTCACTCTCACAAGAACACGTACCCAGTAAGGTAAGTACCTACATCCCATCCCCATATCAGTAATTCCCCCATTACCAGCGTGTAGCGCCCCCTGGTGGGATAAAAGAAAGGTGGAATAATCAGCAGGAGTATTCTATTGGTTTCTATTCCATGGGATTATGGGATTTGTAGTCCTGCAGCAGCTGGAGGGCAGCAGGGGAACACATAGGGCCAGGGGCATGCCACCTTTGGCTGGACTACAACTCCCATATTGGTCTTACAGCCGTAATGCTGGCACCCCGGTCTAGGGGATCAGCCTATGTTTAATAGGACTGCACAGAGTTAGCCCATAGCATCTCTCGTCCTCTGTAAGTATTAACCCTCGCTGCTTTGAACGGCTGGAATGATTCTGTTAATATGTCTCTCACCAGCTCCCTCTATCTGCAGGTACGAAGGTGGCAGGGGGAGCTCACACCAGCAGCAGGTCACCTGCTACCCATACAAAGATGTCAATAACTGGTGGATTATCAAGGACCCAGCCAGGTAGTTATCAGTGTAATCCATCCATTCCCACCTCGGCTACTTTGGCCTCAAGTTTGAAATTGTCTTTTCAATTCCCTGTGTCATGAATAAAGCTTAGACTTGTGTGTGTGACCTGGGCAATGCTGGGCTGGGATTCATCTCCTGCTTCTCTCTGTTTTGTGAACCCCGCAGGCAGGAGATGGTGGTAAGATCTCCTCCGCGTGCTATACGCCATGGAGACACCGTACAACTAGTACATGGGATGACAGCCCGCTTCCTCAACACGTATGTTCCCTCCTACTGCTTCTGTCTCCTCTACTCCTCCGTCTGTCTCTCCACTCCCCCTATTTCTGTCTCTCCTCTCCTCCTCCGTCTGTCTCTCCTCTCCTCCTCCGTCTGTCTCTCCTCTCCTCCTGCTTCTGTCTCTCCACTCCTCCGTCTGTCTCTTCAATCCCCCTCTGGCTGTCTCTCCTCTCCCCCTCTGGCTGTCTCTTCTCTCCCCCTATGTCTGTCTCTTCTCTCCCCCTCTGTCTGTCTCTTCTCTCCCCCTCTGTCTGTCTCTTCTCTCCCCTCTGTCTGTCTCTTCTCTCCCCCTCTGTCTCTTCTCTCCCCCTCTGTCTGTCCTCTCCCCCTCTGTCTGTCTCTTCTCCCCCCCTCTGTCTGTCTCTTCTCCCCCCCTCTGTCTGTCTCTTCTCCCCCCCTCTGTCTGTCTCTTCTCCCCCCCTCTGTCTGTCTCTTCTCCCCCCCCTCTGTCTGTCTCTTCTCCCCCCCTCTGTCTGTCTCTTCTCTCCTGCTCTGTCTGTCTCTTCTCTCCCGCTCTGTCTGTCTCTTCTCTCCCCCTCTGTCTGTCTCTTCTCTCCCCCTCTGTCTGTCTCTTCTCTCCCCCTCTGTCTGTCTCTTCTCCCCCCCCTCTGTCTGTCTCTTCTCCCCCCCTCTGTCTGTCTCTTCTCTCCCGCTCTGTCTGTCTCTTCTCTCCCGCTCTGTCTGTCTCTTCTCTCCTGCTCTGTCTGCCTCTCCTCCTCCGTCTGTCTCTCCTCTCCCCAAGGGAGGCCATGTATTTTTAATATTTTTCTGACTTATCTTGAGAAAATAGGATAATTTGCTACTTTGGCCTTACACTTTCCTTCTCAATTCCCTGCAATGCTCTCTTTCGTCCATAAAGCCCAATATCTTGTCTTATTATCCAGACACGATGTGGCGGCTCCTTTCTCCCCATACTCGCAAGAAATCTCCTGTTACATAGATTACAATGTCTCCATGCCGGCACAGACTCTTTGGAAAGTGGTGAGTATCTGTGATTTCGGGGAATGGGCATGAATTGTGGGGCTCTGTACTTTTTTTCATAACCTGTGCTTGATTTGGTTCCTACAATTGTAGGATAGAAGTTGGATGATGATTTATCAATATGAAGACCAAAAGAGAGATTGGGATCTAGCCACATTACAACACATGGATAAAAATTGACCACTATCGCTTGATTTTGGTTTCATTGGGGAATGTTCTGTTTAATAGTTTAGGATTTGTCTTCAACAGCCTAGACACCATTTTGTCAGCTGCAGATAATCATCCATTTAAGAGAGCTTACATGTATGAGGGAATATCCTACAGAAAAATGGTCTGCTGCAAATTATCTTTCCCAACGCATTCCTCATCTGTCTTTCACAGGAGATTGTGAACAGAGAGTCTGACACAGACACGTGGAAGACCATTGTATCGGAGGTGAAGCTGGTTCATGTGAATACCTCAGCAGCACTGAAGGTACAATGCATAAATCAAAGGGTGCAATCCATTCCAAAAATGTATTATCCATTAATTTAAAACTAACTCTTTCCTTGTGGCTGGGGGAAATCATAGCTAGCTGTAACTTACAACATTCTACTGCTCAGGAAGTGCTTGTCTGAGCAAGTGCGCAGGCAAACTATGTCCCCCTGCCTGGTGAAACACCTGCAATGCAATTTCACATATTATCTAACCAGATATGGAAACATTGATTGTTTTGTGGGTACAGGTGCAATCTTTTATTTAATTGTAAAAAAAAAGAAAAAAATACATATCCGCCTATTTTTCTGAGTAATCAGAGAAAAGAAATTGACAATCAGTATGAACCTCAGTATAAATAATGTTTAAGTGACAGAATCCCCCTTTTTCTCACCACATATTGAATTGACGTTGAAGTTCAATTGATTTCCTCCCCCTTTCAGCTCAGTGGGGCTGCATTACCAGACTGGGGATACCGACAACTGGAGGTCGTCGGTGACAAGGTATCGAAGAGCTACCACCAGAGCTTGCTGTGGAATGTGGAGGAGCATCGCTATGGGCGGAGTAAGTGTGCCACCATGTTCCTCATTCGCTGGCTCTCGCCCAGTCTCGGGATCTCCGGAGGGAGGGGTCGGGGGGTGGTGCCTGCTGACCCTCTCTTCTGTGTTTTCTGCAGGTCACGAACAGTCCGATCGAGAGCAGGAATTAAACTCTCCATCCCAGATGGACGTGGCCAGGAACCTCAGCTTTATGGCCCGATTCTGGGAGCTGCAGGTATATATATATATATTATTTTTTTTTTTACATAAAACAGCGGTTTTTGGTTGTGTGCTGATATTTAGAATTTTTTTTTTTTTAAAGTTGTTTTTTAAAAGAGCCTATCTTAGCTGAAAAGGTTGGAGCTGTCTTCACGCCAGTTCCATGCACATAATATGAGTTGGGACCCACCAATATTGGAGTCCTTTGACTTTGGGGGGCTAAGCAAGATATGGCCCCTTAACGAATAAATCTCCATTTTTTTCCCATCTAACATAGGCGCCTTTTAAAACAGCTTCATGAAAAATGAACCTTTTTTTGGCTGTGCTCTGATATTTCTATGCTGGTTTCAGGGTATTGCTCCCCAATTATCTTCTCTCTTTTTTTTCTTTTGCATCAGTTTTTTTTTTTTATATTATAAATCTTTTGATCGTCCAACAAACCCATTTATTGTCTTTCATGTGGGCCGAGTGGCTGCTGCTCTATAAAGGGCTCTTTCACCTAAACATTGTTCATACTTTGAATGACAAACGCTGAATAATAATCCACACATTGTGTGCAGAATGGCAAGCAAATGTGCCCATTATGTCATTTGCATTCCGTGCCACAGGCGATGTCCTAATTGAGACATTTGCTGGCAGTTTTGCTAACGCAATGTATAGATCATTTTATTCTCTACATTCACAGTAGAGAATACATTTCATCTAAAATGACTTGATCTAAACATCTGTACATTGTTTTTGCAGAATGGCACACATTGAGATGATAATGTATGTTAAACAAGTCTGTAGTGTGTCCAGTTTGACATCATATTGTGGCTTGATGTGGAGATGGATAATCTGCATGTCAGGCCACAGGCTGATGTCATAAACAGGAGACCTTTCTAAATACATAAAGGGAATCAACACAGTAAAGGAGGAGAGGATATTTAGAGGAAGAAAAACTACCACAACTAGAGGACATAGTCTTAAATTAGAGGGGCAACGATTTAAATGTAATATCAGGAAGTATTACTTTACTGAGAGGGTAGTGGATGCATGGAATAGCCTTCCAGTAGAAGTGGTAGAGGGTAATACAGTGAGGGAGTTTAAGCATGCGTGGGATAGGTATAAGGCTATCCTAGATATAAGATAAGGCCAGAGACTAATGGAACTATTACTTTACTGAGAGGGTAGTGGATGCATGGAATAGCCTTCCAGTAGAAGTGGTAGAGGGTAATACAGTGAAGGAGTTTAAGCATGCGTGGGATAGGTATAAGGCTATCCTAGATATAAGGTATGGGACTAATGAAAGTATTACATTACTGAGAGGGTAGTGGATGTATGGAATATTCTTCCAGTAGAAGTGGTAGAGGTTAATACAGTGAAGGAGTTTAAGCATGCATGGGATAGGTATAAGGCTATCCTAGATATAAGATAAGGCCAGGGACTAATGAAAGTATTACTTTACTGAGAAGGTAGTGGATGTATGGAATAGTCTTCCAGTAGAGGTAAAAACAGTGAAGGAGTTTAAGCATGCATGGGATAGGTATAAGGCTATCCTAGATATAAGAGAAGGCCAGGTACTAATGAAAAGTATTACATTACTGAGAGGGTAGTGGGTGTATGGAATAGCCTTCCAGTAGAACTGGTAGAGGTTAATACAGTGAAGGAGTTTAAGCATGCATGGGATAGGTATAAGGCTATCCTAGATATAAGATAAGGCCAGGGACTAATGAAAGTATTACTTTACTGAGAGGGTAGAGGATGTATGGAATAGTCTTCCAGTAGAACTGGTAGAGGTTAATACAGTGAAGGAGTTTAAGCATGCATGGGATAGGTATAAGGCTATCCTAGATATAAGATAAGGCCAGGGACTAATGAAAGTATTACTTTACTGAGAGGGTAGTGGATGTATGGAATAGCCTTCCAGCGGAAGTGGTAGAGGTTAATACAGTGAATGAGTTTAAGCATGCGTGGGATAGGTATAAGGCTATCCTAGATATAAGATAAGGCCAGGGACTAATGAAAGTATTACTTTACTGAGAGGGTAGTGGATGTGTGGAATAGTCTCCCAGTAGAAGTGGTAGAGGTTAATACAGTGAAGAAGTTTAAGCATGCATGGGATAGGTATAAGGCTATCCTAGATATAAGATAAGGCCAGGGACTAATGAAAGTATTACTTTACTGAGAGGGTAGTGGATGTATGGAATAGCCTTCCAGCGGAAGTGGTAGAGGTTAATACAGTGAAGGAGTTTAAGCATGCGTGGGATAGGTATAAGGCTATCCTAGATATAAGATAAGGCCAGGGACTAATAAAAGTATTTAGAAAATTGTGCAGACTAGATGGAGCGAATGGTTCTTATCTGCCAACATCTGCTATGTTTCTGTGACACCACGGTAAAACATCAGGGGTTGGCAACCTGCGGCCCTCCAGATGTTGCAGGACTAGATTTTCTAGCTGAAAGTGCATTATGGGAGATGTAGTTCATCAACAGCTGGAGGGCCGCAGGTTGCATGCATTTACCTCCATATATATTTATAGAAACGGTTACAGTCACAGGATAAAATCTGTTCAGGTGACAGTCTCTTTAACCTACTTATAGCCAAACACATGCCTTTGCTGTGACAGGGGCCCTGATTGCTGACCATGGGGTGGGATATAGAGCAGCACTCCTAACCCCCATCCCCTGTCTTGCAGTATAAGATGCTGACAATGAGAAGTGAAAGCACAGAGCACAAATACAGCTCGTCCCCTGTAGACTGGATCACCCTGGACACCAGCATTGCATACTGGCTTCATACCAAGAACACTGTGAGTGCAAGCTCTGGGGGCTAGGGCTGCAGTTAAAGCCTTGAAAGAAGAGGGGGCGGCAGCAGATAAAAGGGGTTGGCAGCAGCAGAGCCGGCTCTACCATTGTTGGTGGTACATCCTTCTTCGCTGCCTTGAGCACAGACATCCGGGCTTCTCCCACTAGATCACCAGGGAGCCATCTGATGCTGTGCAAAGAGATCTGGGTGCAATATGGCGGATTGGAAAGGCATGTGGTGTAATTCTGGTGCAGTGGAAAGGTTATGTGAGAGAGGGGTGCAACCTGTAGAGGAAGGGGTGCGACAAATAAGGATTAGGGGTGCATGAGTATAGTCAGGCCTAGGGCAGAATGAAACCTAAATACAAGTATCTGTTCCTTAATAGACCTCTCTGATATTACTCCCCACCTCCCATAGTAATCCAAATAATGCACATAAGAGCGAATACCTGACCTTGTTGAGCAGTGTTCTCCTTTGCTCGTCCCAGGCTCAGATCCAGCTCCTGGGTAATCCTGTGATCTGGTATTCAGCCAATGCGGGTGCTCTGCTGTACACGCTGCTGCTCCTGTATTACTTGCTCCGCCAGCGGAGGGCGATATACGACATTCCGTCAGGTGGGTACTGCAGCCTTTGAGTCCTACACACAGAGTCCGGTCTATCTTTTAGCTAAGCCTCTGTCCAGTGTACATGCAAGCCTCAATATAAATAGCTTGGATAGGAAATGACCTGCACATGTAAAGGTTACAGCACCTGACTTTTACTGCAGGAACTAACCCTGCTTTGAAATTTTAGAATAGTGCGAGGAGGTAGATTTTTACATTAAGTGAACAGGCTGAGGGGGATGACTTTTAATCAAGCTCAACCTCCCCCCCCCACGCCAAAGTCCATCTCCAGTGCCCTTTTCAAACGCCTTTCATTAAAAAGCCATACAAATTTCTATTCACTAAAATCGGAAGGGAGTTCCAATTGAGAGGCAGATTGGCCTTTGGCATCCAATGACCCGGTTTGTGCCCCCCACCTCCTTTACATTGCATTAAAAAAAGAATCTATTGCCCCTCTCGCCTTCAAAATCAGGTCCCGCATGCTCCCCCAAAAATCTACCACCCCTCCCCCTACAAGAACGGTAGCTGCTGATGCCCCCGTCACCAATAATAAAAAAAGGGGGGGGGGAGGGGCGGCAGGGCCCACATCTACAATGAACGGGCTGGGAGCCATCTAAATGGCTCTGCTAATTTTAATTTCTGTAATAATTAGGGCCGGACATGTTGGGTCAGATCTTCCCTCATTATGTCAGCCTTCCCAGCTCATAGTAATGGGACTGGGAGCCCCCATTAATATGAGCGGGGGAGGCTGACGCCAAGATTTTACACGTCTGCCCCCTGATATTGCAAAAAGGCCTCATTAAGGTGCAATGTTTATATTTATACCTTTCTGCCAAAAGTTGTCAGTTAGCAGTACAAACAATGTTTAAATCACAATCCCTTTATAAATAAATAAAGCCAATCAGAACACAGCTATGGTCATCTTCTGACACATGCACACAAGAGAACAATCCTTATATATTCTATACCTTCCTTTCAATGTGTCCTGGTTCTAGGTTCGTGGCAGGCATTGCAACTGACTGGCGCAGTGTGTTTAGGGGGCTGGGCTGTTAATTACCTGCCCTTTTTCTCAATGGAGAAGACCCTATTTTTGTATCACTACCTCCCAGCCCTGACGTGTGAGATCCTACTTCTGCCACCACTATTAGAACACACCCACCAGCATTTACTCAGGTAAGTCTACCTCCTGAACTGTAACATGGACCATGTGGGATATATGTATATTATATATATATATTTTTTTTTTTACCTTATATAACCACAGATGTCTTCACATAAGTTTCTTTTTAAAAGTACAATTGTTATCTTAGCCCTTCTCTAACACCATCATGTAGTCTAACGTGCCAATTGCTATGCTATGGGGGGACAGAGTAATAGCTGAAGCCTCTTGACACAGAGGAAGACGCACAAGGTTGGCTATCCAGACTCCCTTACTCCGGTTCTCTTTCTTGCCCTAATTCAGGTCCGAAGCTTTGAGGAACACTTTTTCTGCCCTCCTAGCAGTGTGGATGTCCAGCATATTTCTAACCTATCGTAGACTCAGTCCGCTGACCTATGGTGAGCCTGCCCTGCCTCCCGCAGAGCTACGGGGTCTACGCTGGAAAGATAACTGGGACATACTAATCAGAAAGCAATGACTCTAGTGCTGTGAAATGCGTCGGTTATGAGAAGCTGCAGGAAAACCAGCCATGTTGGTTAACTGACTCTGCTCAGTGAATGGCTCTGGAATGCAGTTGGTGAGTTACTCGCCCCAAATTTACAGGACTAATGGGGGAAGGGAGTTTAGTTTAGCAGTAGTAGGACAGGAAGGAGTTCTAGGAACTTTTCTCTGGAGTGGCGGAATACAGTACAGAAAACCAGTCCCGTTATCACACAGGAACGGTGCTTAGAAGATGAACACTACTGGGGGTTTTTTTTTTTTGTACAATATTTTCTCTTATTTTTTTAATGAAAATGTTTGGAACTGAACACCTGTCTGTTTCTGTAAAAGAAATCTACAAATGTATAGAACAGTACAGGCCAGTCACATATATATATATATATATATATATATATATATATATATATATATTTTAAATACTGATATAGCTGTAAGACAACAGAGTAGTGATGGATCATTCCGCCAGTAGGGTGGAGATGTGAAATGCGTGGGGTTGAGGACTGTTTGGATTAGATCAGATTGGGCCCAATAATTCAGTGGCCGTTATGGTCAAGCTCGGTGAGCCTACAGATGCTCTTTACATTGCAGGATTAACTAGACTAGAAGGTCTGATCAATAGAGAGAACAGCAGGGAAATGAGACGGGAATTTCAAACTTAAGACCAGAGTAGCCGAGTTGGAAAATGTCTCCAATGCAGCTGAATGGGAGAATTGTTCCAACTCGGCTACTCTGGCCTTAAGTTTGAAATTCCCAGCAATTCTCTCTTCATTGTATAGACGCTTGGAACATTTTTAGCAGCTTTGCTCTATAGAACCCCATGAAAAAGGTAAGGTGCTATTAGAAAAAAAAAATGAATAGGGGTGTCAAACTGCGGACCAAAAGCTGCTGATGGCCTACATTTCCCATAATGCTTCAGCGGTGAGGCAGGTGATTATGGGAGATGTAGTTTTTGCTCGAGGATTGCAGATGGACACTCTTGGTTTAAAACATGCTGCACAAATACAATTAAACTAAGGCTAGAAAAATACTTATTAAGTTGTCTTAAAGGACCCCTCTAGTGAGAATACATAACTTCTGTTTGAGTAAAACATTGCATCGAGTGTAGGCATTTGAAGTATAATAATGAACTTTATTGAGTCCTCTTTGCTACGTAAGGTTCTATCAGGGGGGGGGACATGTTTGGAAGCTTGGGTCGGATCTTCCTTCATCTAACCCAGTGTTTCTCAAACCTGTCCTCAGGACCCCCCAACGGTCCAGGATTTAGGGATTACCCAGTTGTGTTTAAATAAGAATATGTACACCTGGTGTGGTTCCCTAACCATTAAGCAACCATACCAGGTGTTCTACATATTCTTATTTAAATACAACTGGGTAATCCCGAAATCCTGGACCGTTGGGGGGTCCTGAGGACAGGTTTGAGAATCACTGATCTAACCCAAGGTTCTAAACATGTCTGCCCCCCTGATAGAGCTATACAGAGCAAAGAGGCTTCAATGAGGCACTTTATTTGTATTACCGTATTTTCCGGCGTATAAGACGACCCCCCAACTTTTGAGAACATTTTCCTGGGTTAAAGACGTCTTATATACCATAAAATAGTATCTATATTTTAACTTTTGAGATTAAAATATAGAGTTTTCCACCCTCCTCCCCCTTTCCCCAGTACTTACCTACTTTCTGCTCTGTCTCCCGCTGTTAAGCCGGTCCGTGGCTGTGAGGGAAGCGTTGTGAGCTCCCCTTCAGCAACGCGGTCAATAAAGTTTGTTTAAAAAAAAAAGTTTAACAGCGGGAGAGGAGACCGAGCAGAAAGTAGGTAAGTAAACCTTAGCATTTCCGGCGTATAAGACGACCCCCCAACTTTTGGGAAGATTTTCCTGGGTTAAAAAGTTGTCTTATACGCCGGAAAATACGGTACTTCATTAAATACATTTTCAAAAGACAAATGTTTTATCTGTTTTGATATAATAACGCCTTTGAAAGAAGAAACAGACATGTTGCTAAGAATCTTGGATCAGATCGTCATTCATCTGAACCGAGATGTCTGTGCCCTGGAGGTGTGATCCAGAGCAGGGGGGGAGGGCTCAGTGGGGTCTTTTATTGAAGCATTGCTGTTTGGGATGCCTACATTTAATGCAATGTTTCAATTAAACAGAATATTTTTTTTTAGTTGGTCCTTTAAGATCACGTTTACTCTGAGCCCTGACACGATAGATAAAAATATACAGAATTACATTAAAAATAAAGGAAGTTTTCATAAAGATCTGAATTAAATATGCCAAAGAGATGTCGCCTCCATCTAATAAACAAGCTTATTGGCGGTGAGCAGCAGGAGAACCAGTAACATTACACACACAATATACACACAGTTCTCTTAAGGTGCAGTATAAAAGCAACTACCTAAATTAATTCCCCCCCCCCGTAAATCCTAACAGTGCTTGTCCCTCTGACATCGAGTGTTAAAAACATTCAGCAGTTAGGGATGTCGGGGGGGATCACCCCTGAAATGAGAGACCATCAGGTTTCTATTTAAACGTAGGCGCGTCAGAGTCTCTCAGTGAAATGTTTCAGTCCCTGCAAGAGGCCATTGTCCAGCGTCCAAGGGTTAATTCAATCATTTCACTTCTCTGCAAGTAAAAGGACTGCAAAAAGGACCCCCCCCCCCCCCCCCCCCCCCCCCGGTGGAGATACCAGCAGTAGACGAGGGGATGGCGTGGCGGGTGAAAGGGAAGATTAAGAAGCCGGGGGTCGGATTATGGCTCAGTGTGGCCGGCTGCTGGATTCTAGGTGCGTGCGTTTTCCTGGTACCAGGACCCCTCCGGATTCCCCCTGTACCGGGAAGGTCCGCTTCTGGGAGCGGCCATTTACCGATCCCCGCTGCCACTTGCAGATGTCTCCATTGAGGATATCTTGGATGTGCTGGACAATCAGATTGATGGCCACTGGGGAGAGAAATAAGGATCGTCCATATCAGAGGAGTATATACCGGCATCGCTCGCCGATACCTGGGCCCCATGCACCTGGTACATGACATGTGAACAAACAGAATACAAATGATCTATACCTTGTGCTGTACATGTAGTGTCTCCTGTGCATGACATCACCTGCGACTTGATATGCTAATTAGGTACTTTAAATTGTAAATGCGTCATTTGCATATCAGGCCGCAGGTGATGTCATAAACAGGAGACTCTACAGACTCACTTTTAACGCATTTGCTTGCAATTCTGAAGATTACACAAAAGCGGGCCTACCTTTCTATCCGTGCAGTGACTGAATGGTGCTTGCACAGTATTAACAGGTACTGCACTATTAAACCAGCAATATAAGAGAAGCCAACGCACTTCACACAACCCCCCCCCCGTGAGCAAGTAAGAAATAGTGTCTAGAAAAGTGTCACACAAACAGTGTAGTACGAAGAAATGTCTACTTATATTCCAGGGAAGTCACATGCATGGAGATATATATATATATATATATATATATATATATTTTAATATGCTCTCCCCCCAAAAAAGAAACACACGGCGTGTTCAGCAACTGGATGGCCCAGGACAATGGGAGTGGAGATCTCAAATGGGTTCATCACTGCAATACCCACATGAATCAGCTAAGTGTCCCCCAAAAAGCGTATAGACAGAGGGAGAGCCAGGAAGATGAATAATATAAAGTATATGAGAACCGGAATACAAGAACAATATGTGCACGTTCTATATCAGCAGCTCTGTATGTGCAGGGTCCACAATCAGAGCCAGAGGGGCGCGATGAGGTCATATGTGCACACAACGCGGTTATTGAAACTATTCGGAAGACACGACGAGAGTGTGACTCACCCATGTTATCCACGCCACGGGGGATAATGACGTCGGCGTACTTCTTAGTCTGGAACAGAGGAGATACAATTATCAACGGATCAATAAAACAAGTATTGACAGGAACTTTGGGGAAAGTTTCTAAAAACGGAGCAGTCTCCATGGAAACCAATGGAAAGTTCCACTTTTAGAACTTTGCCCCGGAACTGTTTTTTTTTGTTTTTTTAATACACCCTGGAGGTATGGATAAACCCCACGGATCACGGTGCAGTCACTTTAAGGGAGAGGGGCTTTTAAAGGCTCTGGTAGGTATTGGTAACATAAGAGGGCGGAGTTACCGGCAGAGAGAACTCCTCGAAGGCTGGCTTCACGAAGGTGGTGTACTGTGTGAGTATCTGCTCCAAGTCTCGCCCTCTCTTCATATCCCGTAGCACTGGAAAAAGAGAGAGAGCGTGTGATTGCCAGACCCTCAGCACCATTACACGCTCCCCCAGCCCAGGATACTCCCACTGTATGGAGTTTTACATTTATTGTGATTTTTTTTCTTTGGGTAGTGTAGTATGGGTGAGTGGAGCTCACAAATACTCACGCTTCACCCTAGATAGACATTGTGCCTGTACTTCCTCATCCACAGAGTATTATTCCCAAACCCCCACCAATAATGATAGAGAGCATTGTGTATGAAGGCCATGTTACAACTAATCTTTAAACAGAAACTGTGAGATAAGTGGGTGAACTATATAATGCATGCATTAATAGACTTATCTTGTAGTACAAACAAGACTATATCCACCTTTAGTGAAAGGCCTACTCAATATTCGGCTGCTATCTCCCTGTGGATTAACGGGAAGTATTGCATTGAGAGAAAACGCCATGCAATTTAAAAAGTACACAGAGTTGTCTCAAAATTCCAAGGCTCCTGAATAAACATCATTTGGAACTGTAAACAAAGACACAGCCATTTTGGGATACACAGCTAAGGAGCCAGAAGAACCTGGACAATTGCGCTTATATATAATATACGGGAGGGTGTGTGGCATTGCCAAGTGTTCCTGGACAAACAGGACAGGTGCACTTGGTGCCAATTCTTGAAATGCCTGTAAACCAACTTGGATATGTCGACAAGAGTGGTCAAAAGGGGGTCACTGTATGGCCTGGTTTTCCAACAGTGGCCCTCCAGCTTCTGCTGAACTACAAATCCCATAATCCCCAACACTATTTACTCACCCCTGCGGGACAACCGGACGTCCGAGTCTGTATCCACAAAGAGTTTGAGCTGAAACATTTCCCGGATCTCCTGATTATAGAAAACCAGGATCCCTTCAAACAGCAGCACGTCTGCGGGGTACACCGTGGTGGTCTCAGGTAGCCTGTGATAGGGGAGACAGCATTACAGGAGCACAGAGAGCCAATGGCTAACAGGGTATAGATCAAAAAGGGATCTCAGCACCAGGTTGGTTTCCAAGGATGCCTCTTTTATAGATAAACCCCAATGACAGTATGTATGCAATCTCATTCCCACGCATGCACTCACCTAGAATGAGTGACAAAGTCATAGATGGGGACATCCACGATCTGGCCTTCCAGAATGCTGGTCAGTGTTTGATACATCAAATCATTATCAAACGCATCTGGGGGAAGGGAGAGATTAGAGGTTGTGGCTAACTAATAAAGAAAAACAGAGGTCATGGCTAACTAATAAAGAAAAACAGAGGTTATGTCTATCTAATAAAGAAAAACAGAGGTTATGGCTATCTAATAAAGAAAAACAGAGGTTATGGCTAACTAATAAAGAAAAACAGGTTATGGCTAACTAATAAAGAAAAACAGAGGTCATGGCTAACTAATAAAGAAAAACAGAGGTTATGTCTATCTAATAAAGAAAAACAGAGGTCATGGCTAACTAATAAAGAAAAACAGAGGTCATGGCTAACTAATAAAGAAAAACAGAGGTCATGGCTAACTAATAAAGAAAAACAGAGGTCATGGCTAACTAATAAAGAAAAACAGAGGTCATGGCTAACTAATAAAGAAAAACAGAGGTCATGGCTAACTAATAAAGAAAAACAGAGGTTATGTCTAATAAAGAAAAACAGAGGTTATGGCTAACTAATAAAGAAAAACAGAGGTTATGGCTAACTAATAAAGAAAATCAGGTTATGGCTAACTAATAAAGAAAAACAGAGATTATGGCGAACTAATAAAGAAAAACAGAGGTTATGGCTAACTAATAAAGAAAAACAGAGGTTATGGCTAACTAATAAAGAAAAACAGAGGTTATGGCTAACTAATAAAGAAAAAAAGAGGTTATGGCTAACTAATAAAGAAAAACAGGTTATGGCTAACTAATAAAGAAAAACAGAGATTATGGCTAACTAATAAATAAAACCAGAGGTTATGGCTAATAACAAAGGAAAAAAAAGAGGTTATGGCTAACAAAGAAAAAGAGAGGTTATGGCTAACTAATAAAAAAAGAGCCAGTTTTTATTTCCTCACGGGATATAGGATTGGTGTAATATACACATACAGGATAACAGTTACTGTTTAAAACACATTGAGAAACTGTAATGTGCAATAAAAAAAAAAGGACAGGAAAAAAAAATTCTTGCCACATAAAATGATATACACACAAAATAATGAAATGGTAAAATCCAATCCTCTTTCCAGTCACTGTACAAACACAGCAGTGAACCTAATGTAAACCTAAACTTCACATCGCCGTTAGGCTTACGGCAGTGTAACGGTTAATCTGGCAGTGGGACGTATGTTATGGATAATTTGTACACATGCTAAAACCAAATCTATACATTATACATGTGTAAGATCATTATAATCATGGGCCTGGGAGCCAAGGCTCCACATACTCTCAGCTGCATCCCTACTGCTGGCTCCTATCTGTTCGCTGAATGTTTTATACTGTACTCTATGGTTGTCTGACTATAAATTCTACACATATATGTCAAGCCCTGTTATATTCTCTTTATCTTAAAAAAAACAAGATAAATCACAGGAAAATTATTTTACGAATAAACTTTATAAAAGTCAATTCCTGGACAAAGTAAGAAAAAAAAGGAGCAGTTTCTAATTATATTTAGTATTAGAACTTTGCCCCATGTGTGTATATAAGAGAGTTCTACTTACCTGGGTGATCAAAATTGTACTGTCCTTTAATAGCCCGAGCTTTCTGCTCTGGAGTCAATACCTTGTAGAACCGGTCCTGGCTTAAAATGACTACTTTCCTCTGTCTGTGATCCACTTTGTTCTGACCCAGTAATTCCATGATCTTCTCACATACCGTGGACTGTAATACAGCAACATTAAGAGTAGGAGAAATCGGAATTAAAATAAACCCACTTCCTCTCTGTGGCCAACGCGTTTCGCATTTGGAAAGGCTCTAGAAAACCACCGACTTGCTGAATTGGGTTTCTTTAAATTCAACTAAGAGAAACGGGTTTTTAAATGTGCCTGTGGGGGGGGGGGGGGGGGGGCTCCTGTTTATACCATCACCTTGAGAGATGTGCCAATGACACACCTACCAATCAAAGCAGCGAAGAGAGAGAAGTGCTGCGCAAAAAATATATATGTACTTATCTCGTAGACATGGCCATAGTAACATGAAAAAATGAAAAGAAACCAAATGGGCAACCCTGTAACAAAAACAAACACATTATGAATTTTCCATTTTTATTCTCTACATTTCCAGTCTAAGTAATATTTAGGGGACGGAGAGTATTTAGAAGTCATTAACCTTTTAAGGTTATACTATTTATTCTCGTTTCCCCAAACGCTTTGGAAGTGAATACAGACTTCAATCTAACGTCCCTCAGCTTTCACTATACTAAGATCTGGCCATGGCAAGATATTGGGGCCTTTTGCATGTATCCAGCCATCACAGTGTCACCTGTAGAAATCAGGTCCATATTTGCAAAAAGAGCAAAGTCGTCCCATCCCCAAAAAAAGGGGGGGGGAGAGGAGCTACATAGCCCATTCAGATCTAAAATAAAGCACACTCTGTATACAGAGTTACAGTTAGATTATTGGATATGGCTCTAGAGCAGGGGTTCTCACCCTTCTGGTCTCATTTCCCCCCACGCGTTTCAAGCCCAATTGGTTTTAATGCATCAGGTAGGTATTAGATAGATACCTTATATGAATGGCATGTGTAGAAGGTGTTAGATACAGCATCGTTACATATTTACACTGAGATTGTGTCATTTTTACATGCCTGTACTTAGCTCAGGTAGCGACATAGAACCCATGGGATGATGAAGTGCTTATCTAAAAATATATTTCTGACTCTGTAAGGGGCCCCCATGGATGAAGACTGATATACCACATAAAACATTTTAAATAAATTAAAATGTATTTACAGAGAGGCTCATCTGTAACTTTACTGCTGCTTGGTGACCCCGATACACACTGTTAGACCGCCCTTTTCCCATGGTAAGTTATGTGATCACTAGTGCAAGATATAGAAAATTAAAGTCATTGCACCGGACACCAGGTTTGTGCTTTATAAATAAAATACTTACTAATATAAATAGTATTCTAAAAAACAGTTCCTTACAAATAATAACAATAATAAAAGTGCATTGAGCTGGGTTAATACTATTTACCAACAGATCTTCTAAAGTGCAGTGTATAGCAGTAGTGAAGTTCAGTAGCGTGCAGTGTATAGCAGTGAAGTTCAGTGGGGTGTAGTGTATAGCATTAGTGAAGTGCAGTGAATAGCAGTAGTGCAGTGAATAGCAGTAGTGAAGTTCAGTAGCGTGCAGTGTATAGCAGTGAAGTTCAGTTGGGTGTAGTGTATAGCATTAGTGAAGTGCAGTGAATAGTAGTAGTGAAGTTCAGTGGGGTGCAGTGTATATCAGTAGTGAAGTTCAGTGGGGTGCAGTGTATATCAGTAGTGAAGTTCAGTAGGGTGCAGTGTATATCAGTAGTGAAGTTCAGTCAGGTGTAGTGTATATCAGTAGTGAAGTTCAGTGGGGTGCAGTGTATAGCAGTAGTGAAGTTCAGTAGGGTGCAGTGTATATCAGTAGTGAAGTTCAGTCGGGTGTAGTGTATATCAGTAGTGAAGTTCAGTGGGGTGCAGTGTATAGCAGTAGAGAAGTTCAGTAGGGTGCAGTGTATAGCAGTAGTGAAGTTCAGTAGGGTGCAGTGTATATCAGTAGTGTAGTTCAGTGGGGTGCAGTGTATATCAGTAGTGAAGATCAGTGGGGTGCAGTGTATAGCAGCAGTGAAGTTCAGTGGGGTGCAGTGTATAGCAGCAGTGAAGTTCAGTGGGGTGCAGTGTATAGCAGCAGTGGCGTGCAGTGTAGTTGGGTGTAGTGTATAGCAGCAGTGTAGTTCAGTGGGGTGCAGTGCAGAGGGGTGTAGTGTAGTTCAGTGCCGTGCAGTGCAGAGTAGTGGGGTGTAGTGTAGTTCAGTGTCGTGCAGTGCAGAGTAGTGGGGTGTAGTGTAGTTCAGTGTCGTGCAGTGCAGAGTAGTGGGGTGTAGTGTAGTTCAGTGCAGAGCAGTGGGGTGCAGTGCAGAGCAGTGGGGTGCGGTGCAGAGCAGTGGGGTGCGGTGCAGAGCAGTGGGGTGCGGTGCAGAGCAGTGGGGTGCGGTGCAGAGCAGTGGGGTGTAGTTCAGTGCAGAGCAGTGGGGTGTAGTTCAGTGCAGAGCAGTGGGGTGTAGTTCAGTGCAGAGCAGTGGGGTGCAGTGCAGAGTAGTGGGGTGTAGTGTAGTGTAGTGTAGTTCAGTGTCGTGCAGAGTAGTGGGGTGCAGTGTAGTTCAGAGCAGAGGGGTGCAGTGCAGAGTAGTGGGGTGTAGTGTAGTTCAGTGCAGAGTAGTGGGGTGAGTGTAGTACAGTGCAGAGCAGTGGGGTGCAGTATAGTGTGGTGCAGAGTAGTGGGGTGTAGTGCAGAGCAGTGGGGTGTAGTGCAGAGTAGTGGGGTGCAATATAGTGTGGTACAGAGCAGTGGGGTGCAGCATAGTGTGGTGCAGAGCAGTGGGGTGCAGTATAGTGTGGTGCAGAGCAGTGGGGTGCAGTGCAGAGCAGAGCAGTGGGGTGCAGTATAGTGGGGTGCAGAGCAGTGGGGTGCAGTATAGTGTGGTGCAGTATAGTGTGGTGCAGTATAGTGGGGTGCAGAGCAGTGGGGTGCAGAGCAGTGGGGTGCAGTATAGTGTGGTGCAGAGCAGTGGGGTGCAGTATAGTGTGGTGCAGAGCAGTGGGGTGCAGTATAGTGTGGTGCAGAGCAGTGGGGTGCAGTGCAGAGCAGAGCAGTGGCGTGCAGAGCAGTGGGGTTTAGTATAGTGTGGTGCAGAGTAGTGGGGTGCAGTATAGTGTGGTGCAGAGCAGTGGGGTGCAGTATAGTGTGGTGCAGAGCAGTGGGGTGCAGAGCAGTGGGGTGCAGTGTAGTTCAGTGCAGAGCAGTGGGGTGCGGTGCAGAGCAGTGCAGAGCAGTGGGGTGTAGTTCAGTGCAGAGCAGTGGGGTGTAGTTCAGTGCAGAGCAGTGGGGTGTAGTTCAGTGCAGAGCAGTGGGGTGCAGTGCAGAGTAGTGGGGTGTAGTGTAGTTCAGTGCAGAGTAGTGGGGTGTAGTGTAGTTCAGTGTCGTGCAGAGTAGCGGGGTGTAGTGCAGAGTAGCGGGGTGTAGTGTAGTTCAGTGCAGAGTAGTGGGGTGCAGTGTAGTTCAGTGCAGAGCAGTGGGGTGCAGTATAGTGTGGTGCAGAGTAGTGGGGTGTAGTGCAGAGCAGTGGGGTGCAGTATAGTGTAGTGCAGAGTAGTGGGGTGCAGTATAGTGTGGTGCAGAGCAGTGGGGTGCAGTATAGTGTGGTGCAGAGCAGAGCAGAGCAGTGGGGTGCAGTATAGTGGGGTGCAGAGCAGTGGGGTGCAGTATAGTGTGGTGCACTATAGTGTGGTGCACTATAGTGTGGTGCACTATAGTGTGGTGCAGTATAGTGTGGTGCAGAGCAGTGGGGTGCAGAGCAGTGGGGTGCAGTATAGTTTGGTGCAGAGCAGTGGGGTGCAGTATAGTGTGGTGCAGAGCAGTGGGGTGCAGTATAGTGTGGTGCAGAGCAGTGGGGTGCAGTGCAGAGCAGAGCAGTGGGGTTTAGTATAGTGTGGTGCAGAGTAGTGGGGTGCAGTATAGTGTGGTGCAGAGCAGTGGGGTGCAGTATAGTGTGGTGCAGAGCAGTGGGGTGCAGTATAGTGGGGTGCAGTATAGTGGGGTGCAGAGCAATGGGGTGCAGTATAGTGCAGTGCAGAGCAGTGGGGTGCAGTATAGTGCGGTGCAGAGCAGTGGGGTGCAGTATAGTGGGGTGCAGTATAGTGTGGTGCAGAGCAGTGGGGTGCAGTATAGTGTGGTGCAGAGCAGTGGGGTGCAGTATAGTGCGGTGCAGAGCAGTGGGGTGCAGTATAGTGCGGTGCAGAGCAGTGGGGTGCAGTATAGTGGGGTGCAGTATAGTGGGGTGCAGTATAGTGGGGTGCAGAGCAGTGGGGTGCAGTATAGTGGGGTGCAGTATAGTGGGGTGCAGTATAGTGGGGTGCAGTATAGTGGGGTGCAGAGCAGTGGGGTGCAGTATAGTGCAGAGCAGAGCAGTGGGGTGCAGTATAGTGTGGTGCAGAGTAGTGGGGTGCAGAGCAGTGGGGTGCAGTATAGTGCAGTGCAGAGCAGTGGGGTGCAGTATAGTGGGGTGCAGTATAGTGGGGTGCAGAGCAGTGGGGTGCAGTATAGTGTGGTGCAGAGCAGTGGGGTGCAGTATAGTGTGGTGCAGTATAATGTGGTGCAGAGCAGTGGGGTGCAGTATAGTGCGGTGCAGAGCAGTGGGGTGCAGTATAGTGCGGTGCAGAGCAGTGGGGTGCAGTATAGTGCGGTGCAGAGCAGTGGGGTGCAGTATAGTGCGGTGCAGAGCAGTGGGGTGCAGTATAGTGCAGTGCAGAGCAGTGGGATGCAGTATAGTGGGGTGCAGAGCAGTGGGGTGCAGTATAGTGTGGTGCAGAGCAGTGGGGTTCAGTATAGTGTGGTGCAGAGCAGTGGGGTGCAGTATAGTGCGGTGCAGTATAGTGCGGTGCAGAGCAGTGGGGTGCAGTATAGTGCGGTGCAGTATAGTGCGGTGCAGAGCAGTGGGGTGCAGTATAGTGTGGTGCAGAGCAGTGGGGTGCAGTATAGTGGGGTGCAGTATAGTGGGGTGCAGTATAGTGGGGTGCAGTATAGTGGGGTGCAGAGCAGTGGGGTGCAGTATAGTGTGGTGCAGAGCAGTGGGGTGCAGTATAGTGTGGTGCAGAGCAGTGGGGCGCAGTATAGTGTGGTGCAGTATAGTGTGGTGCAGAGCAGTGGGGTGCAGTATAGTGTGGTGCAGAGCAGTGGGGTGCAGTATAGTGTGGTGCAGAGCAGTGGGGTGCAGTATAGTGTGGTGCAGAGCAGTGGGGTGCAGTATAGTGTGGTGCAGAGCAGTGAGGTGCAGTGCAGAGCAGAGCAGTGGCGTGCAGAGCAGTGGGGTTTAGTATAGTGTGGTGCAGAGTAGTGGGGTGCAGTATAGTGTGGTGCAGAGCAGTGGGGTGCAGTATAGTGTGGTGCAGAGCAGTGGGGTGCAGTGTAGTTCAGTGCAGAGCAGTGGGGTGCGGTGCAGAGCAGTGGGGTGCGGTGCAGAGCAGTGGGGTGCGGTGCAGAGCAGTGGGGTGTAGTTCAGTGCAGAGCAGTGGGGTGTAGTTCAGTGCAGAGCAGTGGGGTGTAGTTCAGTGCAGAGCAGTGGGGTGCAGTGCAGAGTAGTGGGGTGTAGTGTAGTTCAGTGCAGAGTAGTGGGGTGTAGTGTAGTTCAGTGTCGTGCAGAGTAGTAGGGTGCAGTGTAGTTCAGAGCAGAGCAGTGGGGTGCAATATAGTGTGGTGCAGAGTAGTGGGGTGTAGTGCAGAGCAGTGGGGTGCAGTATAGTGGGGTGCAGAGCAGTGGGGTGCAGTATAGTGGGGTGCAGTATAGTGGGGTGCAGAGCAGTGGGGTGCAGAGCAGTGGGGTGCAGTATAGTGGGGTGCAGAGCAGTGGGGTGCAGTATAGTGCAGTGCAGAGCAGTGGGGTGCAGTATAGTGTGGTGCAGAGTAGTGGGGTGCAGAGCAGTGGGGTGCAGTATAGTGCAGTGCAGAGCAGTGGGGTGCAGTATAGTGTGGTGCAGAGCAGTGGGGTGCAGTATAGTGTGGTGCAGAGCAGTGGGGTGCAGTATAGTGCGGTGCAGTATAGTGCGGTGCAGAGCAGTGGGGTGCAGTATAGTGTGGTGCAGTATAGTGTGGTGCAGTATAGTGGGGTGCAGTATAGTGGGGTGCAGTATAGTGGGGTGCAGAGCAGTGGGGTGCAGAGCAGTGGGGTGCAGAGCAGTGGGGTGCAGTATAGTGTGGTGCAGAGCAGTGGGGTGCAGTATAGTGTGGTGCAGTATAGTGGGGTGCAGTATAGTGGGGTGCAGTATAGTGTGGTGCAGAGCAGTGGGGTGCAGTATAGTGCAGTGGGGTGCAGTATAGTGCAGTGCAGAGCAGTGGGATGCAGTATAGTGGGGTGCAGAGCAGTGGGGTGCAGTATAGTGTGGTGCAGAGCAGTGTGGTGCAGTATAGTGTGGTGCAGAGCAGTGGGGTGCAGTATAGTGTGGTGCAGAGCAGTGGGGTGCAGTATAGTGTGGTGCAGTATAGTGTGGTGCAGTATAGTGTGGTGCAGAGCAGTGGGGTGCAGTATAGTGGGGTGCAGAGCAGTGGGGTGCAGAGCAGTGGGGTGCAGAGCAGTGGGGTGCAGTATAGTGTGGTGCAGAGCAGTGGGGTGCAGTATAGTGGGGTGCAGTATAGTGGGGTGCAGTATAGTGGGGTGCAGTATAGTGGGGTGCAGTATAGTGGGGTGCAGTATAGTGCAGTGGGGTGCAGTATAGTGTAGTGCAGAGCAGTGGGATGCAGTATAGTGGGGTGCAGAGCAGTGGGGTGCAGTATAGTGTGGTGCAGAGCAGTGTGGTGCAGTATAGTGTGGTGCAGAGCAGTGGGGTGCAGTATAGTGTGGTGCAGAGCAGTGGGGTGCAGTATAGTGTGGTGCAGTATAGTGGGGTGCAGTATAGTGGGGTGCAGAGCAGTGGGGTGCAGTATAGTGTGGTGCAGAGCAGTGGGGTGCAGTATAGTGTGGTGCAGAGCAGTGGGGTGCAGTATAGTGTGGTGCAGTATAGTGTGGTGCAGTATAGTGTGGTGCAGTATAGTGTGGTGCAGAGCAGTGGGGTGCAGAGCAGTGGGGTGCAGTATAGTGTGGTGCAGAGCAGTGGGGTGCAGTATAGTGGGGTGCAGAGCAGTGGGGTGCAGTATAGTGGGGTGCAGTATAGTGCGGTGCAGAGCAGTGGGGTGCAGTATAGTGCGGTGCAGAGCAGTGGGGTGCAGTATAGTGGGGTGCAGAGCAGTGGGGTGCAGTGCAGAGCAGTGGGGTGCAGTATAGTGTGGTGCAGAGCAGTGGGGTGCAGTATAGTGGGGTGCAGTATAGTGCAGTGCAGAGCAGTGGGGTGCAGTATAGTGTGGTGCAGAGCAGTGGGGTGCAGTATAGTGTGGTGCAGAGCAGTGGGGTGCAGTATAGTGCGGTGCAGAGCAGTGGGGTGCAGTATAGTGTGGCGCAGAGCAGTGGGGTGCAGTATAGTGTGGTGCAGTATAGTGCAGTGCAGAGGGGTGCAGTATAGTGTGGTGCAGAGCAGTGGGGTGCAGAGCAGTGGGGTGCAGTATAGTGGGGTGCAGAGCAGTGCAGTATAGTGTGGTGCAGAGCAGTGGGGTGCAGTATAGTGTGGTGCAGAGCAGTATAGTGCAGTTCAGAGCAGTGGGGTGCAGTATAGTGTGGTGCAGAGCAGTGGGGTGCAGTATAGTGTGGTGCAGAGCAGTGGGGTGCAGTATAGTGTGGTGCAGAGCAGTGGGGTGCAGTATAGTGTGGTGCAGAGCAGTGGGGTGCAGTATAGTGGGGTGCAGAGCAGTGGGGTGCAGAGCAGTGGGGTGCAGAGCAGTGGGGTGCAGTATAGTGTGGTGCAGAGCAGTGGGGTGCAGTATAGTGGGGTGCAGTATAGTGGGGTGCAGTATAGTGGGGTGCAGAGCAGTGGGGTGCAGTATAGTGCAGTGGGGTGCAGTATAGTGCAGTGCAGAGCAGTGGGATGCAGTATAGTGGGGTGCAGAGCAGTGGGGTGCAGTATAGTGTGGTGCAGAGCAGTGTGGTGCAGTATAGTGTGGTGCAGAGCAGTGGGGTGCAGTATAGTGTGGTGCAGAGCAGTGGGGTGCAGTATAGTGGGGTGCAGTATAGTGCGGTGCAGTATAGTGCGGTGCAGTATAGTGCGGTGCAGAGCAGTGGGGTGCAGTATAGTGTGGTGCAGTATAGTGTGGTGCAGTATAGTGTGGTGCAGTATAGTGGGGTGCAGTATAGTGGGGTGCAGAGCAGTGGGGTGCAGAGCAGTGGGGTGCAGAGCAGTGGGGTGCAGAGCAGTGGGGTGCAGTATAGTGTGGTGCAGAGCAGTGGGGTGCAGTATAGTGTGGTGCAGTATAGTGGGGTGCAGTATAGTGGGGTGCAGTATAGTGTGGTGCAGAGCAGTGGGGTGCAGTATAGTGTGGTGCAGAGCAGTGGGGTGCAGTATAGTGTGGTGCAGAGCAGTGGGGTGCAGTA
The DNA here is from genome assembly GCA_036172795.1 of Pelodytes ibericus. Lineage (NCBI taxonomy): Eukaryota > Metazoa > Chordata > Amphibia > Anura > Pelodytidae > Pelodytes > Pelodytes ibericus. The sequence continues at coordinate 87,336,370 of CM069864.1, forward strand.
TAGTGTGGTGCAGAGCAGTGGGGTGCAGTATAGTGGGGTGCAGTATAGTGGGGTGCAGAGCAGTGGGGTGCAGAGCAGTGGGGTGCAGTATAGTGTGGTGCAGTATAGTGGGGTGCAGTATAGTGGGGTGCAGAGCAGTGGGGTGCAGTATAGTGTGGTGCAGAGCAGTGGGGTGCAGTATAGTGTGGTGCAGAGCAGTGGGGTGCAGTATAGTGTGGTGCAGTATAGTGTGGTGCAGTATAGTGTGGTGCAGAGCAGTGGGGTGCAGAGCAGTGGGGTGCAGTATAGTGTGGTGCAGAGCAGTGGGGTGCAGTATAGTGGGGTGCAGAGCAGTGGGGTGCAGTATAGTGGGGTGCAGTATAGTGCGGTGCAGAGCAGTGGGGTGCAGTATAGTGCGGTGCAGAGCAGTGGGGTGCAGTATAGTGGGGTGCAGAGCAGTGGGGTGCAGTGCAGAGCAGTGGGGTGCAGTATAGTGTGGTGCAGAGCAGTTGGGTGCAGTATAGTGTGGTGCAGAGCAGTGGGGTGCAGTATAGTGGGGTGCAGTATAGTGCAGTGCAGAGCAGTGGGGTGCAGTATAGTGTGGTGCAGAGCAGTGGGGTGCAGTATAGTGTGGTGCAGAGCAGTGGGGTGCAGTATAGTGCGGTGCAGAGCAGTGGGGTGCAGTATAGTGTGGCGCAGAGCAGTGGGGTGCAGTATAGTGTGGTGCAGTATAGTGCAGTGCAGAGGGGTGCAGTATAGTGTGGTGCAGAGCAGTGGGGTGCAGAGCAGTGGGGTGCAGTATAGTGGGGTGCAGAGCAGTGCAGTATAGTGTGGTGCAGAGCAGTGGGGTGCAGTATAGTGTGGTGCAGAGCAGTATAGTGCAGTTCAGAGCAGTGGGGTGCAGTATAGTGTGGTGCAGAGTAGTGGGGTGCAGTATAGTGTGGTGCAGAGCAGTGGGGTGCAGTATAGTGTGGTGCAGAGCAGTGGGGTGCAGTATAGTGTGGTGCAGAGCAGTGGGGTGCAGTATAGTGTGGTGCAGAGCAGTGGGGTGCAGTATAGTGTGGTGCAGAGCAGTGGGGTGCAGTATAGTGTGGTGCAGAGCAGTGGGGTGCAGTATAGTGTGGTGCAGAGCAGTGGGGTGCAGTATAGTGTGGTGCAGAGCAGTATAGTGCAGTGCAGTGCAGACTAGTGGGGTGCAGAGCAGTGGGTGCAGTATAGTGTGGTGCAGAGCAGTATAGTGTAGTGCAGTGCAGAGCAGTGGGGTGCAGAGTAGTGGGGTGCAGAGCAGTGGGGTGCAGTATAGTGTGGTGCAGAGCAGTGGGGTGCAGTATAGTGCGGTGCAGTATAGTGTGGTGCAGAGCAGTGGGGTGCAGTATAGTGTGGTGCAGAGCAGTATAGTGCAGTGCAGTGCAGAGCAGTGGGGTGCAGTATAGTGTGGTGCAGAGCAGTGGGGTGCAGTATAGTGTGGTGCAGAGCAGTATAGTGCAGTGCAGAGCAGTGGGGTGCAGTATAGTGTGGTGCAGAGCAGTGGGGTGCAGTATAGTGTAGTGCAGTGCAGTGCAGTATAGTGTAGTGCAGTATAGTGGGGTGCACTGCTCTGCAGGAGAGGGGTAAGTGGCAGATCTTGCAGGTCACCTCTACACACAGGACTATACAGGGTATTTATGGACTGTATCCCCACTAATACCCCCGTGCCGTGCTGCTCACCTTGCCACTGGCAGTGCCACCGCTCACCCCGATCAGGAAAGGCCGCTGGTGGCCCCGCTCAGGTACATCCACATTCCCAACAGAAGCCATGGTCACAGGCTGCCGAGCGGGACTACATCTCCCAGCACCGCCGCTCTCCATAGCTGCCCAGCCGCTGCCCCTGGAAGGAGCACTGAGCATGCTGGGGCTTGTAGTCCGCTAGTCTGTCAAGGCAGGTCACGTGACCTACTAGGAAGTGACAGCGCTGGTGACATGTGGGCCAGTTATTGATCTCGCGTTTAACCCCTTGTCAGCCGGGCGCCGCGTGCGCCCTCTATTCCTACAGCTTCAAATACAATGAGGGCAAAGGCAACATTCGAAAAATGGAACGTAATCAGCTGGAACGTTCCACTGGTTGCCATGGTGACTGCGCCACACTCAGAACATTGGCTGCTAGCCAAAGAGTGAAGGTGGTTTATCAATCAGTAACTATTCATGTCATTTGATCAGTAATTTAGAATAAGATGAAGATAAAACAATTGACTGCAATTTAAGCTCACTCTGGAGCTCTGTGACACAAACCAAACATTCCGAGCTCCCTATTAGGGGATGTGGGTCTGTTACTCCTGGGGTACTAATTTAGGGATGGTTGGAGCTAGGTGGGTTTGGCCAAAGATTAATGATGTGTCTTCATATTGGATGAGATGGGTGGGAATGGGTAGTGCACCTCAACCTGGGGTCCGCAAGAGACTGATAGGGGGTCCCTGCATTGGGAAGATTGGAAAATAAAATAAAGAAATGCATTTTTTTTCAATCATACTAAGTAAATATGAAAAAAATTATATTATTTTTTTCCTTATGAACTTTAACTTTATAAAAGACTAAGATAGATATCAATAATGATCACATAGGGGCCCCTGAGACATGAATATTATTTCAAGGGTTGAGAAACACTGGGCTAGAGGTTAATTAACAGATATTCTAGTGGGATAAGAAGTGAACAGAAGGGAGAGAGAAGGATGCTCTGCTTCTCTATTCACAAATAACTTGGACGCTCCTTCCATAGACTTAACCATCTCCTCAAGCCACTGTGTTACCGGCCTGCTGGTAGGGTTACCACCTGGCCGGTATTTTACCGGCAGGCCGGTAAAAAAAAATTGGCATCAGGCCAATGTTAAGTCTATGGAGACCGTACCAAGGCTGGTATTTTTGGGAGGAAACTGCAGGTAACATACTATCACAGAAGCTTTGGTTATTTGCAATGACCCCAGTTACTGGTAAATGCCATGTTCCTCCTGCCTGAGGGGGTTTCAATCTTGACAGCAAATGTATACAGTTAGAGAAAAGCTTCTTTTAAATGTGTCTCATGTTTATGACATCACCTTGATGATATGCAAATGACACATCTCCTATTGAAAGGGGTTCATTTGCATATAAAGACATAAGGCAATATCATTAACAGGAGAACCACAGACATTTAAAGGATCCCTTGTGCTTCTAATACAGAAGTGAGAAATGTAGCGCTCCTAGTATGAAGATGAACCGGCAGGTGCTTTGTACATCAGCCAGTTTATCCTCTCTGACCGGTAGCTGCCATGCTTCCCTGGGAAACAAAGACCGGTCTGGTCTGTCTCTAGACACTCGTTTTAAAAGGGATCCAGAGAGGGGATCTCTACTAGATCCGGTTTACTAAGGACAAGGACTAACATTTTAACCCTTGCTTCAAAAAAAGAAACAAAAAAAGTTAAAATTTTTCTTTAACACGTTTTCTCTGCATATTCAACGTATCACCAATCAAATCCCTTTATTGGACGCTTGTAAAAAACAAAAACATATATCCCATGACATAATCAGTAAAATGTACACATTCTATAGACTTGATTATACCCAATGCACCCCGGACTATGTATTTTCTATAAGACTCCTGAATACAGCAATGTGGCCGTCCCATGCGGCACCAGGTTTTCTCCCAGATAAACTACCCTTATTGGGCTGGTTACTGATGCCCAGATACCCGTGGCATGGCTGATTCTAATGATGTATGGGAGACAATGGATCATTTGTCAGCCATAGAGCTGGGCCTCTCATTCTAAAGCCATGTGGGTTATCTCATCTCACAGTCTACACAATAGATTTAAAGGGGCACAGCCAGTATTTGTGTACAGAGCAATTGGGAGAGCGATCGCTGGTCCCGTGTTTATCTTTATATTCTCAAGAGGTCGGGCCATGACCCTGGCAGGACGAGTAAAGTGTGCAGAGCTGGGTGTACTGGGGACAGAGCCTGGGCTCTGAGTAAAGTGTGCGGAGCGGGGTGTACTGGGAGGCCGGTGCAGAGCGGGGTGTACTGTGTACAGACGGGAGGCTGGTGCAGAGCTGGGTGTACTGGGGACAGACGGGAGGCTGGTACAGAGCTGGGTGTACTGGGGACGGATGGGAGGCTGGTACAGAGCTGGGTGTACTGGGGACGGATGGGAGGCTGGTACAGAGCTGGGTGTACTGGGGACGGACGGGAGGCTGGTGCAGAGCTGGGTGTACTGGGGACGGACGGGAGGCTGGTGCAGAGCTGGGTGTACTGGGGACGGACGGGAGGCTGGTGCAGAGCTGGGTGTACTGGGGACGGACGGGAGGCTGGTGCAGAGCTGGGTGTACTGGGGACAGACGGGAGGCTGGTGCAGAGCTGGGTATACTGGGGACAGATGGGAGGCTGGTGCAGAGCTGGGTGTACTGGGGACAGACGGGAGGCTGGTGCAGAGCTGGGTGTACTGGGGACAGACGGGAGGCTGGTGCAGAGCTGGGTGTACTGGGACAGACGGGAGGCTGGTACAGAGCTGGGTGTACTGGGGACAGACGGGAGGCTGGTACAGAGCTGGGTGTACTGGGGACAGACGGGAGGCTGGTACAGAGCTGGGTGTACTGGGGACAGACGGGAGGCTGGTGCAGAGCTGGGTATACTGGGGACAGATGGGAGGCTGGTGCAGAGCTGGGTGTACTGGGGACAGACGGGAGGCTGGTGCAGAGCTGGGTGTACTGGGGACAGACGGGAGGCTGGTGCAGAGCTGGGTGTACTGGGACAGACGGGAGGCTGGTACAGAGCTGGGTATACTGGGGACAGACGGGAGGCTGGTACAGAGCTGGGTGTACTGGGGACAGATGGGAGGCTGGTACAGAGCTGGGTGTACTGGGGACAGACGGGAGGCTGGTGCAGAGCTGGGTGTACTGGGGACAGACGGGAGGCTGGTGCAGAGCTGGGTGTACTGGGACAGACGGGAGGCTGGTGCAGAGCTGGGTGTACTGGGGACAGACTGGAGGCTGGTACAGAGCTGGGTGTACTGGGGACAGACGGGAGGCTGGTACAGAGCTGGGTGTACTGGGGACAGACGGGAGGCTGGTACAGAGCTGGGTGTACTGGGGACGGACGGGAGGCTGGTGCAGAGCTGGGTGTACTGGGGACAGACGGGAGGCTGGTACAGAGCTGGGTGTACTGGGACAGACGGGAGGCTGGTACAGAGCTGGGTGTACTGGGGACAGACGGGAGGCTGGTACAGAGCTGGGTGTACTGGGACAGACGGGAGGCTGGTACAGAGCTGGGTGTACTGGGACAGACGGGAGGCTGGTGCAGAGCTGGGTGTACTGGGGACAGACGGGAGGCTGGTGCAGAGCTGGGTATACTGGGGACAGACGGGAGGCTGGTACAGAGCTGGGTGTACTGGGGACAGACGGGAGGCTGGTGCAGAGCTGGGTGTACTGGGGACAGACGGGAGGCTGGTGCAGAGCTGGGTGTACTGGGGACAGACGGGAGGCTGGTGCAGAGCTGGGTGTACTGGGGACGGACGGGAGGCTGGTACAGAGCTGGGTGTACTGGGACAGACGGGAGGCTGGTACAGAGCTGGGTGTACTGGGGACGGACGGGAGGCTGGTACAGAGCTGGGTGTACTGGGGACGGACGGGAGGCTGGTACAGAGCTGGGTATACTGGGGACAGACGGGAGGCTGGTACAGAGCTGGGTGTACTGGGACAGACGGGAGGCTGGTACAGAGCTGGGTGTACTGGGGACGGACGGGAGGCTGGTACAGAGCTGGGTGTACTGGGGACGGACGGGAGGCTGGTACAGAGCTGGGTATACTGGGGACAGACGGGAGGCTGGTACAGAGCTGGGTGTACTGGGGACGGACGGGAGGCTGGTGCAGAGCTGGGTGTACTGGGGACGGACGGGAGGCTGGTACAGAGCTGGGTGTACTGGGGACAGACGGGAGGCTGGTACAGAGCTGGGTGTACTGGGGACGGACGGGAGGCTGGTACAGAGCTGGGTGTACTGGGGACAGACGGGAGGCTGGTGCAGAGCTGGGTGTACTGGGGACAGACGGGAGGCTGGTGCAGAGCTGGGTGTACTGGGGACAGACTGGAGGCTGGTGCAGAGCTGGGTGTACTGGGGACGGACGGGAGGCTGGTGCAGAGCTGGGTATACTGGGGACAGACGGGAGGCTGGGCTCTGAGTAAAGTGTGCAGAGCTGGGTATACTGTCCATAGTCTAGTATAGTGATAGCTAACTTTGGCATAATGCTCAGTTAGCCCATAAGCTATTTGACCTGCCATTCAAACCAGCCCATAGTACAATACAGAGATGGCTAACCTTGGCACAATGCTCACTCAGTTCAGAAGCTAGTGGACCCCAAATACAAATAAGCTCATAGTCTAGTACAGTGATGGCTAACCATGGCACACAGCTCTCTCAGCTCATAATATAGTACAGTGATGGCTAACCATGGCACACAGCTCTCTCAGCTCATAATATAGTACAGTGATGGCTAACCATGGCACACAGCTCTCTCAGCTCATAATATAGTACAGTGATGGCTAACCATGGCACACAGCTCTCTCAGCTCATAATATAGTACAGTGATGGCTAACCATGGCACACTGCTCTCTCAGCTCATAATATAGTACAGTGATGGCTAACCATGGCACACAGCTCTCTCAGCTCATAATATAGTACAGTGATGGCTAACCATGGCACACTGCTCTCTCAGCTCATAATATAGTACAGTGATGGCTAACCTTGGCACAATTAAGCACAGCTAACGCTACAGGGACTCAGTGTCAAGCTACACTTTGATTATCCTGTGAATGTAGAGTATAACAAATGATTATAAATGATCTATACATTGTGTCAGCAGAAATGTGTTTTGAAATGTATCTGTGGAGTCTCCTTCTTATGACATCACCTGTGGCCTGATATGCAAATGAACTAATTTCCAACTAATGTGTAATGTGCTTATTAAGCCAGAAGGTGATGTCATAAGCAGAGACTCCACAGACACATTTTAAAATAAAAAAATTCTCTTATTTTATGCATTAAGTTGCAAATTGCAATTCTTCTAACACAGTGTATGTTTTTTTTAGACTCTACATTCACAGTACAGGCTATGTTTAGGCTGACAGAGCCCCTTTAATACACAGATATCTATCATGGCTTTTAGAGACCCTTTAAGCCAATCTGGAACTGCCATCATTTGTCTATTTTGTTTGATTGTTTTTCTTTTTTTTTTTTTTCTTGTGATCAACAAACAAACCCAGGTACTGGAAAGGGTTAATGTAAATACATCTATATATTAGTGTATGCCATGGATTTACACTAATCTGCAGGGATCACATTGTCCATAAAACACTATACTTTTACTCACTATTCACTCCCAAGCTCTACCCTGGAGATCTGATAGGCACCTAATGGCCCTTATTATGAAGGATCGGCAGAGGTCTTTGACCTGATTTCTATCTCTAGAAGTAGCTTTCACTGATTACTGTGGGGGCAGTCTCCCTGTATCTCCCCCACAGCTTCCGGGGCTTGTACTTTACACAATCACATTTTAGTAACATAGATTGTCAGATAAGCACCATCTAATCTGCCCAATTTCTGCCTAATTTCTTTTTTTTTTTTCAGTATACATTTATTCGTTTCTGACCTCATCATATTTTGTTTCTTAGCCAAACTTAGAAAATGGATTGGCAGGCCCGGTAGAGGGGTATTTCTAACTGCTCCATTTTTAGAACTTTGCCCCAGACCTGACCGGTGTCGCAGGGACAGATTAAGACGTCACTTGGCTTTGGCCAAGATACCCAGATATCTCCCCCCCCGGCCCCCCTTAACATCTCACATCCACCAACACTTGATTTGCCCCCTGCCACCAAGGCTTAAAGCAATCAGGACTGGCCTGCAGTGAAAGAGAGGTGACCTTGCAAGTCCCAGATAAGATGGTGACACCTCATATTTCACTGAAGGAAACTGCCCAGCACTGGTTTCTCAATGTCCCACTTATTGATAATCCTGGTAACACTATCCTTCTATATTAAGAGCCAGAACTGCAGCAGATAATAGACTCCCTAACAATGGATTACGTTTAGCTTATGAAGGATCAAAACACATATTATTTAGGATCAAAACACACTTGATATTGTGTTTGGCAGGTATTTGTACAATGCAGAAATTCTCAGCCCTTTTATTAACATACCTGGCGAAGCTTTGGCAATATCCCTGCTTAGTCACAGGTGTACACAGGACAATAACAGAAGCTTAACATACTAAGTGCCAGCAAGGCGGCGAAATGCGTTGCTTCACTTAATTTGTTAGAGGACCCAGTGCATGCAGGGATATTTACAGCTGGAGCATAAAAATACATTAATATTTTGCCTATAAATGACCGTCTTTATGGATCACTTTGCTGTACACCAGTATGGTGGGCATTATTCATGTACAGGAACTGGCTCCATCATGACCAGTTCCTTTTTTAGCTTACATAGAAACATAGAATGTGTCGGCAGACAAGAACCATTCGGTCCATCTAGTCTGCCCAATTTTTATAAATAAATTTATTAGTCCCCAGTTCCCTATCTTATATCTAGGATAGCCTTATACCTATCCCACGCATGCTTAAACTCCTTCACTGTATTAACCTCTACCACTTCTACTGGAAGACTATTCCATGCATCCACTACCCTCTCAGTAATGTAATACTTTCATTAGTCCCTGGCCTTATCTTATATCTAGGATAGCCTTATACCTATGCCACGCATGCTTAAACTCCTTCACTGTATTAACCTCTACCACTTCTACTGGAAGACTATTCCATGCATCCACTACCCTCTCAGTAATGTAATACTTTCATTAGTCCCTGACATTATCTTATATCTAGGATAGCCTTATACCTATCCCACGCATGCTTAAACTCCTTCACTGTATTAACCTCTACCAATTCCGCTGGAAGGCTATTCCATACATCCACTACCCTCTCAGTAAAGTAATACTTTCATTAGTCCCTGGCCTTATCTTATATCTAGGATAGCCTTATACCTATCCCATGCATGCTTAAACTCCTTCACTGTATTAACCTCTACCAATTCCGCTGGAAGGCTATTCCATACATCCACTACCCTCTCAGTAAAGTAATACTTTCATTAGTCCCTGGCCTTATCTTATATCTAGGATAGCCTTATACCTATCCCATGCATGCTTAAACTTCTTCACTGTATTAACCTCTACCACTTCTACTGGCAGACTATTCCATACATCTACTACCTTCTCAGTAACGTAATACTTTCATTAGTCCCTGGCCTTATATCTATCCCACGCTTGCTTAAACTCCTTCACTGTATTAACCTCTACCACTTCCGCTGGAAGGCTATTCCCTACATCCACTACCCTCTCAGTAAAGTAATACTTTCATTAGTCCCTGGCTTTATCTTATATCTAGGATAGTCTCATACCTATCCCATGCATGCTTAAACTCCTTCACTGTATTAACCTCTACCACTTCTACTGGAAGGCTATTCCATACATTAACTACCCTCTCAGTAAAGTAATACTTTCATTAGTCCCTGGCCTTATCTTATATCTAGGATAGCCTTATACCTATCCCATGCATGCTTAAACTCCTTCACTGTATTAACCTCTACCACTTCTACTGGAAGGCTATTCCATGTATCCACTACCCTCTCAGTAAAGAAATACTTTAATTAGTCCCTGGCCTTATCTTATATCTAGGATAGCCTTATACCTATCCCACACATGCTTAAACTCCTTGACTGTATTAACCTCTACCACTTCTACTGGAAGACTATTCCATGCACCCACTGCCCTCTCAGTAAAGTAATACTTTCATTAGTCCCTGACCTTATCTTATATCTAGGATAGCCTTGTGCCTATCCCACGCATGCTTAAACTCCCTCCCTTGTCAGACCCCATAGCCCCAACGCACTTCGCAGCAATCTCAAGCCAGATCACTATATAATATTGGGTGGTCCAATAGCGTAATTCACGTACTAGCCAAAGCCATCAAACGTTGGACCCGGGCTATAGAAACCTGGAGAACCCCTGACTATAACTTATATTTATATGCTTTACACCAGTTTAAGCACCACTGATCCCCAAAAATCTTACGCTGGGCGGGCGTTTGGATACAACCCCTACTACGCTCAGCCAGCAAGAGGCATGCTAGGAAATAGTGGGTGAGTTATAAGCCGATCCATGGTTTAGTGGCTTATCAGTTTGTCTTATCTGGCTGAGGTGTTGAGAGATACAGCGGGGTGGCCCGTACCATGCTCCTGTCCGATGTGTCCTCAGCCTTTGTACCACCATGCCACTGAGGAAATGGTACTGCCAGCTCTCTTTGGGAAAGCTTCACCCTGGAGCCCAGAGTCCTGTTTGCACAGCCGTCCTGACAAACAGGCCTGTCAATAATTAATGAGTAAACTCATAGCCAGGAAACTGAGACCACAGGGGAGGGAGTGGACGAGAACAGAGAGAGAGCGAGAACCAGAGATCAGTAGGGATAGAAAGGTGCAATCAAGAGACAGAGGAGATCAGCTCAGGAGAGAAAGGCAAGCATTATCAGTAGGACCTAGACATGGTGATAATACAGGACACCCAGTAGGGTAGGTGGTGGGTAAAGAACATGAGCCGATAGAGAACTCCAAAGAACAGAGAACAAGGAGATACAAGAGTTGGAGATCCTGCAGTGGAGGAGAAGCAGAGCCTGGGGACTTCTTTCTACAGGTCATCGGTGATCCATGGCTACAGGTAAGCGGTCTCCGCGGTAAACACCCCACTTATCACGGACGGCGAAAAAAAACAAACAACCCAACACCGCAGGGGGCATATTCTGTGCATTCCACGCCTCTACGGACCTTGAAAGACTTAAAAGTACATTTTTGTTTTCATTGCTGGTCAAATATAGCGTAATATACGTCCCAGCGCGCCCGTTAGAAGTTAGACGCACTCGCGCGGCAGAGGATGGATCATTGTTGTCGTTGGCTAGAGTTACAGACAAACTCGCGGCAGCTGAAAGGCTTGGGAATCAGCAGATTAGGGCAAGAGGGGGACGCCTGTCTCGCCTCCCTTCCCCTCCACTTTCTGTGAGAAAGTCCCACACAGCTGATCCCCCCGTAACAACGGATAATCTTTTTTTTAATCGACTTCATAGTACATTTTTCTTTCTTGCCATATTTGGTTTCTGGGGCGGGGGGGAGGTGAGTGCCACAACAGAGACTAGACTAAGGTTACCTGTCCATAAAACCGTTTAAATCAATTGTATCCAAACACCATGACACATGTATAATGGATAATCAGCAGATGGGTAGTATTATCAGTCGGGCCACACCTCACCGGGAGATGTTCTGTGTTTTGGCCCACGGGGCACATGTCCGACTCCCATGCAAAATACAATATATTGTTAATCACAAGGGGTTCTGCAAAATAACCCCCCCCCCCCCCAAAAAAAAAACCCCACCTATGATTTATATTGGCTACACTCACCGGACTCTGTCATTGTCGATATTATAAGACATCGGATGAAGGAGATAATACATAACGATGAGGTGGGGATTCAGTATGCTTATGTGTTTAATTGACATATTGCTTCAAGTGTGAAATGCTTTGTATTCACGTAGCATACGTTACTTTACGGTATATAGCTCTATCAGTGGGCCACATCTTGTTTGGAATCTTGGGTCAGATCTTCTCTCGTCCTAAAGATTCTAAACACCATGTCTGCCCCCTGATAAGAGCTTACATACTATTATTAATACTTTCTATTTAACACACCCATCCCATGATATGTGGCCTGTTTGCTGTCTGGGCATCTTTGGATTCGCAGACCACAGCAGCCCCTGGCAATTATGCAAAGGTTTTGGGGGAAATAGATTAAAATGTAAGCGTAAAGCTGGGGTCCTAGTAATTGGCAAGCAGATACAGACTGTCGGCATGTACCTTAAAAAGTCCATCCTCCTACCAGTATCACTCATTTATATATTAGAAGCACAAGTGAAAAATAAAGTTTAGTGCTCTTAAAAAGAAATGATATTCTTGATAAGTCAGACTTGGATACAGAGCACAGCCTGTTGACACACTCTGCAAATTGTGAGATTGTTAACGAAGGACTGTTCTGGAAAATCTTGGGAGTGTTGGCAGGGATAGTGTGCTTTGCAAGGCGAGGTGGGTAGATTCCCTCTAGATGTGTGCTTAATTCTGTTATTTTAGATGTTCATCTCCAGGGTAATGGAGACAGAGCGGCTGAATGAATCCGGAACTATAGGTTTTACAAACTGTATGAATTATCAATTCTATGTAGAGCAAAGTTCATCTCTCATACACAGATAACACAAGGGGCTTAGTGGGTGGACTTAAAGGCACAGTTAAGCATATAAACATGGCACATGCGCGGCTGTTGAGCATCACGGCATTATACCTCCAACTGGCCCACTTAGGTCAGACAGTACATGTTCGGACCGCTATCCCGCAGTGCAGACTACAATTGCCGGTGTTTGGGGACAATGGTGAACAGATACCCTCTGACACACCCTCTCCCAAGCCACGCCCTCAAGAATCTCCGGTGGGGAATGTTAGGAGGTATTTCGCACATGCATTTGCCAAACATCCGCAGTGCCAAGGCTAGCTATCCCTGCTCTAACATAATCACTCTAGCACTGAAACAGTTAGGAAGTTGCTGGTCTGTGCAGTGCAGGCTGGTAAACTAATTTGTGTGGGACCACCTCTCGCTAGGAAGTCCTAGCTAGATGTGGTCATACAGTAGATTGCTCTTAAAGGACAACAGTCTGCAAATAATTATTTCATGTTTAATTGACATATTGCATCAAGTGGGAAATGCTTTGAATTCACTTAGCATACCTTACTTTACTGTATATAGCTCTATCAGTGGGCCACATCTTGTTTGGAATCTTGGGTCAGATCTTCGTCCATCCGCCTAAAGATTCTAGAACAACATGTCTGCCCTCGGCGATGTAGGGAGCAAGGAGGGCTTCACTAACGTACTACCGTGTATTTACATTCTTTTATTAATAAACAGATTGCCGCGCCATATTTTGATAGTTCCGCCATCGACAACAGGTTTAGCGGACCCTATCCCAGAGTGCACCTGGCTTGTCTGGAAGAACAGACCCATTGAGAAAATGAGATGGTATAGCCTGGTGACTGTGACAATACCCCTTACCTTGTCACTGGGATCTCGTTTTGGTTGATGTATAGCAGTGTCTTGGAATAAGCATTCCTCCTCAATTCAGAGGTGGGTTATGGAACCACTTTAAAAATGGCGTATTAAATTATTCAGGGCCTTCCGCTGATCATTGTCTGGGAGAAGTGCATACATCTTAAATCCTTACTGTAACCATTAAATCAGTAAGTGGAACGTCTGCCTCGCCAGGGAAGCCAGTGCTGGTCATTAGAATTGTAATTAGGGAGTAAATGCCGAGAAAAATATCCCCCCCCCTACCAATAATGCTACGTTTGGCAATGACCGTGTCCATTAAACTAGACCCCTCTGTTTCGGGAAAATTGTTCCATTGTAGGAAAAAATCAAATCAATAGGCCAATAAATAAATGATTATTAATAAATACAAAAATATGCTGAATTATGGCTTCTAGAGAACGGGCGTCTCTGCTGCTGCAAAGAATTAACTTTTGAACGCCAGTCATAAGGCCGTTTTTATTAAGGCAGACGTGAACTTCTGCCTGGTTAAAATTCGTTTTAAAGGGTTTGAGTCTCTCCGATTTGTTTGGATTCTGAAAAATTTGACCTGCGTCCACAAAGTTCAAAATGGCCGTTTCTGGGTAGGCTTATTGCACACTTGTCAAACAGCACCAACAAAGTTCAAAATGGCCGTTTCTGGGTAGGCTTATCTCACACTTATCAAACAGCACCAACAAAGTTCAAAATGGCTGTTTCTGGGTAGGCTTATCTCATACTTGTCAAACAGCACCGACAAAGTTCAAAATGGCTGCTTAGCTCACACGTGTCAAACTGCGGCCGTCCAGCTCTGTGGATGGCCTACTTCTTCCGCTAGGCTTGCCACCTTCTCTTTACTAGAATATCAACCATGCTATTTCTTCCATAGACCTATCATTGTCCTTAACCCATTTTTTTTTTACTTTAAGGACTAGGGGTCCATCATTTTTCCTTTTCTTTTAAATTATCCACAAGGTTTTGTTTATGAAATGTCATGGATAGATCAAGCACCAGGTGACTGACTTTCTCCAATGTCTACTTGCAGTTGTGGACTGTGCAGCTGCACCATGGTTTGTCTGGTAGCTAAGAGCTTAACCGAGCTCCAATTAAATAGGCTTGCCTGACAAAGACTGACCAATCAGGGATGGATCAGCCAGTAACAGGCCACGCCCACTAGCAGAATTATCCTCTGAATGAAACATGATAGATAATTTAAAGAGTCGTTAAGTCATTGTTCCCGATTTAAAGACCCTGGACAGACTAGGAAGTTGTGTTGTGTGTACCCGCACCACTGATCTGCTAATGTACCCTTGCAGCTGTGGAGTTCTCGATCCTCCGAGACGTGGATGGGAGCCATACAGATGGAGAGGGAACAGTAGATGGCACTTCAGGCATCTCTTGGATGGACTCCAGAACAGACACTCAACAACCCGGAATCACCCAGACGCCTGGTACCATGCAGCCCAAGGAGATCTCGGAGGAGCCCAAGGGAGTGGAGAATACAGGATTTGTTGGGGACCCGCCGCCTTACTCACCACCAGACCCAAAGATCGCCCACCTGCTCTACCCAGAGTACCAGGGCAACTTTCCAGGACAAATACCAGTGTTGTACCAGCCTGGACCCACAATGCAGAACATGTACTCCCATCAGAACTTGCCGCCGGGGACATATCCCTATATCATTGTAAGAGAATCACTTTCGCTCCATATTTAATCAGTGTTGCATTGGCCCTATCCCAAAATGTATGTCCTCCTCAAACCGCACCGGGCATGCCAATACAACAAGCTTCTAGCAACTGTATAAGCCCTCCACCCCTCAAAATGGTTGTACAGGCATCTAACATCTGCATAGTTGCCAACATCGGCCATGTTTCCAGGGACACTTATTTGTTCCACGCGCTGCAGAAGAGCATGCAAAGTGCAGCCCGGCGGTATGCAGGATGGATATACACACAGACACAATCCAATTAATTAATCATGGCAGGTCCTAGGAGATCTCCACCCTGATTAATTAATTGGATTTTGTCTGTGTGTATATCCATCCTACATACTGCCGGGCTGCACTTTGCATGCTCTTTCTGCAGCATGTGGAATCTGAGGGGTAGATATAGTGTTTCCACCATTTCCTTAAAAATGTATAAAAAAAAATACTGGCTTTACTATTACCTTAGACTTAAAGGGACTGTATCACCTAAACATTGTTTTTACTGTGCATACAAAATGATTGCAAATGATCTATACATTGTCTTAGCAAACTTGCAAGCAAATGCCTAAATTAGGATAACAAATGTGTTTTAAATGTGTCTGTGGGGTCTCCTGATCACCTGTGGCATGATTAGGGTTGGCACCATTTCCCCCCCGGCCACATATAGCTTTTGCAGGCTGTCTTGCAGTATGTAGAAGTCATGGGAGACACCGCAGGTCCCGGTTTTGTCGCGTGTTGACAAATGTCAGCACGCGCCCAGCCAATCAGAGCGGGGGGCTCACCCCACTCTGACAGCTGAATACGAGGGTCTCTCGTGCAAAAACAAGGGGCTCTCTCTGCACTAGCAGAGATAACCGGTCGCCGACCAGTAGGCTGCCTGCTTCCTATGGAGGAACTGGTATTGATAAACTGGTGTGTACTATCAAAAGTACCTGTCAGTCTATCCTCACACTAGGGACAACTAACTTTTCACTTGTGCATCTATATTAGAAGCACAAGTCAAAAAAAACAAAAACCTTTAGTGTCCCTTTAATAAGGCACTTAATTTGTATTCTTTCATTAAAAAAAAATATTTTTAAATCATCTGCACTTGATACAATCTTTTAATTAAACACAAGATATTTTTTAGTTACTGTTGGTCCTTGTTGGATTCTTGTCATTATGTGGCAGCTAAAATAACAAATACAGGTGCTTTAAATGTGCTTTATTTAGACCACGAGTCATCCCGGCTGTGCCCATGCAGGTACAGAATGGGTTACAGGGAGAACGTTTCCCCAGGGAAAACAAAAGAAACAATATATTTGGAAGTGATGTGGAAGGGTTTCTTGTTCTAGAGGGGCTGTGAATTATTGATGCCCAAATAATCCATGACCTAGGCTGGCTTTGTGAAGGATGAAACCCAGGGAGAGAAGGGCATCCAGTGCCGTGGAGGACAAGGCTTATTTGACCCCCCAACGTGGGTGTAACTCCCAGACTTTGTTAGCCGGTCTGTGGTAGACGGATCGTCACTTCTAACTGATTGAGATACTAGAGAGATTCAGGACCACGCTGACTTTTTAAGTGACCGTATTGCATCAAGTGTTGGCATTGTAAAAAGAAGAAACGTTTTAGTGAAAGAATACAAATAAAGAGCCTTATGGAGTCCTTTCTGCTCTGTATAGGTCTGTCAGGGGGTGGACATCTTGGGTAGGAGGAAGGAAGATCTGACCAAGATTCTAAATAACATGCCGGCCCGCTGATAGAGCTATACAGAGCAAAGATTCTAAACAACATGCCGGCCCGCTGATAGAGCTATACAGAGCAAAGATTCTAAACAACATGCCGGCCCGCTGATAGAGCTATACAGAGCAAAGATTCTAAACAACATGCCGGCCCGCTGATAGAGCTATATAGAGGAAAGATTCTAAACAACATGTCCGTCCACTGATAGAGCTATACAGAGCAAAGATTCTAAACAACATGTCTGCCCCCTGATAGAGCTATACAGAGCAAAGATTCTAAACAACATGTCCGTCCACTGATAGAGCTATACAGAGCAAAGATTCTAAACAACATGCCGGCCCGCTGATAGAGCTATACAGAGCAAAGATTCTAAACAACATGCCGGCCCGCTGATAGAGCTATACAGAGCAAAGATTCTAAACAACATGCCGGCCCGCTGATAGAGCTATACAGAGCAAAGATTCTAAACAACATGTCCGTCCACTGATAGAACTATACAGAGCAAAGATTCTAAACAACATGCCGGCCCGCTGACAGTTATACAGAGCAAAGATTCTAAACAAGATGCCCGCCCCGATAGAGCCATACAGAGCAAAGATTCTAAACAACATGTCTGCCCCCTGATAGAGCTATACAGAACAAAGATTCTAAACAACATGTCTGCCCCCTGATAGAGCTATACAGAACAAAGATTCTAAACAACATGCCGGCCCGCTGACAGTTATACAGAGCAAAGATTTTAAACAAAATGCCCGTCCGCTGATAGAGCTATAGAGAGCAAAGATTCTAAACAAGATGCCCGCCCCGATAGAGCTATACAGAGCAAAGATTCTAAACGAGATGCCCGCCCCCTGATAGAACTTTACAGAGCAAAGATTCGAAACAACATGTCCGCCACCTGATAGAGCTATACAGAGCAAAGATTCTAAACAACATGTGCGCCACTGATAGAGCTATACAGAGCAAAGATTCTAAACATGTCTGCGGCCGCAGAACCTCATTTCTCCTACCTCACCCATTTGAAGAAGATCCCTCTGATCAGCACACGAACCCCCTTTTTCTAATCATAGTCTCATTTCAGCCACCCATTTTTATTATAACCCTGCGTCATCTCAGTTCTTAAATCCATTAAACTCAGCCCCTCTATTTTTCATCTACCAGCCCTCTTACTCTCCTGCCGCATTACAGACAGCACCACTGCTGAGCTCTCTCCCTGCTTCCTCATACATCACAGGCTCAGAGAACCCCCCCCCCCCCCCAGTTATGAGGTCAGAGAGCAGGGCAGTGCGCCTGGACGTACCACCAATGGATAGGACCACCCATGGCCACGTCCCTGATAGCATCACAGAGGCCTGTTAGATAAAATGGTTTGGGACAATAATAATTCCATCCTTTGATCTCATGCAGAATGATGGCTCCCTGGGGTTACCTCCTGCAAGGCCTGAAATAAGGACCAAGGACTACATGGTGGAATCGGTGCTGGTCATGATTTTCTGCTGTTTCCTCACAGGGATCATAGCGGTGGTCTACTCCCATGAGGTAAGACACCAGCTTGGGGAGGAGGGGGTACATTTTAGCCCTATGGTTGGGATAAGACCGAGGTGTCCATCTACGGGCCCTGCTGATAAACTACAAATACCATGTATGAATGGCAGAGAATAATGGCAGCTGGGCACTTAATTGTTAATGGCTTAATACTGGGCATAAAGGTCATCTTTATATGAAGTGTAATTTAAATATATTATTATTTTACCATGATATTCCACTATATTACTGGTGCCTTTAAAACAACAACAAAAATGTATATATGTTTCTCGCCTCTTGACGAGAGCTGCTATCATTTCCTTTTGTTTGGGTCTGACGTAAGCTTCCAAAAGTCCCCCCCCCTCCACTATCCACAGTGCCACGTCATGCGTGATCGGACGCTGAAAGACAAGTATGCACGTTACGCAGAATGAGCGCTGTTACGGGGACTGGGTGGAGCTTCTGGAAGCGTGGGTCAGAGCTGACCGAAGCCACTGTAGATGAATGAAGAAGATAGATAGGACCACTGCAGAAGCAGCGGACTTCATTCATGAAAGGAGGAATTGCATGGAATTGAGAAGGCAATTGCAAACTTAAGAGCAAAGCTGGAAAATTTCTCCAGTTCAGCTATTTTGGCTGTCATTTGGCAATTTCCTGCAATTTGCTCTCGCATGAATAAAGTCCTATATACTCCAATCAGCCATAACATTAGGACCACTGACATGTGGCAAGCCGGCGGAGGCAGTGTGATGCTTTGGACTGACATGTGGCAAGCCGGCGGAGGCAGTGTGATGCTTTGGACTGACAGGTGGCAAGCCTGCGGAGGCAGTGTGATGCTTTGGGCTGACTGGTGGCAAGCCGGCGGAGGCAGTTTGATGCTTTGGGCTGACAGGTGGCAAGCCGGCGGAGGCAGTGTGATGCTTTGGGCTGACAGGTGGCAAGCCAGCGGAGGCAGTGTGATGCTTTGGAATAACAGGTGGAAAGCCGGCGGAGGCAGTGTGATGCTTTGGGCTGACAGATGGCAAGCCGGCGGAGGCAGTGTGATGCTTTGGGCTGACAAGTGGCAAGCCGGCGGAGGCAGTGTGATGCTTTGGACTGACTGGTGGCAAGCCGGCGGAGGCAGTGTGATGCTTTGGACTGACTGGTGGCAAGCCGGCGGAGGCAGTGTGATGCTTTGGGCTGACAGGTGGCAAGCCGGCGGAGGCAGTGTGATGCTTTGGACTGACTGGTGGCAAGCCGGCGGAGGCAGTGTGATGCTTTGGAATGACAGGTGGCAAGCCGGCGGAGGCAGTGTGATGCTTTGGACTGACTGGTGGCAAGACGGCGGAGGCAGTGTGATGCTTTGGACTGACAGGTGGCAAGACGGCGGAGGCAGTGTGATGCTTTGGGCAACGTTCTGCTGGGAAACCTTGGGTCCTGCCATTCATGTGGATGTCACTTTGACACGTACCACCTACCTAAGCATTGTTACAGACCATGTACACCCTTTCATGGATTCCCTGATGGCATTGGCCTCTTTCAGCAGGATAATGCTCCCTGCCACAAAGCAAAAAGAGTTCAGGAATGGTTTGAGGAACACAACGACGAGTTCAAGGTGTTGACTTGGCCTCCAAATTCCCTAGATCTCAATCCAATCGAGCATCTGTGGGACGTGATGGACAAACAAGTCCGATCCATGGAGGCCCCACCACACAGCTTACAGGACTTAAAGGATAGTTTCTATAGATGATACAGTAATTGTTCTGGACTTTGTATGTGGAACCGCAGCTTTAGCATCTTAAGGACTCATGATGGTCCTAATTAAAAAAAAAAAATCATATTAAACTCTGATTTACATGGCTATATATCGCAATCAAAACCAAGCCGTAAGTTCCCTTTAAAAAAAAACAAAAACAAAAACAAAACAGTATATGGTCTGTATGAGTAACTAAAGAGTTAAATAGTTAAAGAGGGGTTAAAGAGCATTCTAGAGGAAAATGTACGTAATGGAAGCTGCACTATGATACCCTGTCATTGCGGCCGCAGGTTTAATAGATCTGCTTCAGGGTAGAGTCCTTCTGCATCCTGATAAATCTCTCTGGTCATATAAATTGCTTGTAAAAGTTGCTAATAAACTCAGGCACTTTTAATTGCTTTATCTGTCGAGCCCTGTTGCTCAATTTCCTACGGATTTATTGAGGTTGGAAGAGGCAATATGTCAAGGTCAATGTTCTGTAGAGCGCAAGACGCAGACCAGACGGCTGTTCACCTACCTCGGCCTCTAACCCCTCGAATTCCATTTAAAGGGTTAATCAAGGTCAACGAAAATCAGGAGGGGAGATAATCACAGCATCTCTCGCTCTCTAGATCTGCATTCCACATATCCATAATCACGTGGCGGGTGTATAAATGTATGCCATTGTGGCCTAATAGTGGTACAATCTCCGTGTGCGACAACGGATAATGTCACGGATGTACCCCCATGTTTCTGTGGAGTCTGTGTGTCGGAAGGTCATGTGAAGGTCTTGTGGGAAGCAAGAGCAGGGATGATTCTAGTGTCACTGATGCCTGGGTGCAAGAATTTCTCCTCTCCTTCACCAATCATAGCACCTCTAACCACACCTATTTTCTATGGCAACCACTCCACCTCTTTGGACCTCCTGACTTCCAACAAGTAACATGTCACCCACTTCCCACATTACCAGCCTTGCCCCAACACAGCTTCCCAGTGCCTTCTTTGTGGCCAAATAGCTTTTACAGTGCCATCTTTCCTGCCCATCTCTGTCCCCAAACACAGCTTCCCAGCGCCATCTCTGTCCCCAAACACAGCTTCCCAGCGCCATCTCTGTCCCCAAACAAACACAGCTTCCCAGTGCCATCTCTGTCCCCAAACACAGTTTCCCAGCGCCATCTCTGTCCCCAAACACAGCTTCCCAGCGCCATCTCTGTCCCCAAACACAGCTTCCCAGCGCCATCTCTGTGCACAAACACAGCTTCCCTGCGCAATCTCTGTCCCCAAACACAGCTTCCCAGTGCCATCTCTGTCCCCAAACACAGCTTCCCAGACATCTTTCCCACCTTCAGCATAATGCATTTGTACGTGAGGGGGCAGGGTCAAGCGTGAGGTGGCAAAATCTTGCGCTGCCGCCAATGCACCCCCGTCAGACAGAGCATCTGCCCAGGATTGCTCTGTGTGAGAGGCAGCCTCAGAGGAAGCCTCTGGTACTCCATGGTGTAGTGCCTTGTGGAATTGAACAGGTTGCACACCCCTATGCATTTGTCACAAGTTATCCTTAACAGTTTCCATGCTGGATTGCTCACCTTAAAGGGACTGTCTGGTGCCCAAAATGCATTTTCCAAATGTTAATCAATATTAATGTGCTTTCAAAATACTATAAAATGCATGTTTTACATTTCGCATTGCTTAAAATATCAAATACTAACAGCTAGAGGAAGAAATTGTGAAATTACAGCAGTTTGCAAGCAACCAGGTCTGCACACACTATTTGAGTAAAAGTAATTCCCTTGTCTTTTTTTGCTGCAGGAACCAATGAGAATAATGCCATTCAACTGAATGGAATATCCTGTCTCTCTAGTGATGTCATCAGACAATGTGTTGCACTGTTAAAAGATCATACTGTGTACAAGTCTTCTATTCCAGTAGCACAGGAAGTGACTAAATGAAACAAAACATTATATCCTCAGTGTCTATAGAATCAGTGCTGCTGCACCTGCAGTAAACATGCAGAGTAATCACTGGGGGAGGGCTTGAGTCAAATATTAAAAATGGGATTTATACAGAATGCCTGCATCAAATCACACTGGGGGAAAAAAGCCTGTGCACTATACAAGCAGTGATCTTCATCTTGCACCAAAGTGGGGACTAGATTGTCCCTTTAATGGGAATCCTAGATTTCAGGACCTCTAACTTACCTCTTCTTTGTTCCCTTTTACTTTCAGACGCGGACAGCTCTGAGTCGAGGAGACATTGTACAAGCCCAGGAATCTTCCAGGAAAGCACGTTCCCTTGTCCTCTTTAGCCTCCTTTTTGGCGTTTTTGTGTCGGTCAGTTGGATAATATATGTGGTGGTGGCCATCTTCTGATGGGGGGCACTTTTACACAGCAGGGGGTATTTGGAATACAGGAATATTGATTTCGTAGCCCTGAATTGTAGAAACAAAACAATCATATTTATTCTGGGTCAACACTGTCCGAGGTCCATACACATCGCTAAACATCCTACAAATATGACCATGGGCATGATCCCTTCCTGCAAGGCTTACATGAAACAAAAAACCTCCATCCGTCCCTGGATCAATGCTAAATCAGTCAATTCTTAAAGGCGCACCACTACTCAACGCCCCCTCTGCTGGAGTTAATGCATCGAAATGGAAGACACTTAATATGGACCATTTCTAAAAGGATAATTCAGTTGATTTGACGCTAAGGGAATACTGGTATTTATATGTACAAAGGACATTGAAGTAAAAATAAAATATATACTTATTTTCTAAAAAAAAAATAAAAAACAAAAAAAACCAATCTACCAGTTGTTGTTGAATTTGGCCATTTGTCTGCATTGTCTGTACTACGATTATTCTCTCCATCCTAAATCACATTCACACAAGCTAAATACCTGACGAGTTTCACCCATCAGCTTTCGATGATCCAGTGTTGCCATCACCCTGGAGAACTGAATTCAGTTCATCACATGTCCTGAAAGAGTGATCCCAACTTACCATGCAAGACAGGCATTATATTGATTCACACCGTTCACAATGATGAAGCCTTGATGGGTGAAACGCGTCAGGTCTTTGAATGAATTATAATACATGGAAATATCAGCGCACAAGCATAAAGCTACTTTAAAAAGCACCTATCTCAGATGAAAATATTGGAATTTTAGTCAGATGGACGTATCAGGTTTAGCCCACCACTCCACTACTGGTGGGTCCTACACTATAACACAATATATCCAGAGCACCTGGGCGTGGGTGCTAGTGTAGGACACTCAGGCTGTGCACGGATATTTCTATAAATTGTGTATAGATTTTGCTCACTCCAGCAGCCGCTTGTATTAAATACCACCGTTTTTACGGTTTACCGAATACTTTTTGTCTTGATCTAATGTGCAAGAACAAACAGTTTACCTATTAATCTCCAGCATGTTTTTTGCTCAGTCTTCTACTTCAGCGCCAGCATCTTGTAGAACTCCTCTGAGGCTCTTGCACCTCCCTCGCTTCCCACTGTCTGCGTGGTTTCTCCTGCTTCACAGTTATTCTTCATAACTGTTCATGTTAGTGTGCACATCCATGTTCATGTTAAACTACTTAAGTGGGGCTTCACTTCACTAAGACCGAACCTACACCTGGACTATGAAAATCAGGCATTATAGCCAAGTTGGAATTAGTTTAAATACAGCTGGGTAATCCCTAAATCTTGGACCTTTGGGGGGGGGGGGGGTTTCCTTGAGGACAGGTTTAAGAAACGCAGTCTTAAAATATGGTCTGTTCGTCATATTGCATACAGCATTCACACATTCACTGTCTGGAATCTGCTAATTGGAGTCAAAACCTGGCAAGGAAATGAGATTGGAAGTGCGTTACAGAGCTGCTTTGACACTCAAACATTCTGAGTTTGCTATTCGATGTGAACCATGCTGTGCAAAAAACTAATCTCAGAAAACACCAATGGAAAATGTAGATTTGCATCCAAGCTGCAAAGGGTCACAAAGTAATCTCAAAGAGGTGGCATATTCATCAATCCACAGTTAGACAGACTGTTAATAAATAGTGTTGAGCGAACCCGAACCGCACTGTTCGGGTTCGTACCGAACATTACGGTTTTTGGACCCCGGACCCGAACACGGACATTCCACTGTGTGTTCGTGTTGGAGTTCGGGGTTCGGCGATTACATTGTATGTAATACTATTGGCTTTCTATAAACTGAAATAGAGTCCCCATTCATATAGAAAGCCAATAGCATTACATGTATTCCAAAAGCCGAAAGTCAATAAACCGAACGACATTCGGTTTATAGAATAGCAATAGCATTACATGTATTCTATAAACCGAAAGTCTTTCGGTTTATGGAATACATGTAATGCTATTGGCTTTCTATAAACCGAAATAGAGTCCCCATTCATACGAATAGGTCAATTGACCTATTCGTATGAATGGGGACACTCACCCACTATTTACTTCATTTTGAAGCCCTCTAGCCCTTTCCAGGACTTTTTTAGAGGCATTTTAGTGGCCAAAAGTTCGTGTCCCCATTGACTTCCATGGGGTTCGGGGTCAAGTTCGAGCCAGAACCCGGACTTTTTTCTGAAGTTCGGCCGAACCCTAACATCCAGGTGTCCGCTCAACTCTATTAATAAATGGCAACGATTTAGTTCTCCATAGATGTGGGCCCCCAGAACAGATGACTCCAAGGGCACGATGCATAATGCTCAATGAGGCAAAAAAGAACACTAGAGTCACCGCTAATGGCTTGAAGGAATTATTGGAGCTGGTTACCATCTCATAAGTCTACGATCCACAAAACATTGTACAGGCAAAAACAAATTCACTGCAAACCTGAAGTTTTCCAAAGAGCGCCACGACACGAACGCTACAGGAAAAATGTTTTGTGGACTGATGAAACTAAGGTTCAATTGTTCAGGGAAGAATATGGACCACTACGGATGGTGTAGAAACTACACTACGCACCAACATGAAGACATGAAGGCTGCTTTGCTGCCTCGGGTCCTGGACATCATGCCATCATCGAGGGGGCAATGAATTCCCAAATTTATCAAGATATCATATAGAACAATGTTAGGGTAGCTACCATCTGAAGCTCAGTGGAAGCTGGGTGATGCAGCAGGACAATGACCCTAAACATCGAAGTAAATCTATCACACAATGGCTTCAATAAAAGACAATGTGCCTGTTGGAGTGGCCTAATC
Organism: Pelodytes ibericus; assembly: GCA_036172795.1. Taxonomy (NCBI): domain Eukaryota; kingdom Metazoa; phylum Chordata; class Amphibia; order Anura; family Pelodytidae; genus Pelodytes; species Pelodytes ibericus. Next base: position 87,361,426 of record CM069864.1, read on the forward strand.
AGAGTCCAGACCATAACCCAACGCGGTGGAATGACTTCAAGAGAGTGGTTCACACCAGACTAGGAGTATGGCTGAGGTTAAGGAGTTCTGTAAGGAAGACCGCTCCGAAATTCCACCCAAACATTGTGTAGGTGTGATATACAGCTACCGGAAGGGCTTGTTGGAGGTCATTGCTGCCAAAGGAGGTTCCAAACAGGTATTATAAATCCAAGTGTTCACAAACTTGTCCCACCAGCACTGTGAATGTTTAATGGATGTGTTGAATAAAGACATGAATGATTTATCATTCTTTATATATTATGAGTTTAAGCACATCGTGAGTGTCTATACTTGTGACTTAGATGAAAATTAGGAAGGGCTAATGCAAGAAACCAGGTCGTTCCAAAGGCTTCACACACTATTTCTTGCGACTGTGTGTTTGTCTGTGGACAGCCCTGTATATACTGGGGGACAGTGCACCAAAAAACTGGGTGAAGAGTTGATTTTGCAATTAATAAATACTGTGCACGACTGCTGGGTAGAATCAGAATGTATTTTTTTTAGGATGGTATGGAGTAATACATGCTAAATTATAAGGGGGCACCTTCCACACGTCTTCAACTCCTTCCATCCTCTAAAAATGTCTTCTAAAGTGTAATACAGCTAATGTTGTTGCTATGACAACAATACTGCCTATCTCCCCGCGCCCTCACTCTTGTGTTACATCGCAGTTCACAGAGCTGGCTAAGACTATGCAACCCGGCATTACAAGCGCTCAGCGGAGCTCAAAATAGCAGAGGTTGATTCCACAGTAATGGCTAATGACAGAGGGGACACCAGAGGGGGGGAGCATGAAAACTGCAGCATATGGGGGTCACCCCGGCTCCTGTACGAACCTTCTCAATGAAGTTTTAAAATAAGAAGAAGTGAATTTCATATACAAAAAAAAAAAACTTGTACTAGATACAGAAATCTCCACCTAGTGGGTCAAACGTGAACTTTTGGTAGATGCTGTTGGTAGTTTTTTTTTTATACATAGAAGGTATTTTTAAACCCTCAGGCTGTGTACATTTTTCTAGCACTGTGTATAGAGACCATCCTTCATGCTGCAGGCACTAAATATTTGGATGATAAGGTCCCGTTATTGAATACGCTCCTTTAGGACATTCTCTTTGTATGATCCAGTCAGTGTTATCACAATAAGCTCCCACCTTTATTAATTCCTGCTAGATTGATACAGATTTCAGAACACTCCCAAGCAGGTTGTCCAGAATTCCCAAAGTTAAAGTGTTTAGTAGCATGTCAGCAGCAGACACTCTACTATAGACCATCTATTCCTCATTTGCAGAGTCTGTAGTACACGATGTCAGTGGGTGAATGCCAGGCCTGTTTGTTCTGCTACATTACGCTCACCCTTGGAAAGTCTCTGAAGATACACGGACTTTCGGGAAAACGTTGGCAGAAGTGAAGAGCTAATATGTGATCCAGCACTAGTTTTTTTTGCAGAAAGGAAGCAAACATTAATCAAATAATTTAGTAGCAGGCTGCCGTCTGCAGGATTAATTTTGTTGGGGGGGGGGGGGGACGACGACAATGTTTACCTCCACCTTCCCTGGTCGTCCAGAATTGGGTCCTGGGCAGTCTAGGCTTCTAGTATGGACACTGGCTCTTCTAAATTTTCCTAAATCAGTCCAGAAGGCATAAAAGAACATCTGAAGGACTTATCCTAAGGAATAAGGTATAGGGGGAAGTATCCTCTCTTGCTCCCCCTATAGATCCAAATGGGCAAGTGCAAAAGAGTTGTATTGTAAACGACCTAAAAAAAATATATACTGTAAAGTGTACAAGCAACACTCATACATATTCCATGACACTGTACGGTAAATACCGTATATACTCGAGTATAAGCCGACCCGAATATAAGCCGGGGCACCTAATTTTACCACAAAGAACTGGGAAAAAATATTGACTCGAGTATAAGCCTAGGGTGGAAAATGAGGCAGCTACTGGTAAATATTGCCCCCAATCTGCCATTTAATATTCCGGGATATTGCCCCCAATATGTCATTTAATATTATAGGATTTCGCTCTCAATATGCCAGGATATTGCCCCCAATCTGCCATTTAATATGCCAGGATATTGCCCCCAATCTGCCATTTAATATGCCAGGATATTGCCCCAATATGCCATTTAATATTCCAGGATATTGCCCCCAATATGCCATTTAATATGCCAGGATATTGCCCCAATATGCCATTTAATATTCCAGGATATTGCCCCCAATATGCCATTTAATATTCAAGGATATTGCCCCCAATATGCCATTTAATATTCAAGGATATTGCCCCCAATATGCCATTTAATATTCCAGGATATTGCCCCTAAGAATGCTCGTTATGCCACCCTCCTCCCCCCCTTTCCCAGACCCCAGTACTTACCTCTTTGCTGCTCCGTCTCCCGGTGCTCTGAAGGTCCGTGGCTGTGAGCTCCCCTCCAGCAGCGCGGATCAATAAAGTTTGTTTTAAAAAAACGCGCGGCTGGAGGGGAGCGCACAACGCTCACAGCCACGGACCTTCAGAGCCCCGGGAGACGGAGCAGCAAAGAGGTAAGTTTTAGATTTTTTTTTTTTTTTCCCCAGACACTGACTCGAGTATAAGCCGAGGGGGGCATTTTTCAGCACAAAAAATGTGCTGAAAAACTCGGCTTATACTCGAGTATATACGGTAATACAATGTGCTTAGCACTAAATTAGGATTAAAAAAATAAATAAAATAAACCAGTTATTCCGAAATCTGTTTAAACATTTATTTGGACCTGTTGTGTGAGACAGATCAGTTATCCCCTCCCATACTGTAACTTACACGGATTTACGTCCTGGGCCTTTATCCCCCCCCCCCCTGTATGTACATTTCACTCTCAGTCTCTGTATAACCGTCATGCAAGAGCATAAAAAAAAATAATATATGTATAATACATGTCACGTTAACCCGGCCTGATTTCCCCTAAACAGAATACACATATTTACAGGAGCGGCGTGCTGCTCTCTGCTGAAGAGGGAAAATAATGGCAAGGTAATAAAGAAAAACAAAACAAAAAAACACACAAGATATGCAAAAAAAAAAAAATTAATAATAATAATAAAAGTTGGCAAAAATAACTTGAAAACGCGTGATTGTTGAAGGTTTCTATTTTTCTGTCTTTGCGACTTGTTGGTTGAAGTCAGTTGCTGTCCACATTGAATGGAAATTGTCCAAGATACAATCGTGGGTAGTCACCCCCCCACCCCCAAAAAAAAACCCCCAATAAGTCCCGACTTTTTGGGTCGATGGAGTACGATCATCCAGGCATAGGACAGCTTTGTCCTGCACCACAGTAGATTAAGAGATTCCACAAGTAACATATCTCATAAGACAAAAAAAAACCAAAAGGACAACAGTGGGAAGAGAAAAACGATGTCTTTGGGAAGGGTCAGCCAAGAGATGGAGAGAAGAAACCGTAAACAAGCTGAGTCCCTCTCTTCCCTTCTGCGTTACCTCCTCCCTGTTGTACGGTAGAGTTGTCCTTGGTTTCTCTGCTTGGCAGCCTCACCCATCCTTAGGTTCTGCTTGGCAGTCTCTCTCTCCGACGCTTAGGTTTTCTCGTCTCGCTCTGTTTTCCGCCTGGTGATGTTCCGAGGTTTGATTTTTAAGGACAGCTCCCACAGGGCCTCCTCGGCTAGATGGTCGCTGAAGTCGTTGAAGAAGGAGATGATTTCGTCATTCCTGCGGACGTCGTAATGTCTGTGGCAAGACACAGAGAGATTTGAGGTCAGTAAGGAACAGAGGCAAAGCCAATAAAACGGCACAGGCTTGCACGCCAATGTTTCTGTTTTCATCTAAGAATTTAATTCAGTGAAGGGAAACCACCATAATATTTGAAAGGTTACCCACTGAATTATTTCTGGCCTTCCCGTAAGTCCCATCGGAGCAAGTGATAGAGCTGGTAAGCATATCCTGATGGGCACAGAAAATGTACAGCATACGGGGAAGGATGCTAGTGATAATCAGTTACGCCAACAAGGGGGGCTCATTTACTGATTTTATGTCCACATATTGACCAGCTATCTTTCTACTAATAGTATATTTAAAAGAAGGGGAAGAGGACATAGTCTTATATTAGAGGGGAAAAGGTTTAACAGTAATATCAGGAAGTATTACTTTACTGAGAGGGTAGTGGATTCATGGAACAGCCTTCCAGCGGAAGGGGTAGAGGTTAATACAGTGAAGGAGTTCATGCATGCGTGGGATTGGTATAAGGCTATCCTAGATATAAGATAAGGTCAGGGACTAATGAAAGTATTACTTTACTGAGAGGGTAGTGGATGCATGGAATAGTCTTCCAGTAGAAGTGGTAGAGGTTAATACAGTGAAGGAGTTCATGCATGCGTGGGATTGGTATAAGGCTATCCTAGATATAAGATAAGGTCAGGGACTAATGAAAGTATTACTTTACTGAGAGGATAGCGGATGTATGGAATAGCCTTCCAGTAGAAGTGGTAGAGGTTAATACAGTGAAGGAATTTAAGCATGCGTGGGATAGGTATAAGGCTATCCTTGATATAAGATAAGGCCAGGGACTAATGAAAGTATTACATTACTGAGAAGGTAGTGGATGTATGGAATAGTCTTCCAGTAGAAGTGGTAGAGGTTAATACAGTGAAGGAGTTTAAGCATGAATGGGATAGGTATAAGGCTATCCTAGATATAGGATAAGGCCAGGGACTAATGAAAGTATTACTTTACTGAGAGGGTAGTGGATGCATGGAATAGCCTTCCAGCGGAAGTGATAGAGGTTAATACAGTGGAGTTCATGCATGCGTGGGATTGGTATAAGGCTATCCTAGATATCGGATAAGGCCAGGGACTAATGAAAGTATTACTTTACTGAGAGGGTAGTGGATGCATGGAATAGCCTTCCAGCGGAAGGGGTAGAGGTTAATACAGTGAATCAGTTCATGCATGCGTGGGATGAGACCATCTAGAGAGGTTTAGCACATTCAGTAAATGCAGGGGTGGCCTTGATAAGTCGGGGGGGTTGCAGGCTACTCACATCTGCTGGAAGCGTCTCATGCTGTCCAGGATATTGAACTGCTGCCAACGTTTGGAGAAGTTTACTTTGCCGTCAATGTAGTCTGGGTTCCCCAGGTGCACAAATGTGAGATCCTGCAGAATAAGGCCCCTGCAAGTAAGGAAAGGAGACCCCCCCACCCCAATAAGAAGCAATGAAGACTCTGTAACCTTCTAACTGCACACAGGCAGAGATCTAGACTTTTGGGGACACGAGACCCCAACACTAGATCACCAAGGAACTACCAAAATCACTAAGGTACGGCAGTCAGGAGACTGGGGGACCATAGTTTGTATTGAGGATAACGGTGGGGGGGGGGGGGGGGGGACATTCTTTGGATGACTAAAGTTTTGTGATTTCTGTATTTAACAAGGATAATAATAATTATCACTGCGCATCATTCACCAGTGTGCCAAGAAGGTGTCTGATATCCCACTGTATCTGTATCCCTTGAAACGTGGCGTGTGGGAGAGGCCATCACATTGAAGATACGTACAAATAAGGTATACACGGGGGCTCCACCTCAGAAAGTGCGGCCCTGTAGGCTCGGAATGAAGAGGAGCTGTCAATCAGAGTGCAGTACTCAGCCAGGCCCTGCAAGAAGACACACAGTATGTCACGTTATGAAGGGACAGATTGACGTGTGCAGGCCCTGGGAGGGGCAGTGGCCATGCCCACCTCTGAGGTCTGCTTCTGCCATTCCAACCGTCGGATGGGCGCGGAGTCCAGTGCAGACAGGATGGCAAGGTAGGAGTTAAAATTGTTCAGTTTCCTCAGGTGCTGCAGGAGGGAAGAGACGGATAAAGCACAGTGAGGGTCCGGCACCAAACCTGCAGTGTATTATACACACAACCTGCCTACCCAGCTGCACCCCAAGGACTGTCTCCTGTCTATGACATCACCTTGTGGCTTGATATGCAAATGAACCAGTTTGTAATGAAAATCCCTTTCCTGTGAAGTCACAGATACACATTTACCTCTCAATCGATGCATTGGCCCACTCCCTCTAGATTGTAAGCTCTGCAGCGAGCAGGGTTCTCTACGTCATGTATCAGTCCGACTGTGTGTGTCTAATGCCGTCCGTAGTCCCCCTCTACGCTCTGCTCATTTGCTGGCGCTATATAAATGTGACTGTAACGTATAAACCATACTTGAGTGACTGCGCTGCTCTGGATAAGGGGTAGATGTCCTTGTCACAAGGTGGCATTGGGTTCATTAGATGTTGAAGTTATGGACAGAATGTCTTAGCCCCTTGTTGTATCAGTAGCCAACACAAATTAGTAACATCCCTAGCAGGACAGGCTGAAAAGGACGATTATTAAAACGGACCTTGTGACTCTCTAACCGGCCGATGAGATCCAAGCAACGGATTTCAAGGCTAACAAAGGATCGTGGGATTTGTAGTTCATGTATACACAAAGGAGTGCGGCTAGTTGATTGCCGCGGTTTTTGCCGGTTAGCGTTTAATTACCGGCATTCCTGCAGCCCGCGAGCAGTGTCATTTAATACCGCGTGAGTACCGAAAGTCTGTTAATGAATGAGAACCGAGCACATGGCGGCGGGCAAGCACAGGAAGTTCATATGGCGAGCCCACACTCCTACCTTCATGATTTTGATGAATTTGAGGAGCAGCCTCTCCCGGTCCTGTGCCTTCTCCTGTAGCATTATGATAGAGCGGACCCTGCGGAGGAGATGGATCTAGTGAGCTCATCCTCCTAATCCCCCCCCCCCCCCCCCCCCGCTTCCTATTCCTTCCCATTGCATACATCGTTCTCCTCTTACCAGTACGACATATTGTTGAAGTGCTCTGTGAACTGCGTCAGGTTGGGGCTCTTCTCCTCGTTCTGCTCTTTCGCCCACAACAGAACCTCTGGGATCTAAACGGGAAAGGAGGGGAGAACGTTAACCCTTCGTAGACATGGAAAATATGCATCCTTTCCCAAGAGGCTTACTTATCTCATAATCTTCCCGAAAGAAAAATAAAAACCCCAAAGGCAAACAGAGGAGGCAGACATATTGACCTCAGAGGAGGCAGTGGCTATTTGAATAATTATTGCAGATAGAGTTGAAGGAATAATCTCTCAGGTAACCGGTTATATTGAACCTCACACCATCTAAGATGAAGTGTACTATAGAAGCAAAATGACTGCTTTTCAGCCTCGATCTGCTCCTCCAGGCGGCCTTTACCTCGATCTTGTAGAAGAGCTCGGCATCCAGTAGGGTGAGTTGCTCTGCGATTTCGAGGCTGTGAAAATCGTGTAGCGTACCAGGTCTGTAAAAAAAACAAAAAACACACATTAACACTTATTATCATCATCATCACTGAGTTAAAAAAAAACAAAAACTGTCTTTTAAGAGCAATTCTGGGACAAAGAATCACGACGATTCTTCATTGAAAAAGTTTTGAGCATTTAATAAGCATTTGTTTAAGCAGAGGTGTATACCACCCAGGCCTTCTGGGTGCTCACGTCATCCCAAACCTTGATAATTGCAGTTTATCATGCAGCTGCTGTGGACCTCTCCTTAGAATAACTGCAACGGCTGAGGCCAGGCAGCGTTATAAATAACTAGACAAAGTAAAATCTGCGTGCCAAAAATAGAAGGGATGGTCTGTGTATCTATTATGCAATACAAAGACCTCATTCAGAGGACAAATTAATTTGCTGGCCTTCCTTACCGCGCAGCCACCCCTCTGGCAGCGAGAGGCCTCAGAGCCGAGTTGGCGCGATTCAGCACTCTCTTGTTCTCCACCTTTTCTAGAATGTTCTTGCGCAGCACCCGGGCTAGACTCAGCTCCCCTTTACACACCAAGCGGAAGACCAGCTCCATCAGAAGCTTCAGAATCTCGTCCGTCAATTCCACCAAGCTGCAAGAAGAAGTCGTGGGAAAAAAATAAAAACCGGCGTCTTACAGAGTGGTCCTGCCATGATGCAATGGGCTAGATCACTGTAACGGCTAGATTACATAACGTGTATTGCCGTATCACAATGAGCACTAGAGAAGGTAAAATATCTTTACTAGGAAACCAGGGGAGCAGAACTACCTTAGAAACATAGAATGTGTCGGCAGATAAGAACCATTCGGTCCATCTAGTCTGCCCAATCTAGTCTGACCAACCTTCACCAGTGTTGGTCTGTCTCCAGCCACAAATTTTTGACACCATCTCAAGGAACAAAAAATTTGTATCCAGAGCCTATGTCCATACAGAATCGTATATATTCAACAACAGGGGTGACCTACCTATAGCCAATCTATAGCACAACTTCCCTGTACCTATATATAAATTATAACTTTACTCACATTACATAAAGAAACACCCAAAATAAGTCAGAAAGAAAAATATTTGAACACTCAGGGTGGATGTTAGCATTCTAAACAACATGGCCGCCCCTGAAAGAGCAATAATGAGCATTCTAAAAATGCCCGCCGTTGATAGAGCTATACTGAGCATTTCGAAACAACATGCGCACCCCTGATAGAGCTATATTGAGCATTCTAAAAAACATGGCCACCCAATAACAGAGCTGTAGGGAGCATCCTAAACAACATGTCCGCCCCTGATGGAGCAATAATGAGCATTCTAAAAATGCCCGCCCCTGATAGAGCTATACTGAACATTTCGAAACAACATGCGCAACCCCTGATAGAGCTATATTGAGCATTCTAAACAACATGGCCACCCAGTAACAGAGCTGTAGGGAGCATCCTAAACAACATGTCCGCCCCTGATGGAGCAATAATGAGCATTCTAAAAATGCCCGCCCCTGATAGAGCTCTACTGAGCTATCTAAACAACATGGCCACACCGATAGAGCTCTACTGAGCATTCTAAACAACATGTCCGCCCTGATAGAGCTCTACTGAGCATTCTAAACAACATGTCCGCCCCGATAGAGCTCTACTGAGCATTCTAAACAACATATCCGCCCCGATAGAGCTATACTGAGCATTCTAAACAACATATCCGCCCCGATAGAGCTATACTGAGCATTCTAAACAACATGTTCGCCTCCTGATAGAGATATACAGATCTAAGAGGGCTCAGTAAGGTGCTTTATTTGTATCCTTTCATTTTGCATTTCTATTTTCAATGCCTACACTTGATACAATCTTTCCATTAAAAATAAGTTCAGTTGTCTTTTAACTGATTGCACCAGACTGCATTTAATTACTCTCCTTTTCAATAGTATTTCAGTGTTTGAAAGAAAAAAACAACAGGCAGGTAATGGTAGTTTCCTTTCTATACAAATTAGAAATATTTCAAAAGAAGACTTTAGTGGTAGATTTATGGATCAGCCAAACAGCAGCAAGGGTAGCGGTCAACAGAAAAATGACCCGTGAAGGTAGATTTGCTCACCATAACTCGTCCACCACTCTTACTAGCACGAAGAAAGTGTTCTTGCTGACACGCTGCTTGAAGGTGTCCTGGAAGTGGCAGAAGCGCTCATATGTTTGGAAGGAGTTAAAGAACAAATTGGCTTCTTTCATTTGAGACTGCAATTAGCAAGACATCCAGCAGAGGGCAGCACACATGCATGAAACGGCCACATGCCTACTTTGAGGACAACAAAGCACAGTGTGACAGGCAATATAACACCACCAGCCAATTACCAGGACTAGGATTTATAGCCCAGGTGCCACAGGGACACATATAAGAGGCACTATACGACCTCTTTTAAAAAACAGGCATATTATGAGGAAGGTGCAGACAGGATGCTGTATATCAGCAAATCCTTGGCAATAACATTTCTTTTTATTCATGCCTCCCTGTCTTAGCAAAGCTTAGCTGGTGTTATGCGATGCATAGAAACCAGGAGAGGCAGACAGTGAAAGAATGACAGCAAAGGAGCCCCCTAGAGACCCGACCCGCGCGTTTCACAAAAGGATATCTGTACTGCAGCTTCTGAATGAGCTCTTCTGGAGAGATAAAGGTCCTGTATGTGGTCAGGAAGGCTTCACAGTACAGCACGAGATCTGTGAGGGGGAGAGAAAAATCCTCATATCAGAATTAATCTTGAAATAAACTCTCCTTTACCAGAAAAGTAACTTTATTTTTTTTCTTTTTAAATAGGTGGCAAACCACAAAAGGAAGACATTAATGTGACCAAAGCATTGCGCATAAAACAATGATAAAAAATGATCTATAATTATGTCATACAAAAGGCCTAAAATAACTGAATATGTTTGACTTGTGTCTGTTTATGACATCATCTGCTTTTTCAATGGGAAATGTTTAAGTTGCATTTTATCAAGCCATACGGAGGTCCCCCCCCCACTCTCGCACATCTTTCTGGGTTTCAATACTGAAATATCTTTCTGTGTGAAAGAGTCTGCATGTCTTCGGGCAAGTTGTGCAAGAGTCAGTCTTCCTGAACTGTGCGAAGGGGAAAGGTCAGATTGTGCACTTATGGCCCACCCTGCATTTCGAAAGGAGAGAAGAGGGCATGCCGGTGGTTCCAGCGTGCCTCAACAAGGCAGGCTTAGGGATATTCCTCATCCGAAAGGAAGCTGCTCTGGAATGTGATTATAATCCCTCCTTCCGAACACGGATAAACAACATCCGCCAATCACAGCCTCCTCTAACCGAGCTGGAAGTAGGGGGGGAGTGTCTAAATATTGTAGGTAATACAATTGTTACACCTTAAGCACTGTACCGTGTTTCTGTAATAAAAAGGGTGTAGGCTATGGCATAGTGGAACACCCATATCTTAAAAGAAGGCTCCGAGGCACAGAAAGTTTTTAAATTGGGTTTGCATACTGCAATGCCAGCAATAAAATAAATAAACCACAAAAGGCATTATCTTCCTGCAGATGGCTTGCTTAATGGATTTAAAGGGCGAGTTACACCTACAGAGTACAAAAAAATATATACATTTCAGAGTGCATCATTTGTAGGGCTGAAAATAAATTTAGACGGCTCTGTGAAATTATTTTTAATGGAAAAATAAGCAAGGGGCAACAGTCACTTTAAATTACCACTCCAATTCTGCTATATTCCGTCCCAGAAACTCACCTTTCCGATCTGTCTCTGTGGCATGAACCAGTAAAATGTCCCCAGATCCCCCTCTCACGTCTGGTCCGTCATCACCCTGTGGAAACAATACACCCAGGTGATACTTAGGGTATGACTCCAGAAGAACTAGCCGACTGCCCTGATGAAGGTTCCGATTTCTCACCTCCTGCTTCAAGGTCAACTTGGCCATGATCTCATTGTGGTCAACAAGAGAGAGCTCGTCTGTCTCCTCGCTTTCTTCTGCCTCTTCCTCTTCGTCATCCGGACCGTCTGGAGATTTTGGTGGTCTGAAAGGGTAGAACAATCAAACTTTAAGAGAGGCTTAAACCACACCCTCCTGGCACTGAAAAGACCTAGAGAGCACCCAAAGTGGCCAGTTGATAGTAGTAACAACAAAAACTGAACAAACACTAACCAAAACCAATTCTAGTTTAATTAAAAAAAAATGTTTTTACTCATACTGTGGACATGACTGAGAGCCATGTTGGGCCACATACCTCTCTGTGGCTTCGTGGCTCTCCTTGCCAGGGATACAGGGCTGTGAGGAGTTGCTTTGATGTTCATCATTCACTAGAGGCAATTCCTGAATGGAGAGAAAGTCAGTACTAGTCAGTGACTCACTGCGTAACCGTGGCAAGTGTGGGGGTACCTTCACTAGATCATGGTTATTCTGTCCAATACTTTCTAAGGTGTCTGGATCTATTCAGACGTGGCAATGCCAGGGATTGCCTCGTCCCCCTCAAAATTCAACAAAATTAGTAGGAGTCAATTCACCAATATCTTTTCTATCACAGACTCTAACTGGACGGAAGTATGCAACAGAACTTGAAAGTAAAGTAAGTATGCTCTCCTGAGGGTCTCAAGGGTTCAGATTTAAAAAACACCGTTCACAGAACGGAACTTTGACCTTTGTAGGGTCTAGGATGGGTAATCTTATATATTGTTTAGTTCAATGATTAAAAAAAAGGAGGGTAGCAATCAGTAAGCGGCTAGGTAATTTCTAGGAGTATGATGTAGTCAATGTAGGTAGGTAGGATTCCAAGCTGAATTTTTCCCCTATACATCTGCTCAGCTCACACAACTTATAGGTGGAATTTCTTAGCCTGGGAAACTTGTAATTTATACTGAGGAAGACGAGCAGTTTATATACATCCTGCCAGTGCGCCGGGACCGCTGAGATCACAGATATATAAACAGGACACAAAACATAACAGCCTACAATGCATCAGCATGAGTATGAAGGGCAGTCGTACGTGGCTGGTGGCTTCAGAAGTGGCAGGGGGTGACACTTGTACACCACAGCGGGGAGCAAACACAGTTATGACCACAAGCCATGTTTGGAGCCGAGATGAAAGCAATGCAGGAGACAGGGGGCCACAGTGAGATGTAACAGCTCAGAATACTAACTGGACGTAATCCCTGGATCTAGTTGGAGACTGGCAAAGAGGTGGGTTTGAATTTACAAATCCTATTTTGATACACGCCGAACATCAACTGCGAATTAATACTTTAGAAGTTTCATTAGTCCAGATGTGGAACTGTTGTGGTACGGGATGCGAGGAGGGGTGTGGTGGTGTACCTGCACACTCATCTGGTTTGCCATGCAATCAGCCCCCTGCACAAAACATTCTGGATGATTCACTTCTTTCAGGACCACCAGATCCGATATTAGGCCAGTAAATGTTATTTTAACCGAGCTCATAAAATATTACATTTGATAGCCATTTGGGCCAGCAAATTAATCGACTGACGCCGCTAGGAGAATTTAAACGTTTAAACAATCGCTCATTTCTTCTAATCTTAGGTGAATAAGAAACTTGTTATAAAATGTCCGATCAGCACTACTATCAAACAAAGAACAAACAAACAAACAAAAAATGTAGAGTGGGAATAATTGCCTCTCAGTATGTTCAGCTTCTACCGATTGTTTGGAAAACGCTTCCGCATTAATAAGATCTGACTGATACATCCGCCTAACCAAGGCCTCGCTAGGCTGTAGTACACGGCGGTACCAGGGTGGTATGCAGAGCACAGGAAAGCATAGTCCTAGAGGATGGCATATCATTGATGAGAACTGGTTTCAAATAACACAACTGAAAGCAAACCGAACCCTCTGCTACAAGAACATTATTTTTTTGGATGGGGCTCCTCAGGTGTCGCCAGCTAGTCCACTGGAATCTTTACCAAATTGGTAAACTGAGACGGATGTGGACATCGTAATTCTACACGCTCATAGGTCTTCTCAAGGAACATTATTTATAAAGTATTTTACTGGGGATAACCCTTACTGCTAATCCAACAAGCCTGCTGGGGAGAAGGAAGGACATCTTAAAGCTTGTTCACGGTCTCCCTTAGCAGGATTCAGGAGATGCTGGTAGCATCACAAAGCTCCCTCTTGGTTTGTTGTCCTGTTTTCTTAATTCCTCAGCTCAGTTTTCTTAATTCCTCAGATCAGTAGGTGCTCGGTGAACAAGCAATTGTTGTTGTTTTTTGTTTTTTTTGGGAACCTCTTGCTCCTCTTAATTGTGTTGTCGTCGGCTCTTATAATACTGTACGTTTGGGTTCTGGAGAACAAGGTTTCTTAAAAAAAAAAAACCTTGTGTTTGAATGGTGGCCTTGTGTGAGCAGGGGAAGGATAAATCTACTTAGTGAAAAATCAGCTAGTTTTGGTTAATGTGGTAAAAGGGATAATAACCACTTCCACGCTGTGGCCGGACCTAGATACAATGAAACAGGAATTTACTGGCCTGTATAGGACATGTCTGAGTGAACAGATATTCCAACTGGTGTCCAATACAATCATTTATAAGCACTTCCAGCAGCAAGCATGTATTAACCACAATGGTGTCTAGCAGCAGACCTCTATCTGTTGGAGAACTACATCTCCCATACTCCCCTGCCAGTCACTTAAAGGGACTGGCAGCAAGAGGTTGTTGTTCGCTCACTGCCAGCACTAGGTACCCTCTATTCATTATTCGCCAGGAGTGATGAGCAGCAATCGACCACTCGGACTCGGATGCAGGCAGAAAAGGATGTGCGACACTGAAGCTTGGAGGATGACCGGATGCTAATTGTCGGAAGAGTGAATTTTAAAAAAGTACAGGCTTTTTTTTTTTATCCAACTTGAAATTGTGGGGGATTAAACCCCCCCCCAAAAAAAACATTTACATTTTTTTTTTTTTTACAAAAAATACAGCAATCCAAGTTAACAATTAAAAATGATAGTAGAGTCACTAAAAAAACACACACACAACGTAGTAATGTTGTCATGTTATTTAGCACAACAAAAAAGATCAGAGGCTCACCCTTCGAAAAGAAAAAATAATAAGAGAATAAAAAGAAAAAATAATAAGAGAAAAGTAGTTTTTTTTGTCCCTGTAATTTGGAGGTTAGTACTGAACGAATTCCTCATTAATTTCACATGCGGCGCAGTTTGGCGCAGCCAGGGGGGACAGAAGGGCATGCGTCAGAGTTTAGTAATGCTGGGCATGCAGCTAATGAGGTTTGGTTATAAATTCCCCAAGCATGCCCCTCTCCCCCAGCCCGCTGGGCCCCTACTTACGCTATCGCAGAGCGGGATCTCTCCGTTGCTTTGGCCGGAGGAATAAAGGTTGACGTATTCGCTTGTCTCCTCGTCTGCATTTTCGTTCTATGTTGGGAAGAGACAGGGCGGAGGGGGAAGAGATGTGATGGGCAATAGTCTACGGTCTGTTTAATGTCCTAAACAAACCAATGGGCTGTAGAGCAGAACTAGATCCTCAACTATTAACTAGCATTTTACATCAGATACCTACTTCAAAAGCTTCATGCCAGACAAACCTCCTATGGCTTTCATAAGCTTGGCAATGGAAGTATGCACAAGTCAGTGGTGGTTACTGAGGGTCAATCATCCAATGTAATGTTCCTTCTACTGCCGCACAATTATCCTTGACAGTAGGGGGATGGCGGAGCCTTCAAACGGATGTATTGGTTTGTTTTTTTTAACCAACTAATACTAGGAAATGACTAATTCCCAGATTAAGGCTCGGAGATCTTCCCGCATGGTTCATCCTTGGTTGAGTTGCTCTTAATTATTTTTTTAATACTTTCCTTGAGGTCTGCAGAGCACCATTCATTGATAAAGTCCCTTCTAGAAACCCGTCACCGTTTTAAATGTAACTTAGGCCCCCTTGCTCGATAGAAGACGTTAGTGCAGAACTGACCACCTCCTGGAATTAACCACGTTTAATCCAATTTCAGGCCGAATGTTCTTAATTCTTGCTGGAGATGGACAGCTTCTAAACATGGGTAACGTCTCTCTAGATAGTTGGCGGAACTCTTGAATCCAGCGGTATGGAGTGTTTCGTGAAAGGAATTCAACGGAGTTTAGACAGCGAGAAAAACAAACAAACATTCCTATCACCACGAAGGTGTATGATAAGTACCCAATCCAAATGGAATTTAATGATTAAACAAAAGACACTAGAGTAGTGCCACTTGTTTTCATCAAAAAGTACTTTCAAAACAGTGTACCAGAAACCCTGCAACCAATTATTTGAGGAACAGCTGGGCCTTCAAAGGGTTTGAAAAACTTCAAAACGGGATTGTTCTCTTATGAAGATTGCCTTCCCTTCTAGAAATCTACGCACTAACCGATGCCAGAGCCTTTCATCCTGAATACCGGCAAACACCTGCTTGAGATGTATCGTTCCCTGAATTTTTTCTTTTATAATATGTGCGATGAGCTAACCTTTTTTTTTAATTTATTTTGAAATAATATAAAACTTATTTTGAAGCTGGTGGAACCCTCCATGCTGCAGATGTTCCACACCAAGCAGTTCTAGAAGAGCTAGAAGCGAAGGATGGACAACTTGAGTCCACGGTGGCCCTCCGAGCTGGCCTGTATATAATGCTTTGGAAAAGATGGGATGATCCCAGAGACACAGTACTGGTCCCATGCTTGAAGAAAGGAGTGGTCCAGTTTGATTTATTCTATGACTCGAGATTAATGTATGAGTACAGCAAGTGGACACGCACACTGAGACACATTCAAGAGGGTCGAACTGGGAGGCAATGAAACAGACAAAGCACAGGAGTGAAGCGAAATGGTACATGGAGAGAAAAGCTGGATTTGCCATTCACAAATGCCCCATAAACCCCTCCAGCTGAGACCCCACTCCCGTTCTCACCGCTGCTGTCTGGAGAGAGCCAGAGAGAGGAGGCTCAAAAGGAAGGCAGGCAGGAGGGGTCCCGCAGGAGCTGCTGCCCTGAGAGGAGGGTAAGGGAGGGCAGAAGGAGGCTGGAGGGACAGAATCCGGCAGCACTGGGGTATAGCGGGAGGAGTAGAAGATGGCTGGGTTAAGCATGGGTAGGGGAGGAGCCTGGCCGGGAGAGACAAAATCTTGGGAGTAGGAACGGAAAACTGATTTGTACTGGGGGATAAGGGGAGGAAGGTAGAGAGACAGAGATAGAGAAACAGAAAAAAGAAGAAGCAAAAATTAGTGTAAAAGCAAGCCAACAAAGCAGGAATATTCCAAACCCTGTGCCCTGTAATAGACCTGCCTCCATGAAACCCATGGAGATGCCCTCTGTACAGTTTCCGAGATGAAGACCTCAAATTAGTTTCATTTTTTTTTGGCCAATCAAAACCAAGTTCCTGTTTCTGTGTTCCCACAGACTGTCCTCATCAGGAAGATTTCATTATAATGATTATTACCCATGTACAGGCGGTCACATTATCGCAGCTGGATCGCACTGCACGGATGCCTCTGCCATTTATGTATGCGATACTAGGACAACGTTCTATAAGGTCATGGTATACACCAAGGGCATGCTCGGGCACATGGCTCCAACCTTTGCCTATCCTTTACACATATCACACGTGTTACCTTTATAAGGGAAGCAGACAGAAGAGGGATTATATTGAAATATGAGTGAAGGGAAGGTCCACAGAGTTAACGCTTTAATAGCTAGACCAGGTAAAGAAACTCTATGATCAAAAGGTTATAAAAAATAAAAAACAGAAGACACATTTTTTTTTATTTTTTAAAAAGACCTAAAATGTGAAACACGGATAGTTTCTAGGATCAGTAACACCAGGAACCGTACTTTAAACTGAATAAAAAAATATTTGGGCTAAATCAGCTTGCGGACTCATTAAACACGGATCTTTATCTACAGACCAGCACACGTCTCCCTGTGGCCTCACCCCCTCCTATTTCCTTCCGTTCACACATCCCCTCCTTTCCTCTACTCCTTCCTTCCTTGGATTTTTGCTTTGCCAGAGACTGCCTCTGGAATTCCAGATATGCAGATACACAGCAGGCATTCTGAAATGTGCAAGTATCCCTCCACCCCTCACTGTACTAATCTGCTTGCCATATGGTCTAAATAGTCCTCTCCATCCCGGAGCCAGCTGTATGACCACAACACACACACTCGTCTTACCTCTGAACTGTGTAATGTGATCCTGCCTGGTTATTTTTACAGTGCTCTGCCAGTGCAGAACAGGTGACTATCTGCATAGAGGGTCTGACAGACACACTTGGGGTCCATATTATGAAGAGCACACATGAAGCAAAGTTCTAAGTGTGGTGCGGGGACATACCACTGGTTTCTACTGCGACTGCTCCACTACTAGAACTTTGCCCCAGAAGAGGTCTCCATAGATTGGAAGATTTTTATATGGATCCATATTGGGTAAATCACTGGAAAGATGGAAAAACTAAGGTTTAAAAAACATTAAAAAAAAATCTAATATAACATTTTAAAGCTCTGTACCTATATACTCCTGTTTTATAGCTGCAACGGACCATCCCTTTCATGCCACAAAAGTGATTAAAAAAAACCTGTTCATCAATATTTTTTGCCTGTAACCTCAAAAATGACAATTCTTACTAATCCAAGGCTTGACAAACCCCATAAGCCAGGGCTACTAAAATCTCTAAGTTGGTTCTGAACATTTTACAGGCTAGTCTTGTGGACAAATCTTTTGATACCCTGTCCTTATCCAAGACTGGACAACAGGGGGCCTTGTAACCCTACGCTGGAGTGACACAGAATGAGACTGAGCAAATGTAAGATTAGTGGGTAATGTTTTGCTGTTCTTTTAGCAGTGAGGACCATCACTCCCTGAGCTGCAAAGAGGATCTGGACGTGCAAGTCAGAGGGCTGAGCAAGCAGCGAAAAAGCATTGCAGCTGTAACACTTGGCATCAATCAGAGCAGGGGTGAAGCAGAGAATAAAGAAGAGGACTGGAGAAAGAGAGCCGTGAGGACAGACAAATACTTTAAACTGTCATTTCAGACAAACGGAAATTAAACAACAATATATACAAATTCATTCTCCCTCCTTGTAGTAATTTATATATATACAATGTTGATGGTGCGATCGAAGGGTATAAAAACCTTATTGATTATATGTGATTGCAACCACACTCGCAGCAAGCAGATCACGTTATTGTTCAGTTCGAGCTCCTTTAAAATACCAAAAAAAAAAAATAACTTGTGTTTCACTGAAAGATGGCATCAAGTGTGGGCATTTTTAATAGAAATGCTTTAATGAAAGCCAATACTCCAAAACGGTGGGTATACCTTATCTGAACTGACCCTTAGGGATTTTTGGGAAACTTTGGATAAGGGATACTCAACCTGTAGAAATAAAGCACCTTACTGAGCCCCATCTGTGTGTGTGTATAGCTCTATCACGGAGCGGACATGTTTTGAATCTTGGATTAGACGGGTGAGATGAAGGAGGATCTGACCCAAGATGTCTGCCCGTGATCGTGCTATACAAGCTGAGACGGCTCAATAAGGTACTTTATTGGTATTCTTTCATTAAAGCATGTCTTTTTTTTTTTTTTACCCCTCTGTGACAAAGGAAGTGGCAGGCACGTCACGGGGAAAAAGCCGTTCGGGGCAACAGACAAGCCTGGCAAGTCCTGCTGTTTGTTCCGATCGCGGTATGCCCATTGGCATACCACAATCGCACCGAAACAGACATAGCAGAGTGCCTCTGGACCGAATCCCCCCTCTGTCACATCTGATCGCAGAGGCTTACATTGGGAACCACAGGCAAATTGCAAAAAATACAGCTAAACACAAACACCACAATTGTTTTTTTTTTAAAGTCATGAAATGGTGCAACATGGCCAAAACAGTCTGGTTACGAAGGGCTTAATATGCCTATAAGATTATGTAATCTTTGAATTAAGCATAACTTTTTTTTTTTTCACGAAAGTTGTCCTTTAATACCTTACAGATGAACAATGTTCTGCACCAGTGTTGGCTAACCTTGGCAAAGAAGATGGATGGGAACTACACATGCCACAATTCTCCATTAGCTTTAAAGAAACATGAGAATCACGTGATACTTCGCTTTTTATTTAAACACTTATTTCTGTCAGAGCTCCCATTTTAAAAAGTATTGCTTGGTTAGAGGTTTTCCCGATTCCCCAGTTATCTTTTACTATGATATACAATCTTAACACCTTCAGCTCACAGGCGCATTTGCATCTCTGAGGCCTACACAATGTATCATGCAAACAAACAAACAAACAAACAAAAAACCCACGATCATCCGCTTGTGATGCTAATATACCTCCGGCTAATGCTGTGAACACTGATACATGCAAAATTCACTGAGAGAGCAACAGTCACAGCCTTAGAAAACTCTGCAGTAAACATTTAATAAGTTATTAAATAGAAGTTATAGAAGGGAAAATATAAAGGCATTTTTACGGTATAGCAACCAACAGAAGTAAGAAAAAATAATTAGGAAAGTTGGACATGCACAAAAAACATGGTCATTTAGGAAGAAAAACGCATTAGATTAACACTTTTCAGATCCAAGGACTGGAACAACATGCCCTCCCACATTGTAATGCTTACATGCCACTCTAGAAGCAGGAGACCGAGTGGAAACTCACCGAAGGCACAGGAAAGGAGCCATGTCGGCTCAGAAAGCAGTTAGAGACGGACAGACTGATGCCCTGAGGAAGGCTGGCGTCCTCGGGTGAGAAGACCCCTTTGGTTGGCTGTGCACAGAACGAGACAGAAGAGAAGGAAGAGGCAGCAAAGGAGGCCTGCTGGAAGAATTAGAAGACAGAGAAAAAAAAAGGAGTGGAGGGAAGAAGAAGAGGAACATAAAGGGGGGATGTGCTGGCAAGCAGCTAGCGAACTAAACACAGCTTGTATACGACTATATCTAGCTATACAGAACTGCTTACTCACGGAGTGTAATAACACACGACAAAGAATGACACATAATAGCATCTCTGCCTGAGCACCCACTAATGAACCTGCCCACTCTCCCAGCATACCCTGGGGAGGGGGATTTTTATGTGTGTGTTTAATTGTAATTTCCCGTTGAGTGTACAACATATATATTGCTTTTTTTGATGCCATATTCCTCCTTATAAATATAAGGATTTACCATGATTTTAAAAAAAAAAATTGGCCAGACCCCATAATGGTTACAATAAAACTGGGGCACAATATTTGTTTTAGTTTGGAAGTCTTAGTCCACCAATAGATTATGTGTGGCCTCCGCTGACCCAAGTCTACTCTAGTCTACATCAATCCATGTGGTGGATTGTTCTTCCCTTTTCATAATGATGGTTAAGCAATAGTTTAACACGGTCATGGTCTGATGGTGTGGTTGTGCCGCTGGGGTTATTTATTGCTAAAAAGAGGTCTAATTTCGGACGGTTGCACAAGAACGTCTGAGTCTTGTACGAGGCATTTAGAAGGGGTGGAGGAACGGTCTCTAGAAACAAACTTCTCATTGAGGCTAAAGGTTTTTTAAAGGTTCAAATGGTCAGAACATTTACACATCACCTTTACAGGTAGATGTCACAAGTGCATAGAACCTGTGAAAGTAAAATGAAGCAGATAAATAATGGCGGGGGGGGGGGGGGGGGGGGGGGCGACAAAAACATGGAGGTGTCTAAAATAAAATTGTCATAGTTACCACCCCATGTGACAGTGTGCTGTCTTATAATAACCTCTTGGTATCCATTTCCGAGGCTCATTTGCATATAGGGTTGCATGCTGATGTCACAAATTTAAATCCATGTTAAGAATAGTCATAATGTATATTATTTAGAAGATTATGTGTGTGTGTGGGGGGGGGGGGGGGGGGGGAATCGCTGGAGGCAAGTTTTGTTTCAAAAGTTATATTTGTAAAGTGAAACCCTCTCCGTCTAGTACAAAATAGATTATACCTCAAGGAGCACAGTCACCATGTTTGAATATAAATGAAATCCGAAAAGGGCAGTTACAAAAACAACAAAAAAAAACCGCACGGGAACCAATCAAAAATGAATTCGAGCAGTGATGGCAAAGCTTGGCACTGCACACGCTTGGGCTGATGACTGACTAAGCATCATGGTATATGGAGTTCCCAAACATCAGCAGTGCCAAGGTGAGCCAACACTGCGACAGGAGCTCAGTACAAGACAGGGTTTAGCGAACAAGGCCAATAAAAGAAATGCTGAAAAGGGAGAGGATTCTGCAGTTCTGGGAAGGGGTTAAGGAATGCTAAACATGATGCCAGAAAAGGATTTGTTACAACATTTTGACATTAGCAAGAAGCAGCCGTGATAAGATAGCAAAGGGACAAACAACATATAGCAGCTTGTCCAGTCACAAGCAGGTCATGCACAGGAGGAATGTGTCAGGGGGAGACACACAAGCTTGCACTTACCAGTTGTCTTTGTTTTGGGGGCAGCGCAGGGGGCGGGGCCCGTTCGTGTCCAGGATCAGTGCTGTTGAAGGAGTCGTTGAAGCCGTACACCTCTCTCAGATGCTTGTTTTTCTGCTGGTAGATGTGCTCGTTCTGGGGGGTCTGGTAGAAGACGGACGGCTGAGGTTCAGAATAGTCTTCCACAAACCGCATGTAAGTCATCACTGCAACACAATAAACACGCGTGTTAACAGCATCGCCATCGGGACGCAAGAAACGTGCAGCGGCCTGCGGGGCAACGAGAGGAGCGTGATCCGACTTTCACGCACATTAATTACTAAACAGAGATCCGAGGCTGGAAGGGACGAAAAAAAATATATAGAAATAAAACAAAAGAAAATAATGAAAAGAAAAAAAAAGAAGGAACCAAAAACTGGGAAAAAAAAGCTAATAAAAACATAATTCACTAGGAAGCCTGGGTAGAGGATCACACACTGGGGATAACTGGTTTATTTAGTTTGAGTAATGTGAACAGGTGGATAAATGGACAGATCGGGCCCATAATAAGCCTCAAATGTGGTGCAAGACACAGGTACGAAAGTTTCTTCCAAATGAGTGGCACCACAGCTGTTCAGAAAGCTGGTTTACGTCTAATGGATCAAATGAGTTCCGAGTTAAGGTGTTGTGGTTAGCGGAGTTCCAATGTAATTGGGCTGCATGACGATGCTCTGGTTTGAATGATGACAGGAGGAAGGGATAAGGATAGCGGGTATAATTATGGGAAATGAAGTGTTAGCGGAGCGTGCAGGCTTCCCATGGCTACAACGGAGAACTGCCAGAGGATAGCGCAGTGTCTCATCGTGAGAGAATAAATACAGGATACGGAATTATACCAAGAGAACAGCTACAGGAGAGGAATTTAACTCCACACCACAACAGCTCTCATCCAACGGTATGGGGCAAACACAGGACTACGAGGGGGAAGAGATTGGGAAACTACAGGGCACAAATGGGAAAAAAAATACAGCAAAACGTTACTAGTGAACGAGTACACTGTCAACATCTACAAAATGTCAAAACCATAAAATTAAAAAAGCGTTAAAGGATTAAACCTTAAAAAAAAAGTTGCCATATTAAAGGGTTCACCTAATACTTACCTTTTGTCCTGGTCCAATATGCTGGAGTATTCAACTTATCTAAGCTCCTTCTACTCAAGCGCCGACATCTTGTGTAACTCCTCTGAGGCTTGGGCTCCCTCTTACTTCACTGTTCATAAACCTTCACATTAGCATTTCCATTTCTCGCTCACAGCTTACCCGATTGACGCACACAAACACACACCGCTAGGAGCCACTAAGATGGTCCCTTGACTGGCTCGGTGAAGCAGAAGCTTCGCAAACACAATTTCTCCTAAATCTTGGGGTGTTATTCATGAAAGAGAGAACTGCAGAGAATTGAGACGGGGATTTCACACTTAAGGCCAAAGTAGCCGAGTTGGAAAAACTCTCCCATTCGGCTGAAATCTATTAAGCGTTACTTAAAATTTGGGATCAAAGGACAATCTGGAAACCAAAGGGGGAAAAAAAGCCAACACCAAGCAAGGACAGCACTATGTATCGGTATAAATAATATTCATAACCCACTGGACAATATTACGGCCACATATATATCTATATATATTATAACTACTACGGCTGGGTCAAATGGACACAAGGTCAACTGCAGGTTTCATATTTGCACTGACTGGTACTTTGATTTCTCTGTTTTATACAGCCTAATAAACACACATTTAAAAAAATATTATAACTACAATAAATATATAACAATAAAAAACACAAATAAATAAGCAGACTCTCTCTTTGTGCAGTATTTATACATTACATATTATCTTCACTGAAAAGAGACAGCAAAAGCTGTCGTTTTGATTAGAATAATGTTATTTAATACTGTATAAATACTGCAATGACAGACACTCTGTTTTTATTATTTATTGTAGTTATAATATTTAAAAAAAAGTATTATCTGGCTCTGCAATATCCACCACTTCTTTCAGAATTTCTGACACTTCCTCTCTAACTTTGGTTAATGCTGTCCCTTTCCTCATCAGTGAGATCTCATTCTACAGAGAAGCGTCTCAATGAGAGACCCGTATATAGCTAATAAGGCTGCAGTTGGATGGCTAGGCCCTAGTGCAGAAAGAGCTGGAAGGCCGCAGTTGGACGGCTAGGCCCTAGTGCAGAAAGAGCTGGAAGGCCACAGTTGGACGGCTAGGCTCGAATGCAGAAACAGTTGGAAGGCCGCAGTTGGACGGCTAGGCTCGAATGCAGAAACAGTTGGAAGGCCGCAGTTGGACGGCTAGGCTCGAATGCAGAAACAGTTGGAAGGCCGCAGTTGGACGCCTAGGCTCGAATGCAGAAAGAGCTGGAAGGCAGCAGTTGGACGGCTAGGCCCTAGTGCAGAAACAGCTGGAAGGCCGCAGTTGGACGGCTAGGCCCTAGTGCAGAAACAGCTGGAAGGCCGCAGTTGGACGGCTAGGCCCTAGTGCAGAAACAGCTGGAAGGCCGCAGTTGGACGGCTAGGCCCTAGTGCAGAAACAGCTGGAAGGCCGCAGTTGGACGGCTAGGCCCTAGTGCAGAAACAGCTGGAAGGCCGCAGTTGGACGGCTAGGCCCTAGTGCAGAAACAGCTGGAAGGCCGCAGTTGGACGGCTAGGCCCTAGTGCAGAAACAGCTGGAAGGCCGCAGTTGGACGGTTAGGCCCTAGTGCAGAAACAGCTGGAAGGCCGCAGTTGGACGGTTAGGCCCTAGTGCAGAAACAGCTGGAAGGCCGCAGTTGGACGGTTAGGCCCCTATTCAGAAACAGCTGGAAGGCCGCAGTTGGACACCTAGGCCCTAGTGTAGAAACAGGTGAAAGGCCGCAGGGCGGCTACTCAATACAACAGTATGATTCAGGGACCTATTGGTACCATGTTGGCTAATATGGCAACCCCATCCTTGGCTGACTAGATTGCAGACACTAAATCAACACGGCTAGATTTATTCTCTAGCATACACAGGACTGTGATAAACAAAATAATCCAAAATATGTATTATCAGGCACTACCTGCATTCTCCAACTTTATCTTAAAAACAAAAGAATCAAAAACAAAAACTGCATTTTTAGATACCTTAGGCCAAAGAGTGTTAAAAAGTAAAGTGTTAATATAAGGGCATTTGCCCCCCCCCCCCCCGCCCTTGTGAATTCCCCATGTAGTTTGGGGGGGTGCCATTACGTGTTTCAACCTCAGCTCAACCCTGAACTTACTTCCAGTGTAGGTGGTATAATGTATATAGACACGCCGGTGATCACAGTTATTATAGCGTAGGTGCGGGGGACACTTACTGTGTTTGTTCTTCTTTTCCGGAAGTGGTGGCGGACTCTCTGGAATGCCGTCGCACTCCACAGCAGCAAAGTCACCGAGGAAATGAACCTGGGAGACATTCCCTGGCTGGAAAGGCGGGACAGCAGCAAATGGGGTCGCAGAAGGGGCAAGAGGTGGCAGGTCATCCTCAGAGATATTGTCGTACTGAGAGGGATGGCGCTCAAAGCAGATGCGGCTGCCAATGGAACCGTCGCAGGACTGAGACACAGCGCTCCTCCGTTTCTTCTCGGGCAGAGCAGGAGGGGTTTCGATTGAAGAGTGGATAAGTTCTGAGTTCGGGGGTTGGCAGGGAGGCAGCTGAAAGCTCTGTCCTTGAAAGGGTGATCCAGACTCCCCTAAGGATTCTGGGAGAGGGCTTAGAACTCCAGTCCCCTGGCCTAACATTTGGTCTGCGCTAGATAGGTCTTGCTGAAGGAATTCATAGTCCGGGTCATAATTATCTGTTGAAACAAAGAAGAGCAACAAATCAGATAAAGGAATCATAAAGAATATACGATATATAAGAAAGCTTAAGTGTGAATCAAAAATATCATAGCTAAGACGATGGCTTCAGTTCTATAGGTCATGTCTTCATGTCCGAATTCTTGGGAGAATTCGGAGAGAGAGGCAAAAGAAAGTATCCCTTTACAAGTAGAGACACATTTTGCCAGTGACGGAGGGAGAGATCCACCACAGACAACACAAAATCTAAAGAGACTAGTTATAAACAAGGAAAGAAAAAAAAAAAAAAACTGGCTAAACAGAAAATGTACCTACATTTCTCTACAAAATCTTAACCACTCTCCCCCGCTAATCTCTTAGAACACAAGAGCATTATGGGAGATGTGTGCCATCAGCAGCTGGAAGGGGCGTCAGTTTGGTACCTCCTGATTTCTAGGAAATAGGTGTCAGAGGAATCCACCACGGCAGAGAGGACATGTCCAACTTTTATTGGGGGCCGTCAAAAAATAAATAAAATAAACCCACATCTCAATTTTGCTGAACGGTACGGGGGGGGGGGGGGCGGGTGTGGCGCCTTTGGCTCCTCACTGCCCATCAGCGGATTTTGTGATGTGTTCGGTCAGATCTACGCCCTGTTCTTAGAACTGTTGTACACATGGGTGATGTATGAAGTTTTTTCACACGAGCCCCTGACTAAACCACAAGCAGGAAATGATCATGTGTAACATGATGCTCACCTCTGCACAGCGCTCACCCAGATAACAATGAGCCGGAGCGTCCTGCATCGTATCAATTGTATCCCCAACCAAACATTGCGTATAAAGTGTAATAGTTTTGTTGCATAGCAACAGTCCTGCCTATCTCCCCAAGCCCCTCCTTCTTGCGTGGGACCACAGCACACAGACCTGCCTGAAACCACGCCCCCCCCCCTGCATTCCAAGCACTTGAACCTCTTCAGCTGGATAGAGAATTGCTGTAATGGCAGCCATCATCCTGGGTACGATACACGCCTCTGACGTGATTAAACATAGAAGCCTCTGCAAAATGGTTTTTAATGTAAAGCTACAGGAGGGCTGTCATTTGTTTAAAATACAATAAACACATGTACAACATAGAGTAAATAAGCAAAGTGGAACTGCCCCTTTAACAAAGTGGCCAAAAAGGGGGAACTGTGGAAAATTACCCCAAACGCTGCCCCGGTGCAAGAAGGAAAGGAGAGGATAGAGGACCTCAAAGGAAACAATGATCTAGAGCAGTGATGGCTATCCTCGGCACTGCAGATGCACGGGAACTACATGTCCCATGAGACTCGTAAATCTTCATCACCGACTGAGCATCAAGAGATATAGAGATTCTCAAACATCTGCAGGTAGCCATGACTGGGTCTAGGGCCACATCAGTATGAAATAGGCAATCGGTGGCTGGTGTTTTTTTTTTTTTTAAAGAATATATGGATAAAATTGAAAGAGAACGCAAGTTTTTTTTGATATTTACCTACAGAGGAACCAAATAAGGTTAATGAAAACCTGGTTTAGACAAATTAATTGTGTCAAAAGACAAATCGTATTCAATAAAAATAATGTTCGTCTCAAACTTAATGCACAACAAAAACTTCATTTTTCCCTTGTGTTTCTACTGTAGAAGCACAAAAGAAAAAGTAGTTGCCCCTGGTATATGGATAAACTGGTTCTCCTCTAATTGGCAGCGGCCATGCTTAATAGGAAACAGTCAGCGTGGTCTGGTCGACGACTGTCTCTCTATTCTTTCATTTATAAAAAGTGATGTTTTAATGGTACAGAACCCTGCTTCTTGCTCATTTATTATGTTTTTGGATGTATAGATCAAGATCTTCCTAGGGCTAGGCAGGTTCCTTTAGCACGGCTCTGGGCCTTACCGAGAGTTTCACAGCTAGTATTGCGGGAACATTGTCCACTGTCTCGGTCTAGCGAGGAAAGTTGTTCGTCGGATTTGCTGAGCTTTCCTATACTGCTGCAGGGAGACAGACGAGGAGACTCTCCTCCATAAGACTGGCTCCCTCCGGATAACCTGCGGCGAGCGTAACAGTCAACCTCAAAATCCTTCGGGTGTGGGGGATGGCGGGGGGAGAAGAAGAGATGAGAGTTACAGGAGTTTTCTTTCTTGCTTGTTTATCATTTTTTCCAGCGCGCCCTGGAGACCACACAACATGTTATACGAACCTGGGTATTCATCCCAATGGGTAAACTAGATCCACTTGTGGCTCGGCTCATGGGCGCCACTACAGCCACACGAGTAGGGGATGGTGCAGATTGTCTCTTCTTTGGAGGTAAAGCAGGGGGTGGGCTGTAGATAAAGGAGGGGAGGTTTAAAATAACACCGAGGGCCCACTTTCCCAGGTGTTCAATAATTAAATCTAATACCCAGATAACACACATACTAATAGGAGGGGGTTAGGGGCCGATGGTCCCAAGTGATAGTCGGGGGTGTAAGCGGGTGCACCTTGCATGGCAATTATGCTGTAATCTAATCCTTCACCCAGTTCCTTGCCTGGCCTTCCATGGTAAAGCATGGGGAGAACTTGCTACAATGAAGGGAGAGTATGTGGCAATAAGGACCAAGCCAGAATCCTTCTATGTCAGCGGTGGCCAATCCTGTGCCTTTTAAAAGATGCATGGGTGGAGACAGCTGGTAGTGCCCAAGATCTAAGGGTATACCTATTTTCCATTACTCGGATCCCAGGCAGCGGGGGCTTTGGAGGAGCCATTTCGTCCGTCTCTGCACAGTCTACCTTCACCTCCTTCCTCGACGGCTCTGGGGACTTGCCGAGAATCTCCAACTCGCGATCAGACAATGGCAGCTCCGACGTGCTGATGGGAGAGCGAAAAACGAGGAAGAAAAGAAATACAGAAAGAGACGAGACAGGAAAAAATAAAAAAAAGAGACGGTGAAGTGGTGGTGAAAGTGGACATTGCCTTGGTTCTATGCGGACCGAGCGGATGAACCAAGCAGTTGTCACCTAAACATATTTATACTATACATTTAGAGAATTAAGGATAACCTATAAGATGTGTAAGTATAAAGAGAGACTGTAGTAGCTCAAGTTTATGATCTCACATTGTGAAATTGGTTCATTTACATATTCCACCACATGGGATGCCAACAACCGGAGGCACCACAGACACCATTTTTTTTTTTCTAGCACACAAGCATAACTGAATACAATGTATACTTTTATTTTAACATTCTCAATATAACCCCTTCTATCTGTTTAAGCAAAAGAGATGTCGTCTTTGAAAGGGATGCCTTTGCGGAAAAAAAAAAAAAAAGAGTAAAATGGCCACCAAAAAAAAATATAATTGAACAAACATGATTGGGGGTTATTCATCAAGATGATAAAAGTGGCGTAATCAATTGGTTTTACAACAATTAACCTTTAAACCGATAGATAACACCATAATTAATGCCTTGGTGAAGAAGGCACCCGTCTAACCACTAGATCACGGGTGCAGTAATATGTTTCAGACTGCTTGGCAGTGGATATGTCCAGTAAAACGTTAAGTAGACACTATAATAGAGACACATCTATTCCTCGATTGCAGCATCTGTAGCACATGAGAAGTCAGCAGGTGAACGCCATACCTGTCTGTCGTGCTTGCTGGCGGGGTGGGTTTCACTGGGCTGGTGGGCAATGGACGTTCCTGCTTTTCGATCATTAGACGAACCAGCTCCTGCAGGAAAAACCCCATTAAAATTGAGATTGCCAGAAGGGATATTTCCACTAACACATGACTTAAAAGTACTGCTTGAACCATATAACTACTCTACATCTATAGACATTGTTTGACAGGGAGACCATCCATACTGATTTCACTAGTATTTGGATTGGATACAAGAAACCATGTGACCCGTGCCTGCTTCCTCTCTGGTAAAAAGTACAGCTTTTCACAGAATTCACTGACCAAGGTCGTTATCCTGAAATTAAACACCCTTTCTCTTGCCAACATGATTATAATTGGATAATAACGGAGAGGCTTTTCTCAGTAGGGTAGAAATAAATAGAGATCCAGACATTTCCCACTTCCGTTTTTTTTTTTTTTTAAGAAATATAACTTAAGTTGATATAACAATCAACACGTTACAATATTATGAAAGCAGACAATCAGAAACAGTTTCCTAATAATGGCTCCGCCACGAGTTAAATTGGATAATCCGTTTTCCTGACTGTACGCTGTTGTTTTATGTAGGCAGGGAATGGAGAATTGCTCTGCTGGAGACACAGCAGAACCTTGATGTTAAACAAGGAGAAATCATTAGCTTGTGGCGCTTCAGGCTGCGTGTGATGATGAGGGCAGCATGGGACCTGCGCATTTACAAATTGGGAGGGAGGCCATAGAGCTACGAAGTGAAAAAAAATCACTGCCACAGAGCAGTGTGGGAGACCTGGATGCTGCCCAAAAAAAAATCTGACTTCATTCCATGGATGACCTCACGGATGTGAACTCCAGCTGCCTGTCTTCAAGGGGTACACGTGGGGCCCAAGGCATATGGGTTTAACAGGTCAACTCCTGCATGACTAGCAATCTTGGGATGCTGGGTTTCAGCACACTGTACAGTTACGAATAAATGCACAGTATCAGGGGATTGTAGATCGAATCAACGGCTAGCATCATGTGGGATTGCAACACAGAGCAATGCATTTCTCAGACCCTCTGTCACTAAATCGGAAAGCCCCCAATAAACCGCAGTAGCCCTCCATCGCATGGGGTGAGCACTGCAGCACCAGGCATGGCACAATGTAAATGTGAGTGTTTTGGAAATGAAACTATG
Organism: Pelodytes ibericus; assembly: GCA_036172795.1. Lineage (NCBI taxonomy): Eukaryota > Metazoa > Chordata > Amphibia > Anura > Pelodytidae > Pelodytes > Pelodytes ibericus. The sequence continues at coordinate 87,391,854 of CM069864.1, forward strand.
TAATGAGGAAAGCACAGCTGGCATATTAATTAAAAACATATGACTGTGGCTGGAAGAATTTCAAATTTAATAAAAAAATTAAAAAAAAAACACAACTAAATCTGTGTCTATAACAGATATTTTTAGCATCCACCTGTTATAATATCACCAACTACCTACAAAGTCATTCTATAGATCATGAACACAGTAATAATATATACATTCCCAGTTCCCTATCTTATATCTAGGATAGTCTTGTGCCTATCCCACGCATGCTTAAGCTCCTTCACTGTATTAACCTCTACCACTTCTACTGGAAGACTATTCCATACATCCACTACCCTCTCAGTAATGTAATACTTTCATTAGTCCCTGGTCTTATCTTATATCTAGGATAGCCTTATACCTATCCCACGCATGCTTAAACCCCTTCACTGTATTAACCTCTACCACTTCTACTAGAAGGCTATTCCATACATCCACTACCCTCTTAGTAAAGTAATACTTTCATTAGCCCTGGCCTTATCTTATATCTAGGATAGCCTTATACCTATCCTACGCATGCTTAAACTCCTTCACTGTATTAACCTCTACCACTTCTATTGGAAGACTATTCCATGCATCCACTACCCTCTCAGTAATGTAATACTTTCATTAGTCCCTGGCCTTATCTTATATCTAGGATAGCTTTATACCTATCCCACACATGCTTAAACTCCGTCACTGTATTAACCTCTACCACTTCTACTGGAAGACTATTCCATACATCCACTACCCTCTCAGTAATGTAATACTTTCATTAGTCCCTGGTCTTATCTTATATCTAGGATAGCCTTATACCTATCCCATGCATGCTTAAACCCCTTCACTGTATTAACCTCTACCACTTCTACTAGAAGGCTATTCCATACATCCACTACCCTCTTAGTAAAGTAATACTTTCATTAGCCCTGGCCTTATCTTATATCTAGGATAGCCTTATACCTATCCTACGCATGCTTAAACTCCTTCACTGTATTAACCTCTACCACTTCTACTGGAAGACTATTCCATGCATCCACTACCCTCTCAGTAATGTAATACTTTCATTAGTCCCTGGCCTTATCTTATATCTAGGATAGCTTTATACCTATCCCACACATGCTTAAACTCCGTCACTGTATTAACCTCTACCACTTCCGCTGGAAGGCTATTCCATACATCAACTACCCTCTCAGAGACTCTATATAGAGTATCTGGATCAGTTGAGAAACACACTGGATTGTTAACCTCTGTGAGAAAGGCACAGGGATTGGAAAAAAAACCCACAGGAGTCAGGGGTAATCTGAGTTGCAAACACTGGTTCCTAAGGCTAGCTAAAACTCAGAACAAATAAATAAATCCCTACGGCAGATTTTGGTAGATTTACACAGACAGAGCTACGGCCGTACTATTTCTCTGGCACCTACAAGCCCTTTCCTGTGCCATGTATTTAATTTACCTTTAGATGATAGAGCAGCAATGAGATCTGTGACAAACTAACAGAATATAATATAATGTATTCCAGGGCTCGACAAACCCCGGGCGCCAGGTCGCCATGGCGACCAGGAAATCAGACCTGGCGCCCGGGTGCTGTTTGTCACAGGGAGCCCTTGCCGGCTGCCATCTGTTACATGCAGCGCGAGGGGAGAAAGTCTGTGCGGATCACACAGACTGTAAGCTCCGCCCCCTCGCGCAACACGTTGTAGTGCCGAGTGTCACGTGACAACTCGGCACTTAGCAGAAACCGAAAGAGGATCGGGCTCCAGCATTAATGTCCCCCTCCCCTGCACTGTGGTAAGCAGCAGGGAGGGAGGACACCGTAAGAGATACCATGTTTGTGTTTTTTTTAAAGAACAAAAATGTGTGAATGTAACTGGCTGTGTATGTGGTCTGTGTGTATGTATGTGTGAATGTAACTGGCTGTCTATGTGGTCTGTGTGTATGTATGAGTGAATGTAACTGGCTGTCTATGTGGTGTGTGTGTGTATGTATGAGTGAATGTAACTGGCTGTCTATGTGGTCTGTGTGTATGTATGTGTGAATGTAACTGGCTGTCTATGTGGTCTGTGTGTATGTATGTGTGAATGTAACTGGCTGTCTATGTGGTCTGTGTGTATGTATGTGTGAATGTAACTGGCTGTCTATGTGGTCTGTGTGTATGTATGTGTGAATGTAACTGGCTGTCTATGTGGTCTGTGTGTATGTATGAGTGAATGTAACTGGCTGTCTATGGGGTCTGTGTGTATGTATGAGTGAATGTAACTGGCTGTGTATGTGGTGTGTGTGTCCGTGTGTGAATGTAACTGGCTGTGTATGTGGTGTGTGTGTGTGTGTGTGAATGTAACTGGCTGTGTATGTGGTGTGTGTGTGTGTGTGTGTGAATGTAACTGGCTGTGTATGTGGTGTGTGTGTGTGTGAATGTAACTGGCTGTGTATGTGGTGTGTGTGTGTGTGAATGTAACTGGCCGTGTATGTGTGAATGTAACTGGCTGTCTATGTGGTCTGTGTGTATGTATGTGTGAATGTAACTGGCTGTCTATGTGGTCTGTGTGTATGTATGTGTGAATGTAACTGGCTGTGTATGTGGCATGTGTGAATGTAACTGGCTGTGTTTGTGGCGTATGTGTGAATGTAACTTTCTGTGTATGCGAGGTTGGTGTATGTGACTGTCTCCGTGCGTTTGTGATGTGCCGTTGTCTGGCTCCTAAATTTTTTAGCTGGCTCCTAAAACTAAATTAAATTTGTCAAGCCCTGATGTATTCTTTACAAACGTTTTTACATCATGGAAAAGGAAATTTAAACATTTAAGGACAGCACTGCTTTAATGGCATAAAACAGGGGTGGTCAACGCTAGCTCTGCGGGTGACCTGCATTTGCCATAATACTCTGTTAGCTAAGAGACCGGCAGCAGAGTGCGGGACATTTGGTTCTCCAACACTCAAGCTCTGTGCATGGGGGGGGAAACGTCCTAACCTTCACTCCGTCTAGAACAGCCTTAATCACGTCCTTCACAGTGGTTACCACCTCCTTGTCCTCGGAGTTGACCCCTTCCAGCATCACCTGATCAGACCAGCGAATGAGGTTAGCAAGAGACTGGTACACGCGGCTGTAGCAGGAGGAGATGGCGGTGCTGAGAAGTAAAAGGAGAAAGCGGGAAGAGGAGTGAGCCAAATGGGCGGCAGTGACCTGATGGAGGCAACCTATCAACGCAGCAAGAATACGTCCAGGAGAAACATGGCACAGACCTACAAGATACCAAAGCTATGGCAGCTCACTCTCTACCAGAGTGGAAAAATTGGTAGATGTACCCCCGCCCCCCCTATGCAAATTAAAAGGAGGTCACAAACCTCTGCTGAGAATGAGTATCCACCTGCACCAAAGGCAGGATGGCCTCCAGGACCTTGCTGGCTGAACCAGGCAGCATCACCAGCACCATCTTGTCTACAGCCATCTTGTCCACGATTGTCTTGAAGTACCGCAAAGCATTCACTACCTCTTTCTCCTGCTCCTCCAGCCGGCTCAACGTCTAGAAAGGGAGGAATGGGGGGCACTTGTTAGGGGACATGCAGTAAACTATAGCCTTGAGGGTTGCTGACGTCAGGGGACCACCAAACATAGAAGAACATTCAATGTGTATGTGTATGTACTATAAATTGAGAACTAGGGTCCATTCGATTGATTATTTGCAAAACCAAATATCTATCACCGTGCTGGCGACTGGAACATCCTGTGTGCTCCACACAAATGCTACTCACGGTATAAAATGACACGTATCTTAAAAAGTACACCTCTTTACCACATACTAGGGGGTCACAGGACTTTTCACATCTATAAAAGGAGGCAAAAGTAGAGAGAGAGAAAAAAAAATGTTTTGTGGCTCTTTAACTTTTTAGTAATTTTGACATCTGCCATGGGGCGATTTCTCAAGTGAGGTTACTTTAGAATATAAAATGTCTGTGCGTGTATTTATAAAACACCAAACAAACCTGGGTTTTATATTGGCGACACAAGTACCACATATGCTGAGAGATGACCAAAAACGCAAAAGAAAAGCACAAAAAAAAACGCAAAATTGACAAAAAAGAACACCCACTCTCCCAAAAAATTGTATAGAAACTCCAAGCAGCTGAATGCGAGATATAAGATACTCATTTGCCAGTAAAGTCCACGATTACGGTATAAATGTACTTTCCAGAGAATGATTTCCCCAATGACAGCCACACTGTAGACGGCCGTATCAAAGCGAGATTTGAATCGTGCTATGCTACTACAAAAAAACCAGTGCGCACGTTTCTATGACTCTCCAAAATTTCTAGGGCCCTGAAAAATACAGCATTTTTTTTTTTTCCTCTCTGTGGCTTGCTATAGTCATTTCTAAATATGTTAATGAGGTTCATTTTAAAGCCTCTACTATATTGGTTCATTTGTTATATTTGTTCACTTAAAAGTGTACAGTGGTGTAAAATAGCACCAACCCCAACCCATTAACCTCTTCTCAACAAAAGGTGCCTTTGACATGTCTACATTGGTTATTACAGTGATAATATATGACCTGGAAGACTGCCTCGTTTTTGAGGCTAAGTCCTCTTCCGGGAGCTGGTGGGTGCAAGTACACCCATTGTTAGTACATATAGGACATAGTATGTATATATATATATATATATATATATATATATATATATATATATATATATATATATATATATATATATATATATATACACACACACACACTATGGTCTAAAAAAGAGCTTCCATGGAACATTTGAGGGACTAGCTGAGGTTGCTGGAGCACCTCTCAGCTGTGGGGTGGGCCCTGGCTGGAATCCGAGATTCCTTGCAGTCCTGGAGGGGAAGCATACTACAGCTGTTGGAGGTTTGTGATTGAATAAGACCAACATATGGTAGGATATGGCCAGAAATCAATAAAGTCTGAGCACATCACCAGCTTGAAAAAAATAAATAAAAAGGAGATCTGAAAGCAAAAAATAGGAACACCCATACTACCGGAAATTAAAAGACTGCAAGGAGGATGCAACATACTTATGTCAAGCGATGCAAGCCTTAGCAAAGTAAAAATATCCTTTCAGTATTCTCTGTATTGTTACAGGTTATCTACAGAGCCCAGGATGAGTCTGCTTGGTTTTGGGGGGTGGGGGAGCTTTGGTTGAACAATTATTTTAATTAAACCAGCAACCTGACCCCAAATAATTTTTTATTATAAAGGCTTTCTGTACAGTAATTGGTCAGCCGGAATTAAATCATTTCTATTACAAAGACAGGGGAAGGAAACCCAATCTCGTCGGGGAAACGCGTTCCGCTATGGTTAACAGCTGTATGTAAAACATTTCAAATATTGGTGTGCCGGCCTTCAAAGCACTCGTTTTATTAAACTTATCACATCATAGCGTAGCAGAGGAGAATGTTACATACACACATCACACACAAAATATAACAAAACAAAGAAAAAAGTAACACACCAAGTAAAGTGCCCCCATATTTTTGTGGTACATGCGAAGGACCTAGAAACTTACTTTCTTGACCGGCTCGGGTTTGACCGTCAGATCAGCGACTTTCCCCTTCTTGGATGGCGTGCGTTTGATTTTGGGGGAGTGAAACTTGTCCTTCAGCTTCATGGTGAAGGAGGAGAGGTGAGAACGCTGACTGTCTAGGAGATGGGAAGAGAGGGGGGGAAAAAAGCATCAGCTCAAGTCTCCGTGGGTTTTTGATGCGCTCCGTCGACAAGAGAGGATATTAAAATACAGGTCTATTTCCCCCGCGTAATGTGCTCACAATGCTTAAGATTTAGGAAGATTCCCACGAAAATAAATGAAAATCAAAATTAAAAAATGCACATAAGATTGTAACAGAGTCAGTGCTGTAGCTATAGGAACAGTCCTGCCTATTTTGTCAAGCCCGCCTTCCTGGGTTAGATCACAGCGTACAGATTGGCTGGAACCACGCCCACCTGCATTCCAAACACTTGAAACAGCCGAGTTCAACAGAGAGGAGCTGATTCCACAGTAATGACTGCACATTCTCAGACAGCATGACAACTGCCACCCCGCCTCACTGAATCGTGTGGCCCCGGTGACATTATTTTCAACTTAAAAGTACAGGAGAACCGTAATTTGTTTTTAAGTTGAAATAAGTGCTTTTCACATCTATAGAAATCATGTACGACATACAGAAAGTACCGTAAGTTAAGACTAAAACTAATTCTCTAACGCATGGATGCCTGTGTGGTCTCCTGTTTATGACATCACATTGTGGCTTGGTATACAAATGAGACATTACCCATGTAAGCTAGTTAATTTGCATACCAAGCCACTAGGTAATGTACCACAGACATTGCATTTAAAACTCTCTCTCTCTCTCTCTTCCTCTCTCTCCCTCCCTCTCCCTCTCTCTCCCTCTCCCTCTCTCTCTCTTCCTCTCCCTCTCTCTCCCTCCCTCTCCCTCTCTTCCTCTCCCTCTCTCTGCCTCTCTCTCTCTCTTCCTCTCCCTCTCTCTCCCTCCCTCTCCCTCTCTTCCTCTCCCTCTCTCTGCCTCTCCCTCTCTCTTCCTCTCCCTCTCTCTTCCTCTCCCTCTCCCTTCCTCTCTCTCCCTCTCCCTCTCTCTGCCTCTCCCTCTCTTCCTCTCCCTCTCTCTGCCTCTCTCTCTCTCTTCCTCTCCCTCTCTCTCCCTCCCTCTCCCTCTCTTCCTCTCCCTCTCTCTGCCTCTCCCTCTCTCTTCCTCTCCCTCTCTCTTCCTCTCCCTCTCCCTTCCTCTCTCTCCCTCTCCCTTCCTCTCCCTTCCTCTCCCTCTCCCTCTCTCCCTCTCCCTCCCTCTTCCTCTCTCTTCCTCTTCCTCTCTCTTCATCCCTCCCTCTCCCTCCCTCTCACACATTTTCTTGTAATTCTGTTAATATAATATATAGATCTTTTTTTTTTTAACATTCTAATTTTAACCAATGGTTATTCGATGGGAGTCGCCCTAACTACATATTGATATATGCGACTTTCACCCCACATCCCTTGCCTAGGGAGGGGCACAGAATATAGTGTATCTTTATGTAGTATGATGACAAAAAGCAGACGCTAACAGGACTGTTCTGTGTTTTGGTTAGGAGGGGGTGAGAAGGAGCAGGCACTGTATCAGACTGAGGAGGGGAACACAGGGTGCTAAGCAACAGCACTGAAATCTATGGCTCTGGAAAATCCATACAGAAGCTGCTCTTTTAAATTGGATGAAAAAGCAGCCCTAGAAAGGTGTGACACAACCAAAATACAATATGAATAACCACAGTATAGATTAAAGGGACAGTCTAGTCCCCAAACTCACTTTGGTGCATGTTGAAAATCACTGCTTGTATGGTGCATTTGATGCATAGATCACATTTTTTATATTTGACTCAAGCGCTCCCCCAGTGATTACTCTGAATGTATACTACAGGTACGGCAGCAAGGATTAGACACTGAGGAAATAAAGTTTTGTTTCGTGTGCTGCTGGAATAGAATACAATGCGTGGACTGTGATATACTTGCTATTGTACACAGTAGGATCTCTTAACAGTGCAACACATTGTCTGATGACCTCACTAGAGAGACAGGATGTTCCATTAATATGAATTAAATTATTCTCATTGGTTCCTGCATCAAAAACAAAACAAGAAATGGAAATTGACTTTTACTCGGCTAGTGTGGGCAGTCCTGGCTTCTTGCAAACTGCTGTATTTTCACAATTTCATCTAGCTGTAAGTATTTTATATTTTAAGCAATGCAAAATGTAAAACATGCATTTTAAAGTACTTTTGAAGCACATTAATATGCATTTGGAAGATGCATTTTGGTCACCAGTCACTTTTGAAATAAAACGCACGTGTGGATGCCATCTCTTTACACAATGGCTCGGGCTTGCAGTGTGAGGACGGACCCAGTGCAATGTGATCGAATGATCTATCTCAGTGGGCCAAAACATAAGGGGACTGGCTGCCATGGGTCTGTCTACAAACGGCTCAGAGCTGGAGTAATGCAGAGCAGTTTTGTATAAACCACAGAGCTACAAATAGCTTGTGCTCAGTCAGACCGAAAATACATCTGCGGACCACAAACCTGCAGAGTGAAGATCAGTCCTTACCCAACACAACTTAGCAGCTGTATCACCCGAGCGGCTAACTATGAATCAGACTGCCCCGGCAATTTGTGGTTGCCTAGGAAAATGGAGCACAAACAGACAAAACAAACAAACAAAAACAACAAGCGCTCATTGTACGTACACAACACATATATCCCACATTTAATAGCCTTATTTGTTGGAAATTAAAAAAGGCCAGTTTCAACAGGATCACTTTCTACATATTGGGCCAGATTCAATAACACAAAACCTCACTAATTACTGGTTTAAAGCTCAATTTTTTTTCTATTGCATTAATTAACTCAGGTCATTGAATGGACCCCACGGTATGTGTATGATGTGAAATAATTTCACTGGGCTTCTAAGGCCTGATGAGGAGGGTCCGGGAAGGGATCGAAAGGACTGCTGCTATGGCAACAACACTGCATCTATTTCCCTTATTTGCTGTTTTTAGTCAGACGGATCAGTTTCTTTTAATGATACAAAATACATATCCACAAAAATTTGGGGGGGACGCTGCAAACAGTACTGCCCCTTTAAATAGGTACAGGACTATTGATGCTTCAATAAACTCTGCTTTAAAGGGGGAAAACATGAAAGGAAAAAGGACAGGAGGGCAAGGATGTAAAAGGACAATATATTAAGTGCTGCACTAATCTCACTGGGGATACCCATTCCTCACACTAGGATAATTACAGTTAGCATCGCTTCTATTAATGAAAAGCTCTGTCTAGGGCTGTGCCAAGAGTAATTATCACAGGCACATGAAGAGCATATCCAAAAGACACTGGAATACACAACATAGATCTAAATGTGCATCTTTTGTTCCATATGATGTAAATCTTTCTGGAGGTCTAGGGAGAACCAAGAATCTGCCCGTTAGATTGAGAAGTATTGTACATCAATTTGATTCGTAAAAATATAATGATTTTTATTCTCTAGTAGGAGAACTCCACACGTCTTGTTACATCGTCACGGGTTACAAAAAAAATAAAAACAGGTCATTTGTCAAACCTCAGCCGACGTGGTAGTAGCAAAAGAGATATTACAAACAAGCAAAGGTTACTGTATTTACACTGATACCTAAACATTGCGAATGTAGAGAATAAAAAGAAACGATCTATACCATATACAAGCAGAAATGCAAAAAACAAAGTGCAAATAGGACTATAAACATGTGTTTGTGCTGTCTCGTGTGTATGACATCATCGGTGGTTTGCTTTGCAAATGAACATTCAGTGGGAAATGTGTAATTTGCATATTAAGACTGAAGGTGATGTCATAAGCATGAGTCGTCGCTGACCCATTTTTCTCTTAATACATTTGCTTGCAATTCTCCTAACACAATGTATAGATAACGGCCCATCCTCTGCATTCATAGTACAGATGTTTAGGTGATGGAGTCCCTTTAATTACTTGAAAAGAGAGAATTTCAGGTTATCAAACTTTAAAGGGACTGTATCACCTAAACATTACAGCTTTCCAATGGGAAATGTGTCACTTGCGTACCGTGCCACAGGTGATGTCATAAGCCGGAGACTCCACAGACACATTTAAAACTTTACTTGTAATTTTGATGATACAATTTACAGATCCTTTCCAATCACTTTCGGCTACTTTGACCTAAACTTTGAACTTTCCATCTCAGTTCCCTGCCCTCCTTATTGAGTAGGCCCTATAGCGACTAACCAGTCGCATGCAGGGCTTCCAACGCCATCAGATGTCAAAGGTTTATGCTCTTTACAAAAACACAGTTAATGGAGTGTACACCAATGATTAAGCAAATATAAAAGGTTAAAGCTCTCACACATGGATGAGCAAGTCAAAATCGGAGTTCATTCTGCATCCCGCTGATGTTTACATGTCCCCTGTGACCACGGGAAATTGTCTAACCTAGAACGTAACTGCGGTCAGTGGCCAAAGATTGATTAAACTGCATGAGATCCAAGAGACGCAAACCAGATCCGAGCTGGCTTTCTAACGTTTTCTTATACACAACAGTACTGAAGTTTAGATACATCTACAACTAATCGAAAAGCTGATGCTAACACAACACAGGTTTTCGTTACAAATACATTTTCCTTTAAGAGAACAGGCAAAGGATGTTATTTGTGCTGCTTTGTGGTGTTATTTTATAATCTGTTTTTCTTTCATGCTTGGGGGGCTGGTATCACCAGGTGGTATCCAACTAGAACTTTAGATTCCTGGGCGTGAACTAGAGTTTAAAAACCCCCCAAGGTAGTGGGGGGTCACTGGCCCGTCTGCCTCCCACCTCCATCATTCTCAAGCATAGGCAGCAGTGGCTTTAAGGCAGCCACAGCTTCAGCTAGAGCATTGTTGGTAAGAGGAACAGGGTATGGTTATAGTTCATAGCTCCTCTATGCTGTTTGACCCACAGTGCAGCTTGTTATATGATCATAGTGGTAATGCGTAGTACCATGTAGATGCAGGGTTCCACTTGTTCAAAGTGTGTTCTGGGCACCAGACTCTGGTCACTGTGGCAATCTGGCACCAAGTAGTTATTGAGTCCTGTTATAAAACTACACCAAAGCACTATAAAATAACCTCTTCATAAACAATGCATGTTAGTAGAAGGGCATCCAAAAAAGCAGTTCTTAACCTTTGGTACAGCGTCTCTTCAATCCCAAAATAGCTACCTGCACATAGACATCAAGTAGTACCATCATTACATTATTCTATCAGCCTGGCATGAATATGTTGAAATGCAGACAAATTGAGAATGAGACTGTACAATATCTGCCCAAAACAGAATGTATAAAGTATGGCAGCCTATCACATCAGGTCAGCGTGATTTATAGATCTCTCCGATGCAAGAGGTGCGCCGACGGATTGCAAAAGTAATTGTGATATTCATTTCACCCCCCAGCACTGGAAAGGTTAAAAAAAAGAAATCCCTGCGAGGCATGTGGAGCTGTAATAAAAGAAGTGTTCAGCTTGCGTGCTTCCTGACAGATGAGAATGATATAAAAGTCACATTATGTAACTGTTTGGTAAAACCCTGTCCGGCCCCAAGCGATGGATAGGATCCCTTTTCAGAGGAACCCAGTAAAAAACACAATTGTTTGCACAGAAAGGCAGGTTTTAAACCTTCTCAGTCTGGTTGCTTTATAAAAAATCATATTCATGGTTGGCTTGGATGTAGTAAAGACCTGGATGTGCTATAGCTATAGATCTAGAGGCAGATCAATGGCTATACTGCCTAGATACTGGCATATTAATGCTGCCTATTAAAAAAGAAACAGCTGCAGACTATAAAACAGGATCTGACTTCAAGACATTAGCACCCAAAGCTTAACTGAAGTACTGACTAACGTAGTATATGACTGGTGGAAGTTGTGACACTGACGCGTTTCGCGTCCCTGGATACTCAACCTTAATGTGCATTATATGGTGGGGAGTGCGATTCAACATTTAGGGTCGTCTTCAGCAGCAACTTATTCTCATGCTGAAACCAACTAATGATATTGAAAATGAAGGCTAGCCAATGTTTGGTAGGGCGTGGCAGCCATTTTGTTTTAAAACGGAAAATTGATCTCTTTCCCATTTTGCTTAAAATATCAGGTTTGATTTAGATTTGTAGACTCCCGCGCAATTGACAGGGAGACGAGGAGGTTACCTGCCTGAAAGAAAAATCTTTGCAATAGGATTGGTCCTAGTAGCTGTCGCTTTAAAGGCTACTTAGGTCCTAATGGTGCATTTAGTTTTATGATCACAGTTGCAATGTGTGCAGAAATGCAGGGTTTGCTATAACACTTGAAACAGCAGAGAGAGGCTGATTCCACAGTTACAACGGCATGAAAACATCTGCAGAGGGAGACAGCCCACTTCCTGGGTAACGCCTCTCACTGAAGTCATTGAATTTCTAGTCCTTATACAAATAAACTTCCTTATTGAGCCTTCTTTACTCCATATAGATCTCTCAGGGGGCAGACATGTTGGTTAGAATCTTTACTCCATATAGATCTCTCAGGGGGCAGACATGTTGGTTAGAATCTTTACTCCATATAGTTCTCTCAGGGGGCAGACATGTTGGTTAGAATCTTTACTCCATATAGTTCTCTCAGGGGGCAGACATGTTGGTTAGAATCTTTACTCCATATCGCTCTCTCAGGGGGCAGACATGTTGGTTAGAATCTTTACTCCATATCGTTCTCTCAGGGGGCAGACATGTTGGTTAGAATCTTTACTCCATATTGTTCTCTCAGGGAGCAGACATGTTGGTTAGAATCTTTACTCCATATAGTTCTCTCAGGGGGCAGACATGTTGGTTAGAATCTTTACTCCATATAGTTCTCTCAGGGGGCAGACATGTTGGTTAGAATCTTTACTCCATATAGTTCTCTCAGGGGGCGGACATGTTGGTTAGAATCTTTACTCCATATCGTTCTCTCAGGGGGCAGACATGTTGGTTAGAATCTTTACTCCATATAGTTCTCTCAGGGGGCAGGCATGTTGGATAGAATCTTTACTCCATATCGTTCTCTCAGGGAGCAGACATGTTGGTTAGAATCTTTACTCCATATAGTTCTCTCAGGGGGCAGACATGTTGGTTAGAATCTTTACTAAATATCGTTCTCTCAGGGGGCAGACATGTTGGTTAGAATCTTTACTCCATATCATTCTCTCAGGGGGCAGACATGTTGGTTAGAATCTTTACTCCATATCGTTCTCTCAGGGGGCAGACATGTTGGTTAGAATCTTTACTCCATATCATTCTCTCAGGGGGCAGACATGTTGGTTAGAATCTTTACTCCATATCGTTCTCTCAGGGGGCAGACATGTTGGTTAGAATCTTTACTCCATATCGTTCTCTCAGGGGGCAGACATGTTGGTTAGAATCTTTACTCCATATCGCTCTCTCAGGGGGCAGACATGTTGGTTAGAATCTTTACTCCATATCGTTCTCTCAGGGGGCAGACATGTTGGTTAGAATCTTTACTCCATATAGTTCTCCAAGGGGGCAGGCATGTTGGTTAGAATCTTTACTCCATATAGCTCTCTCAGGGGGCAGACATGTTGGTTAGAATCTTTACTCCATATCGTTCTCTCAGGGGGCAGACATGTTGGTTAGAATCTTTACTCCATATCGTTCTCTCAGGGGGCAGACATGTTGGTTAGAATCTTTACTCCATATCATTCTCTCAGGGGGCAGACTTGTTGGTTAGAATCTTTACTCCATATCGTTCTCTCAGGGGGCAGACATGTTGGTTAGAATCTTTACTCCATATAGTTCTCTCAGCGGGCGGACATGTTGGTTAGAATCTTTACTCCATATCGTTCTCTCAGGGGGCAGACATGTTGGTTAGAATCTTTACTCCATATCGTTCTCTCAGGGGGCAGACATGTTGGTTAGAATCTTTACTCCATATCGTTCTCTCAGGGGGCAGACATGTTGGTTAGAATCTTTACTCCATATAGCCCTCTCAGGGGGCAGGCATGTTGGATAGAATCTTTACTCCATATAGTTCTCTCAGGGGGCGGACATGTTGGTTAGAATCTTTACTCCATATCGTTCTCTCAGGGGGCAGACATGTTTACTCCATATAGTTCTCTCAGGGGGCAGACATGTTGGTTAGAATCTTTACTCCATATAGTTCTCTCAGGGGGCAGACATGTTGGTTAGAATCTTTACTCCATATAGTTCTCTCAGGGGGCAGGCATGTTGGATAGAATCTTTACTCCATATCGTTCTCTCGGGGGGCAGACATGTTGGTTAGAATCTTTACTCCATATCGTTCTCTCAGGGGGCAGACATGTTGGTTAGAATCTTGGGTCAGATCTTCACTCACCTTGGTTCAAATGAACAAAGATCTGACCCAAGATTCTAAACAACATGTCTGCCTCCTGGTAGAGCGATATGGAGGAAAGATGGCTCAACAAGGTACTTTATTTGTATTCTTTCATTAAAGAAAATTCAGTGTTTGCTATAGTTGTCCTTTAATAAGCCAGCACTACTTTTCCCATCATCCATGGGGTTATTATAGGACAGACACATATACAGTCTCGATCACATGCAAAATAACTGAAGCTATTCCCGTGGACAATGCACACCATGGGAATTAGTGAGGGGAAAAAAATTATTATAAGACGACTTGGAGCAGGAGTTTGGGGTTTTTAACTATAAAATTTAAAGCGGAGCTTTAATTTAACTACCATTTCCATCACAGATCTCCTGTGGCCCACCGACACAATCATTTAGTGCGTTAAAAGGAAGCAGAGGGCCAACCCTGCCCAGTGCAGAAGGCGTTAATTACTTTTAATTAAGTAGCAGGTGTACAGTGCTCTTGTGACCTGATGGAGTCAGGTTGCCAGGAGCACAATTATCTCTGGTAGTGAGAATTAATAACGGCAGCACTCTCCCTCACAGCTAATTAGTAGGTCCTGACGAACCAATACGGCCTCCTACAGAAGGGCAGAATATTACACAGCAGCACTGGTACTCCCACTACCTGCATGCTCAGGCAGACAAAAGGAATCTTGGCCCCGCCCTGCGTCTAGGTTAGAGGAAAAATTATATTAAAACCCAAAAGGCCCCACATGGGCAGGAAAGTGAAAGTAATACCGACACCCCGTGTGACTCATCCAAGTGTGAATCAAGCAGCAAATATTTAGGCTTCGGAAGGATATGAGCACTCACATGTATACACCCAGAGTAATAGACTTCCCTACAGTGCAGGGAAAGTAATGCTGCAATAAAACAAAAGGCTATAATAAGAAAGCAGCTTCCTTCAAACATTAAAGAGAGATAATTGTGCACACGACTATTTAATCTGATCCTACGGAAGCCCATTTTCTCATCTTAAAGCAGGCTGAACGCCCCCTCCCCCCCTAAAAATATATATATATTTTTTTTTTTGCACTGCCTTTTTAGGTCTGCACTGATTATGCACCTTTCAAAGCTGGTTCATCCCCTAGCCTTTGCCAATGTAATTAATATGCATGGTGCTGGGGTAACCCTCTTACCAGTTCTCTCTGTCATTGGTGTAGACACGAGTCAATCACTCTGCATACAGCCAACAGTGGGGAGCACATGCGCTTCTACTTCCGGCTGGATGTGAGTTCAGCTTGCTGCGGGGCAGGGCCATGGCAGCTACTCTGTGACACTGCAGCAAATGGGGCACAGAGATGGGAGGTAAGGCCTCCCCAGTTTGTATATGTGTATTTTACAAAACATCAAGTTTTATGCCTCGAGACGTCACAAACACCAGCTACAGTACTTTTTTTTTTTTTTTTTTAAACATAATTTTTAAATCAGTAATCAGCAATATTTTAATAAAATGGAGTAAAAAGATTTTTTTTCCATTGGGCACAGGTGGCAAGTTACATCATTTCTTCCTTAGGGACAGAAGAATGCTGGGATAAGTCTGGTCTACTGGGAAAATGGATTGATGCTGGCAAGACTGGGTTTTAGTATATAAGTATTCCTAAAAACAACCGAACAGCAAAACCAAATTAGGATTAAACTGATATTTATTGTATAATCGGGGTTAAGTGATCACTCACTTTTAAAGTCTAATATGATCACTCAAAGGAGCATCCAACTCCCAAGGGAGGCCCTTATCCCAGAGCATGCACACGTATGGTCCTAGCATCCAGACTTTTCATTCCTGGTCCCCATTATCTTTCCCCAGGCTGATTATAACACACACACTTGCTGACATCACCACTAGACGCTCTGTGCGCTGTTTACCGGTTGCTACGGGAAACAGCTGGGATGATGTAATCTTTCAGCTGCATTATTTCCTATGGATGAGGGAATTGATACTGGCAGCTCCGAACTGCAGAACAGGAATGCAGAGAGCGGGCCAAACCTTCCCATCTCCCTCCCCGACCTGCATCCCTCCTGTCTGGACGGCTTTCCACAGTGACATGTGCCTAGCATTCCATCCTCACCATTAGAATATGTCCTCCTCTCTCACTGGTTACCCATTACCTGTCTGGATAGCAGGAGCTATTTACATATATCCTTTAATCCCTCAAGGATGAACCTCAGTCTACAACTTTTAAAACAGCCTAGAAATATACTATGGTGCTATGTCTGGTGCCCAAAATGCATATTAATGAGCTTTCAAAGTACTACAAAAATGCATGTTTTACATGTTGCATTGCTTAAAATATAAAATACTTACAGCTAGATGAAATCGTGAAATTACAGCAGTTTGCAAGAAACCAGGACTGCCCACACTAGCTGAATAAAAGTTATTTCCTTGTCTTTTTTTGCTGAGGGAACCAATGAGACTAATTTCATTCAAATGAATGGAATTTCCTGTCGCTCTAGTGATATCATCAGACAATGTGTTGCACGGTTAAGAGATCCTACTGCGTACAAGGTCACACAGAGGCCACACAATGTATTATATCCCAGTGACTAAATTAAAGAAAACTTTATATCCTCAGTGTCTATATAATCAGTGCTGCCACACCTGCAGTAAACATACAGAGTAATCACTGGGGAGGGCTTGAGTCAAATATTAAAAATGTGATTTATGCAGAATGCCTCCATCAAATCACACTGGGATAAAAGCCTGTGCATTATACAACCAGTGATCTTCATCTTGCACCAAAGTGAGTTTGGGGACTAGACTGTCCCTTTAAGGAGCCAGGGAAACAGAACCACCATGGAGTTCTATGCAAAACAATACATATAAAAAAAAATGTTAGGATCCAGCAGTAGGGATTTTAGGAGCCATGTTTAATGCATCTGCAGCCAATTCTGCTAACACTGTTTATTATTCTCTCTATTCGCAGTATAAGCAATGCTTAGTAGACAGAGTCCCGATTCCCACTATCTATTTATTTCTGTGTACACGGGCCGGCTGAAGGTCGTTCTGATTTATGTTTTGCACATCCATGGAGTCATTTATCAGGGTCTACTTGGTTATTAACAAGGCAGATTCTTCAGATCAATAAACTATTATTTGACTTCGGAACTGCATTACCAGAATATAAAATAAATAAGTAATGAGCACTTACATTTTATATACGTATCGTGGCGCATGCACTTTAACAAAACTTTAAAGTGGTAGCGACAACTCATGGTAAGATGATGCTAACTCATAAATGGACAGAGGTGAGGTACAAACTTGCGTAGATCATAGATATACAGTGTAAAGAAGTCTGCCTTACAGTAACCAACAGATCACTTGTTCGGCACTGGCAACCTCAAGGGCTATGACTTTAACAAAGAAGCCTCAGCATTAGCAGTATTCGTGTAAAAGAGACACTTGACAAATCCCGGGAGCTATGCCTCCTACAGAATCTAGTGCTGGCTCCTACGTCAGGGATTGACAAATCCCGGGAGCTATGACTCCTACAATATCTAGTGCTGGCTCCTACGTCAGGGATTGACAAATCCCGGGAGCTATGCCTCCTACAATATCTAGTGCTGGCTCCTACGTCAGGGATTGACAAATCCCGGGAGCTATGCCTCCTACAATATCTAGTGCTGGCTCCTACGTCAGGGATTGATAAATCCCGGGAGCTATGCCTCCTACAATATCTAGTGCTGGCTCCTACGCCAGGGATTGACAAATCCCGGGAGCTATGCCTCCTACAATATCTAGTGCTGGCTCCTACGTCAGGGATTGATAAATCCCGGGAGCTATGCCTCCTACAATATCTAGTGCTGGCTCCTACGTCAGGGATTGACAAATCCCGGGAGCTATGCCTCCTACAATATCTAGTGCTGGCTCCTACGTCAGGGATCGACAAATCCCGGGAGCTATGCCTCCTACAATATCTAGTGCTGGTTCCTACGTCAGGGATCGACAAATCCCGGGAGCTATGCCTCCTACAATATCTAGTGCTGGCTCCTACGTCAGGGATCGACAAATCCCGGGAGCTATGCCTCCTACAATATCTAGTGCTGGCTCCTAAGTCAGGGATTGACAAATCCCGGGAGCTATGCCTCCTACAATATCTAGTGCTGGCTCCTAACGCAGGGATTGACAAATCCCGGGAGCAATGCCTCCTACAATATCTAGTGCTGGCTCCTACGTCAGGGATTGACAAATCCCGGGAGCTATGCCTCCTACAATATCTAGTGCTGGCTCCTACGTCAGGGATTGACAAATCCCGGGAGCTATGCCTCCTACAATATCTAGTGCTGGCTCCTACGTCAGGGATTGACAAATCCCGGGAGCTATGCCTCCTACAATATCTAGTGCTGGCTCCTACGTCAGGGATTGATAAATCCCGGGAGCTATGCCTCCTACAATATCTAGTGCTGGCTCCTACGTCAGGGATTGACAAATCCCGGGAGCTATGCCTCCTACAATATCTAGTGCTGGCTCCTACGTCAGGGATTGACAAATCCCGGGAGCTATGCCTCCTACAATATCTAGTGCTGGCTCCTACGTCAGGGATCGATAAATCCCGGGAGCTATGCCTCCTACAATATCTAGTGCTGGCTCCTACGTCAGGGATCGACAAATCCCGGGAGCTATGCCTCCTACAATATCTAGTGCTGGCTCCTACGTCAGGGATTGACAAATCCCGGGAGCTATGCCTCCTACAATATCTAGTGCTGGTTCCTACGTCAGGGATTGACAAATCCCGGGAGCTATGCGTCCTACAATATCTAGTGCTGGCTCCTACGTCAGGGATCGACAAATCCCGGGAGCTATGCCTCCTACAATATCTAGTGCTGGCTCCTACGTCAGGGATCGATAAATCCCGGGAGCTATGCCTCCTACAATATCTAGTGCTGGCTCCTAAGTCAGGGATTGACAAATCCCGGGAGCTATGCCTCCTACAATATCTAGTGCTGGCTCCTAAGTCAGGGATTGACAAATCCCGGGAGCTATGCCTCCTACAATATCTAGTGCTGGCTCCTACGTCAGGGATTGACAAATCCCAGGAGCTATGCCTCCTACAATATCTAGTGCTGGCTCCTACGTCAGGGATTGACAAATCCCGGGAGCTATGCCTCCTACAATATCTAGTGCTGGTTCCTACGTCAGGGATTGACAAATCCCGGGAGCTATGCCTCCTACAATATCT
Organism: Pelodytes ibericus; assembly: GCA_036172795.1. Lineage (NCBI taxonomy): Eukaryota > Metazoa > Chordata > Amphibia > Anura > Pelodytidae > Pelodytes > Pelodytes ibericus. The sequence continues at coordinate 87,410,991 of CM069864.1, forward strand.
AGTGCTGGCTCCTACGTCAGGGATTGACAAATCCCGGGAGCTATGCCTCCTACAATATCTAGTGCTGGCTCCTACGTCAGGGATTGACAAATCCCGGGAGCTATGCCTCCTACAATATCTAGTGCTGGCTCCTACGTCAGGGATCGACAAATCCCGGGAGCTATGCCTCCTACAATATCTAGTGCTGGCTCCTACCTCAGGGATCGACAAATCCCGGGAGCTATGCCTCCTACAATATCTAGTGCTGGCTCCTACGTCAGGGATTGACAAATCCCGGGAGCTATGCCTCCTACAATATCTAGTGCTGGCTCCTACGTCAGGGATTGACAAATCCCGGGAGCTATGCCTCCTACAATATCTAGTGCTGGCTCCTATCTCAGAGATTGACAAATCCCGGGAGCTATGCCTCCTACAATATCTAGTGCTGGCTCCTACGTCAGGGATTGACAAATCCCGGGAGCTATGCCTCCTACAATATCTAGTGCTGGCTCCTACGTCAGGGATTGACAAATCCCGGGAGCTATGCCTCCTACAATATCTAGTGCTGGCTCCTACGTCAGGGATTGACAAATCCCGGGAGCTATGCCTCCTACAATATCTAGTGCTGGCTCCTACGTCAGGGATTGACAAATCCCGGGAGCTATGCCTCCTACAATATCTAGTGCTGGCTCCTACGTCAGGGATTGACAAATCCCGGGAGCTATGCCTCCTACAATATCTAGTGCTAGCTCCTACGTCAGGGATCGACAAATCCCGGGAGCTATGCCTCCTACAATATCTAGTGCTGGCTCCTACGTCAGGGATTGACAAATCCCGGGAGCTATGCCTCCTACAATATCTAGTGCTGGCTCCTACGTCAGGGATTGACAAATCCCGGGAGCTATGCCTCCTACAATATCTAGTGCTGGCTCCTACGTCAGGGATTGACAAATCCCGGGAGCTATGCCTCCTACAATATCTAGTGTTGGCTCCTACCTCAGGGACTGACAAATCCCGGGAGCTATGCCTCCTACAATATCTAGTGCTGGCTCCTACGTCAGGGATTGACAAATCCCGGGAGCTATGCCTCCTACAATATCTAGTGCTGGCTCCTACGTCAGGGATTGACAAATCCCGGGAGCTATGCCTCCTACAATATCTAGTGCTGGCTCCTACGTCAGGGATTGACAAATCCCGGGAGCTATGCCTCCTACAATATATAGTGCTGGCTCCTACGTCAGGGATCGACAAATCCCGGGAGCTATGCCTCCTACAATATCTAGTGCTAGCTCCTACGTCAGGGATCGACAAATCCCGGGAGCTATGCCTCCTACAATATCTAGTGCTGGCTCCTAACTCAGTGCTTGACAAATCCACAGAGCCAGGCCTCTAACAACATCTAGTGCTGGCTCCTAACGCAGGGATTGACAAATTCCGGGAGCTAGGCCTCCTACAATATCTAGTGCTGGCTCCTACGTCAGGGATTGACAAATCCCGGGAGCTATGCCTCCTACAATATCTAGTGCTGGCTCCTACCTTTTTTGATGATTCTATATTGGGTTCTATGGAAGGTCCATTTCTCTGGCTCCTAAAATTAGCTAGGATGGCTTCTAGAATTGGTTTATGCTAACTAATCATACTATTTAGAACTCGATGGAATTACCTTTTCTCTGGCTTCCCATGGGGGTGGGCAGGGAGTGGATTTTTTTTAGGTTACATCAGCAGGGGGATCTAGTCTGCATCTAAAACCTCAAGTCAACCTAAAGTCTATCACTGGGGTACCAGCAGCGGTGACAGTCAGAGACAGAATTAACCCGTTTGTTTCAGCCTGTAGCATGCAGGTTCCATGTGTTAGATTTACTGACACATTTCTAACATTCAATAGCCAGCATGGCCAGACACTTTATACGAATTACTGTTATGTAAGCTATAGCTGTCCCAGCCATAGGACATCTGGAGCATCGTTATAGGGTTAAATCCAGAGAGGAGGTGATTAATCCTGCAGACATACTGCCGAAATTCACACTAAGCTCATCCTTTTAATTATCCCTTCCACTAGCCTACAGAAATGAGAGTCTTGTTACTGGCCAGCCATGCGTAAGCAGCTCTCTCCGCCTATGGCTTGACAAGTTTAATTTATGCTGCCTGGTCATTAAGCAGCACTAATTAGGCTGATGGAGTGAAGCAGCCTGCCATTAACTTGCACTTTCACTGGTCATGGCCTTGAAGGGGGTTTAGTGGAAGAGGCAGACAGCCTGTCGCAGTATGTAGAGAGTATCATTCCCATCATGCCTAGCCATCTGGAGTAGAGAGAGAACTCAAAAATGAACGAAGAGGCAGACGGAGAACAATATTTAAAACACAGCGATGGCGAATCTATGGTATGGGTGGCACTCGGCATCTGGCAACCATGCGGCCTTGATTGCTGTAGGGCCCAAGCGCTATACAATAGGCGAGGTGTGCGGCGCTGGAGAGATGGTGTGGGAAGGGGCAACAGGTATGTAATTAGGAAGGGAGATCTTATAAAAGGTCAGAAACTTTATTCACACCGTGCAGGGCAGACCTGACCATTGGTTCAGGGAGGTGGGGAAACAGAATTAGGAAGAAGGATGTACTCAACTGATGAAGAAAAAGAACACAGACATGTGGTTTTTATTGATGCCTTATAGGGGAGTTACATTTTCAGCCCTCATCCATGGGGTATTATACACTTTTGAATAATATTTTTTTGGGGGGAAAGTTTAGGGGCCTTGCAGTAAACTAATTCACAAATATAAACTTTATTGGTTATTTGCATTATAAAACTAGAAGTCTAATCTTCTGTCTTTTTCCGAGACGGAGTGTGTGCCTTCTCTGTGGTCATATCCATGGTGGTAAACATTATTTTGCACAAATAATGTGAGCTATTATGTGTAAATATAATAAATGTGAAATAGTAAAATCAAGGAGAGTGGTCACGGATATTCCTCCTGATTTTAATAGTTCACATTTATCTTATTTTCACATTGACTGTATAGTTGGTTCTATGAGGATCCACTGTTCATTCATTTTATTTGTGCAAAATAATGTTTACCATCAGGGATATAACCACAGAGAGGGGACACTAATCTCGAGGACAAAGAGGATTAGTCATAAAGCTTTGCTAGATTTTGGGGTAAGTCAGGGTGACTGTGGGTCCTTGGCCGAGGCATACAGAGTAGGGGGAGATTGGAAAAGGGAAAACAAAAACAGAAAAATACACCACTATCAGACAATATGAGGAAGCTTTTGGTACCAAATGTCCCCCCCCCCCCCCCCCGCCCCCTTTCAGCCATGAATCTGGCAGGTTACTATCTTGGGGATTAAACTGGCAGAGCGAAGTTGTTTGGAGGGGGGAACGACGATAATCTCCCATGTGGCACAGAGAGAGATGTGATCAGTCACAAACACATCTAACCCGAGACTGAGCAACAGTTACAAAGAGAAGGGGAGATGAAAAGAGAAGAAAGGATAATAAAACAGCAGAGTAAACAGACTCTTATCCTTCCTGCCTCTTCAACACACCACTTCACAGGAAAACAAAAAGCAGCTTTGCTCTGGGACAGACACACAAAGCCATAAACCCTCTGCAGACTAACTCTGTGGACACCACGGTCCAGACAGGGAAGGTTAGATGGAGGTCATTAAATGGGGATATTACCTCACCCTGCCAAGCTCAGCTATCCACACATCCCAGACTATTCCACTATATAACATTTAAACCAATGTTTGTGCAATCGCATGGGCTGCCCTAAACGCATCTGTAATGGGGAGCCGCGGTTAAGCATTGTCATTTATCCCAATTTCCTTGCTTTCAAATTTGTGTGGAATTTGCTTTTGGACCAAATTTTACTTCCACTCGGCACCAGAGACACGCCCTCCCCGACTCCCCCCCGAATCCTCTGGCAGACCCTCTTTGTCCTGCTACTAGGTGAGGTAACTTCAAATTCACAGAACAGGAAGTCAGGGGAGGCGAGGGGAGGGGGGAAAGTTAGGGGGGTGAGAAAAGAATTAAGAGCCAGGAAATGGGTACAGGACTATACAAGTGCTTTACAGTATTTAGGATTCAAATCTGATGTATTCCTTTTTTTTTTTTTTAAGCCAGGGAAAAAAAAAAAAAACAGGGATAGCAAACCTTAGCACTGAAGCTGTGTGGGAACTACATATCCCATGATGCTCAGTCAGTTCTAGAACTCGATTGTAAAGAAGTTACCGTCTGGGATTTGTTAAACATTGATGTAGCAGAGTTAAAGGTACATGACTGTTAAAGATCTATACCAGTCAACAGGAAGTATACTTCCTCCACCTGTGTTAGGAGCGAGTGCTTCTTACTCTGGAATAATTACACACTTTGTATAAATCCTTTCCCTGACAAAGCAGTCTTCTCAATTACATGTTTTCCTTAAAATAGCATTGCCCATTACTCTGCCACGGATTGAAAAATAAAGAAATGAAATACTGCTTCCAGCAGCCAATCCTAATCCAGATTATATGACGGGAACCGATGAGCACCACTTGTGCAGGGGGGGGGGGGAGTAGGACTAAAATTGCTTGGCCAGGCATTGAGATAAATAATTGTTACTTTTTATTTTAAGGAACATTGGGCAGTTTGTAAACAACAGAAGATCATTTGCCATAATAATTCACAAAGGCTGCTCCTCTGCATCAGTTGGTACTTGTCCTGAGGTCAAGTATCCCTACAGCTTGCGCACACAGTTGTCTATTCATTTCGGTTTGCTATTGAAGCTTGTACACGCATTGCATGCTGGGTAGCTATTATTAAAGGCCCCCTTTTCCTGTGGCACGGTGTTATTTGTATCACACCTGCATGCTGCTTTCCATCGAGATAGGTTATTAGAGAACTGAAAATAGAGATTTAATTTGTCTCTGCTCTGCCCGTGTATGAGATGGCCTGAGCGTGACACAGTTGTGTAAGCCTGGCCGTAATTAGAGACTAATGATCTTACAAGAATGAGCCACGTTACAGGGAACGAGCGGAGATTATATAAGAGTGCTAAACTTTAGGAAGATAAATTAGACAGTGCGTGTTCTGCACTCAGTCCCAGATGAAGTGAACATACATTGTCTTTTCTTAGAAGAAGAGACAAGGCCTTTTTTTTTGTAAGACAATTGCAAATTCTTCCCTAGTAATTATAACAAAAGAAAGAAAGGGAACAGTGATAAGTGGGCGAGGGGACAGTACCACCATCCTTGGAGAACCGTCTCAGATATATAATCTTACAGCCAAACAATAAAACATCCTTCACATCACTGCAGAGAATGCACACCGACCTAATCTATAGGATTATCTCCTTTACATTATTATAGCTTTGCATATCGAGTAGACAGAGGTGAATTCAGGACAGAGGAGTGAGTAATCGTGCAGTATAAAACCACACACAAACTGAAGGCCGGAAGCGCACTCTTGTACTAAAAAGAATAGCAGGTTAAAAGTAAAATCAAGATTAAAAAAAATAAAAAATTTAAATTACTGATAGATTTAAAAAAGCCTGTTTTTACCCAGTTTGTGAGGACTGATATATATATATATATATATATATATATATATATATTAGTATGGGTGTGTATAAGTCAGTGTTATGTGTGATGCAAACAGCGTCACAAATTACAAAAAAAAAATGACATTTTTGTTTCAATGCGCATTCATTCAACTTCGAATTCTGACGAATGGACAAAAGAGCCAATTTTCCCCCGAAAACAAATTTGTCCGAAAACGAATGCACCAGTCTAGAGCTTGGTCCAGAGCATAGAGGGGGACTACATACTAAGGCGGACAAACAGTGACAGACTGATACATGACGTGGAGAACCCTGCTCGCAAGCTGACAATCTTGGAGAAGAGACATGCTATATTAATACAGTAATAATAGTATCCATGTCTGTCTTACGTTCCAGGATTCCTACTTCCAATTACAGGGTGGGCAGAGATAAAATTATCCCCAAAACATCTAGATACATTTAAAAAAGGAAAATAAATTTGCAAGCGTCCAATTTAATGTAAGTATGGGGAAAAAGGCTAATTGAAAGTTGTAGGTTTGGGTTACAAACAAAGATTTAAAAAGATTTCTAAATAAACACACACACACACATTTGTATATATACACACATACATACATATCCACACATTTATATATATATATATATAATATATATATATAAAAACATACATACATATCCACACACGGTATGTTTTTTAATTTGAGTCCCAGTAGGCCATGTTTCAGTACAGGTAATAGCTCCAGTAAACAGATCCAACGTCTCCCCCAAGGAATCTGTTGACTGTATGCTAGACTCTGTCCTGACTTGCAGCTTCTATCTGGATAGAGACTTCCCGTCTCTGTTGACACAAGACTAGCAATTTGTATTAGGAAGAAAGGCGGGCGTCAGATTGCCGCCATGCGCTGTCCGACCCTGCTGAGCAAACCTCCACGTGTGGGCTGGGTAATGCTGCCAGAGAATGGAGTTATCAGGGGACAAATATAGTGTAAAACAGTTATTGCTATTGTTAATATTGGAGTTGCCATGGCTATCTATCCAAGGCCCTCCTTAATAGAGGTCACTGAATCCAGAAGACCCCGTGAAATAATTTTCAGTGTAAAACTACAGGGGAACGGTAAGATTGGTTTAAAGCAAACATTAGTGCACAGGACATATACTCTAAGCTTTTAAAGAGACCTTGTCAACCTGTAAATGTAGTAGAGAATGAAAAATTATCTATACATTGTGTTGGCAAATTTGCAAGGTCATTAAGATGAAAAGGTGTTTTAATGGTCTGTGGCGTCACCTGCTTATGACATCACTGTATGGCGTGTTATGCAAATTACAATTGCATTACATTTCCCCATTTAAAAATTGTTGATTTGCATTTCAAGTCACAAGTGAGGCCATAGACACCAGACATGTTTAAAACATATTTCCTCCTAATTTAGACATTTACAATTATTCATCTTTTTTTATTCTCTATATTCACAGAATAAGCTATCAGTGTTTTATTGAGTCCCTTAAAATTACATAGGCTGGCTCCTGAATTGGTCCGTTTCCTTAAGACCACAAATATTTGTCAAGCCCTTAGTAATATTTTTTTTTCTCTCCAATCATACCGTACCTAGAGAGCTGAAGACAAGACTGTTTATAGGATTTAGGGCCTATGATTTTTTTACATTTACCATTGGCCACTATGTTACACTGAAGATATGGACAAGAAAATTCGGTTATAATCTAGATATTTCACCACTTAGAGGTGTGTGAACCAAAGTTTTGGGGATTCTTTTTCTCCAGCTCAGAAGGTATTATCAGCACATGTTACATTTTTGGGAATCTAACCCCACAGAACATGTAAACATCCCTAGAGGCTGCCCTACAGATTGGAAAACATATAAAACAAAAAACTTTCCATGGAAAGAGATAAAGAGATCCTCCTCGTAGTCCAAGCAGAGCAAGCCGTATCCGATTATTGACGCCAGAGGAGTGACTACCTAGTGAGATCATGTTTGTATTACATGTGGCTGTGTAGACTAGCTCCTAAAACTCCTACTGCTGGCACCAAACTTTTTTGATTGTTCTACATAGAACTCTATGGAAGATCAATTTCCCTGGCTCCTCTATTGGTATGTATAGCTCCTAAAGTCTACTGAAATGTAACCCAGTTTTTATGGGGCTGCATTAGGGTGTCAAGTTATAAGAGATGAAAAAAAAAAGAAAAATAAAAACCCCAGTAATTTCTTAGTACACAGTATAAATCTACAGAAAAATATGTATACAAATTTAAATAAAAAGAGAAGGTGGCCCTCCCTAGATATTTGATTTTTAAACTTCCTTAATTCCCTGCAATTCTCTCTTTATTGAATAGACCCATAAGCCAAAAAGTGAATGTATTCTATGTCGAATTCTACAGTTCTAGAGGATAAAAAAAAAAAGTGTGATGGAAATAGTACATTATATGTAAAGAACAAAATTTACAGAAAGAAATGACATTATTCTGAGAACATTTCTCTCAGTAATCTAACTTTGGTGATTAAATTTAAACCAACAAAATATAGGACACTTTATAGGTAACATTACAAGAAAGTAAACTATATACTTGCTCAGTGCACGATCTCAATAAAAGTTATATTGATAATTATGGCATTGAGAGCATTGAGGCTTTAATTAAAATTCGGCTACGTTCTACATTTTTGTTTCCTATTGGACAGGAGAAGTGTGCCTCCATCTAAAATAAGATTAGTCGGTTATGTCCGGAGAAAAATAAACAGTGACACCTATATGTAAACCTCTGGAGGGGTGAATAATAGTGAATATAGTCTGTAACATACACAGTCAGATCAAAGTTTGTTTTTAAAATGCACATCAAAAGATCACTTGTTATAAAACGGCATGTATTTATTAAAATGTGCAAAAACACAGACAGGACAAGTATTTGGATACATACAAGCCAAATGGACCAATTGAGGAGACAGATTAACTATTTTCAAGAGCCAGGGACAAAGAGTCATTCATATGACTTTTAGGAGCTATAGCTAGCCTAGTCTAGATAGGTTTAATCTAATGAGAAATATCAGGTTGATCAGATCCATTTGACTGGAGCCCGGGAGAAAAGATGTTGGAATAGCTGGTGGGTGTACAAGCACAATATTTTTTTTTAACTGTACCCATGCACCCAGCAGATTTTCCCGCAGCTGTACATCGGTACACTTGGAATCCTTCAGAGGCAGACAGTGGGTGGAGTTATGGTAAAGCTGTATTAGCGTTGACAGCAAAAAACAGAGGCGCAAGTGTGATTGAGAAAAAAAGTAACAAAATAGCACCTTTTGCACAATTTAATCACCCGTCATTGTAGCAAGTTACGCTCCATAGTGAGGAATAGGGTTATTGATTAATCTACAAGTTAGAGCAAAGGAGACAACTGGGTTTTTTTTTTCTCTCTCCATTTCTTTTTGTCTCTGTATTTTATGCTCTAGCTCTTTCTACCACACCTATCCCAGAAAAAGGATTGTGGGAATTGCAGTTCCACAGCCGGGAGGCACAGGTGGTCTCGTCCCACTGGAAGCAATATGTGGGGGCGACGGTGTCGGTTTAAACTAGAGGTAGCACAGCGGAGACATTGTTAATCCATTCAGTGCGCAGCTAAACAGTAACAGCTGGTGCAGATCCTGGGTTCATTAAGGTCTACTCGTTCCCAAAACATCCCCAATTAAAGTGAGGAGACAGCGTCCTGCAGTCTTAAAGCACCATGGTTTACCGGCGAGCGCTTTGTGTCACCTGCTGTGGGCCCAGCACTCAATGAAAGAAGAGCCACAGACAGAGGACTGTTCCCAAGGGGACTGACTCAGTAGCTATAACCCGCATTATTCACGTAGCGCCACATTCCAGGCTTCCACTGTGAAGATCGCCGACGCTGGTTTCTTTTTCCCAAAAAAACCCTGGACCGTCAGTGAAATTTCACAACAGATAACTAATAAAATGCTCAAATTATATGACCACCGAAGAGGAACTCGAGCCAAAACCCCCACAAAGGTGCGTCTTAGAAAAAACGTAAAAGTTTCAAAGTCCTCACTGTAATTTTAGCACATTTTGTTCCATGTGGTTTTCCAGGTCACATTGGGGGGTCATTTTCCTACGCACTCTCTCTGATGAGCACTTCCTGAGTACTATTGCTCAACACTACAGAAACGTTAGTGGCAAAATTCAGTTCTAAAATTCTTATATAATGCTATTAAAACGGTTCACTGACCGTCGATATTCATCAGCTTCAACTTGATATGTCTTGGTACAGTTACCTATTCTATGGAAGAGTTGTGGATGGGAAACAAAGAGGGCATTAGATTCATTGATTGAAGTCTATGTCAGAAGAAGGGGGGGGGGGGAAACTCCAGGGCTCCACCCCCTTTAGTGACATCATTCCAGTCTGTCGAACAGGCTTTCCGGTAACTGCATGACTGGCCCTTTAAGAAGTCCATTGGAAGGAATGTTACACTCACGGTATAAGAAGGGGGGAGTCTGTGACTTGCAGTGGAAATAAATATGATGAGAGTGTCTGAATTTTTCCTCTGCAGATTCTCCCTGCCAGTAATATCACTCTATTCTCAACCCCCAAAAATTTCAATCTCAATGTAATCTCTGACTTGGCATTTCCTCTCTGGGTTTCAGCCACACATCAGACAATTCAAGTGAGACACAGAGCAGCTTGTGTCTAACACTCTGGGTGCTTTCAGTAGGAAAGTACTCCAACTGAGCATCCCTTTAACTGGATTTAAATAATTCTACAAGGGCTCAAATAATAAGAGAAAGGATCTGGTCTGCAGAAAAACCTATATACTGCAGCACTGGAAGTCAAGGGACCACACAGCACAGAGGGGGGTTGAAGAAGGGGGTGGTACCCAAAAGTCACATGATCACCCACAATGGGGAGCTACAGGACAACAGATTAAAGCACCCGTAATATAAATAGTAGCAACCCCAAAAATGCTTGATTGACAAGTTGAGCAATTCAAGGCATAGCTAATATTTGTAGACCCTCGGTGCCAAACAGAGCGGTTCAGGGGCACACCTAGTTATTATTTGGGAGGCAGGGAAATGGTACTTACATAGAGTTCTATGTGAACCAAATTGCAAGCTAAATCTACAGTGAACTAAGTTATAATGTTACAAAAAGCCTTATAATATGGATCTGCATGTGTCATTACTGCCAAGCTACAGCATTAAATCCAGGGCAACGGGGCTGGTTGAGTTACCTGCAGCCGGGGCTGGTTGAGGAGATGAATACACAGGAGAGGTAGCAAACATCTACGAAACTTGAACACAATCTGAGGAAGGGTCTTTCCATAATCAGTTTGTTATCATGTGCGCTTTGCAAATGTCAGGCATTTGGGGAAAGCTTCAGTACAGGATGTAGGGGGGGGGGGGGGGGGGGGGGCGCGCACCGAGAGGGGTCAGCAGGTTAATCAGTAGCACCCGTGAAATATGGGGGAAGATGTCTAAGGGAGGTGGTAATCCCATAAATAGCGGCTTTCGTTTGTCACAGGGAGTTCCAGCAAGAAAGTTCTGATTCACTACATCAGGCAGGAGGGGGAACAGCTGAGGCGATCCACACCCCTCTCAAATCACACTTACAAAAATAATAAAAATGATGTCAAGATGCCTGAGGCTGTGGGTAAACAAAAATCTATCAATCATGCCTGATGAGGCATCTCAGAAATATTCCACCCCCATCAGAAGCCTTAGTGAACACTGAACCTTTTAAATAGTAATAATCTGCTTCAGACTGTGAAATATATAGGGTATGGAGTATTAAATGCAGAGAGATGATGCAGAAAGAAAAATGCAACCAACACGTGTCTCTAAAGATATCTATATGTCACGAAGCGTGGACCTAATATATTTGGTTGACTTTCTGTTTTACATCGTACTCTGTGACTGGCTCCTAAATTGGCATATTTCATATTTTGTACATTTGATGAAGAGGTACGCTATTGGTTCTGAGCCGACAACTGGAAGCTACCCCTTGGGTTTTGCACGTGTCCAAAATACAGGGGATTAGGTTTTTGTAAAGGCTATTACTTGACAAGTGAACTGAGAGAACCAGGCATTAATAGTCAAGTTGGAAAGACGGGCAAGTGATGGAGAATTTTTCTGGAGAATCTAGTTCCAGCCTAAGGTTTGCTAGTGAAGAATCATGGAGGGTAAAATGAGAAGGTCAAAAGGTGACAAGTGTAGAATAAAGTTGACATTCCAGATGGGAGCTAGTTATCCCACCAAAAACTGAATCGCTTACGTTTTAAACGGGGTTCCAACGAGATTTTGATGACCCCAGAATGCGGGGCAGTTAAAGGTCACAGTACCTTTAAGACCACACATTCATGCTATGTATGCAGAGAAGCAGGGAGAGGGTATGGCACAATGTAGAATCAGTGCCAGGGGATGCACAGACGATGGAGCGAAGGGACATCATGGCATGGTTGGTATTGTGGCTTTTGACAATCTTAAAAGGTGTATACACTATCAGAGAGCATTTCCCGTGTGATTAGTCTCTGGAGACCACGGGGGTGAGCTCATGACCCAATCCAATTTTGCCAGGGTGTCTGTTAACCTCGGGGACTAGTCCAATTAATTTAATTTACACAGCTCAGCACTAAAGATGTGCTATGGTTTATCCAAACAACTGTAGTCCAAAAGCTTGGTTTGGGTAACCAATACCCCCTCAATCTGCTCTTCCATTGGACACAATCAACCAAAACACCATAAATTCATATTGCCACCAACATACAAGCCCACAGCTTTGTGCCCCCGAGTGTAGGGGGGGAAGGCTGATGGGAAGTTTTTGATAACATTCCAATACAAATAATAAAGCGACAGATCAGAAAACCATCCTGAGACACAAATAAAGCCAAGCTTTGGGTTCCAGGCTCTTTAAAGCCACTTGGTTCTTGTCTATTTGTAAATAGAGACAATTCAATAAATCATACCCATGCTTTGACAGTATGTGTAATGCAATATGAAGCAATAAATAAAATGGAAATAGTATTAAAAAGCCCAGATAAGGTTACAAAGGGAGTAACCAGCATCCCCAAGTGCAACTTCCAGCTACAAACCAAATAAATGCTGCATCAGGGACTGACAATGCCATGTTGCTTAAACTTATGGAAGTATCATCTCCCTGGCTAGCTCCTGAACTGCTCTGCTTGGATCTTAAAGTCTAGAGAAGTGTGTCAATCCCTGCACTACATACTTACAGATTATATTAGGAAGACCGAGGCCTGGGTGCTCTCTGCAATTCTCTCCAAAAGAAACCTTTCTTTCATATCACGCCTATTACAGTCAGCCGCTAAAACTCCTTTCAACCCCACAGGAGGTGATAACAACATAATATAAGGTGTAACAAGTCCACTCCCATAGCAAGAGGAGGGGGGAAAAAAATCCACCCCAGGGCACATCAATGGAATCAGAAATATGGAGCCCCATAGGGCAAATAAATTATATTTTTTTTAAAAAGTGCAGTTCCCATGTATATTAGTTTTCTGCAGCAGCAGAGTAACCAATGCTGCACAGGAATGTATAATGCTGGAGCCCCAGAAATGCAGTAAAACAGCAGCTCTCAGCTAAAAAAATGGAACTAAAAAGTGGATGAGGGCTGGCTGCCTTGTGTGTGTTGACACCATGCAAGGTAAGCATGACCCTACCCGTATCAGTGGTGATACACATGTGGCAGCATGGATCTGTGCCTACCCTGGTGCAGCTACTGGTCCATTCTCCTCTCACGGTGTTCGGATACAGACTGTCAGGATGGGTAGGACTTCCCAACCGATGATCTGCATCATCAGAGTGGTGGGACTGGTGTGTCAGCCATCACTGGATTAGAAGAATGCCAGGGAATGCTGGTGCCATGTTTTCCGATGGACCAATGCCAAAGGGGCTCACTTAAAGCGGCAGGAGACTATTTTGTTTCGGAAAGTATGCCATAATGTCCTTGCTTGCAATGAATGAAGAGGGATGGGCACATAAGGAAGCGACCTGTGGTATAATGACTGGTACCAAATTAGCCGCATGAGAGTACATGCCACTCTATGACCCGTTAGACCAGCGGTTCGCAAACTAGTCTTCATGCCCTCCTAACAGTCCAGGATTTAGGGATTACGTAGCTGTATATATTATTTTTTTTTTAAATTAATTAAATTTGAGATTTTGGTGGATTATTTTTTTAAAATACAGCTGGGTAATCCCTAAATCTTGGACTGTTGGCATGAAGACTAGTTTTGGAACCGCTGGTCTAACGGGTCATAGAGTGGCATGTACTCTCATGCGGCTAATTTGGTACCAGTCATTATACCACAGGTCGCTTCCTTATGTGCCCATCCCTCTTCATTCATTGCAAGCAAGGACATTATGGCATACTTTCCGAAACGGGTCATAGCTTAATCCACCAAAAACGCCAATTTATTATCTATTATTTTTGTTTTAAACACAAGTGGGTAATCTCTAAATCCTGGACTCTTGGGGGGATCGTCAGGACTGTTTTGAGAACCACTGCTTTAGACTGTACCAGTGAACTGCACTTTATTTCTTTTCTCACTGGTAACATTGAGATTCAGAGACTCTCTCAGCATTATCAGACCGTACGGCATGATAAGACTTTACATCAGTAATTCCCACATACTATATAGCCCTCAGGAGAGTCTGATAATCTCGTACTTCAAATGTGTCAGACGCAAAAAAGATGGAATCTGTATAACATGCCTCAAGAAAAATGTGCACAAACGGAGGACAATGTGGTCTGGAGAACACATGGTAACCCACTGCATACTTTGTAGGGCTGAAATTTGGAAAAAAAAATTCTGGCAAACTATATATATAAAAAGAAAAATAATCTGGATCCGGAAAGGAGGAGGGAGTGAAATAACCTCAATATATGTCCTAATCCACTACTGCAGCCAACACAAGAAAATAATACACAAGCATACAATATACTTTAGGTAAGAGATGATTTAGCTCTCACTCCAACAAATACATTGGCTCCTGAAGTCAACAAGTACTTGCCAAGTTCTAGGTCATGGTAGGAGGTTCTCAATTAATAGCCCGCTACTGGCTTAAATCCGTCATTTGAGTTTTATGGAGAATATTGAATACAGTTAGGAGCCAGCAGAATTGATTTTAGGAGCCATGGTTCCTGGGATTTGTCAAGCCCCGTTTTAGGAGCCGTGGTTCCTGGGATTTGCAAAGCCCCGTTTAAGGAGCCGTGGCTCCTTGAATTTGTCAAGCCCCGTTTTAGGAGCCGTGGCTCCAGGGATTTGTCAAGCTCTGTTTTAGGATCTGTGGCTCCTGGGATTTGTCAAGCCCCATTTTAGGAGCCGTGGCTCCCTGAATTTGTCAAGCCCCGTTTTAGGAGCAGTGGCTCCAGGGATTTGCCAAGCCCCGTTTTAGGAGCCGTGGCACCTGGGATGTGTCAAGCTCTGAATCTCAGGATGCAGTTGGCACACTAGTTGAAAGCCATGATTTTCCAACACTGGCCTAAGATTGAAGACATTCGACACATGTGTAAAATGACAAAAAGAGTGTAAAATAATCACATGCAATTGTAAAATCCAAATCTTTCTATGACCTCAATGAGAAGCCATTTCCAAATGAATGTGAGTTCCTGTACCACAGTTCTCGCAGAGGTGGAGAACAATAGGTGTTGAGTAGGCATTCATTTATAACTATACCCCTCTCCTGGAAAATATACATCCTGAGGTTTGACATTAGGACAAAGTGACTTCCTTAATGTATTATTACTCATATAATGCATGAATTCCACATATAAACTTCCTATTTGAATAACCACAAAGCAGATCAAGATTTTGGAGTACAGACTGAATTTAAACAGGCTGAATTGATGCCTCTGCATTACCCCACAGGTGGGAAACAAGGGATAAAGGCGGGGTAACACTACCAAAACCAGGGGTAGGCAACCCTTTGCACTCCAGATGCTGTCGACTACATCTCCCATAATCCTCCTGCAGCCAAAATGCTGGCAAAGCATCAAGGGAAATGTAGTCCATAACATCTTGTGTGCCAAAGCTTGCACAGCCCTGGCCTAGACCCTTGCTTCTAGACCCTAGAACAGGGCTCGACAAACCCCGTTCCCTACATGACCCCCTTGCTGCTGCCGTTCGTGTGTTCGTGGATTTTTGCAGCGCGAGGGGGAGAAGTCTGTGCGGATCGCACAGACGGCAAGCTCCGCCCCCTCGCGCAGCGCGTGTGAGTGCTGGGTGTCGTCACTTGTCAACCCAGCACTCATCCGAAATAGCAAGGAAGAACGGCTGCAGCACGAATGTTCCCCAGCCCTGCAATGAGGTAAGGCAGCAGGGAAGGAACATTCGTGCTGCAGCCGTTCTTCCTTGCTATTTCGGATGAGTGCTGGGTTGACAAGTGACGACACCCAGCACTCACAACTTAAGACAGGTGGGGAAAAAAATCAACTTTTGTATGTGTGTGAGGTGTATTTGTGAAGTGGGGGGGTGTATATGTGAAGTGGGTTGGTGTGTGTGTGTGTGTGGTGTATATGTGAAGTGGGTTGGTGTGTGTGTGTGTGTGGTGTATATGTGAAGTGGGTTGGTGTGTGTGTTTATGAATTGCGTGTATGTTTGCGTGATTGTCTGGCTCCTAAAATTTTTTGCTGGCTCCTAGAATCAAATTAAATTTGTCAAGCCCTGCCCTAGAATATGCATATTTAAATGCACTCTACATTCAAAGTATAAACTTTAACAGAGACTAAAAAAATATATATATATATATCTATACATTGTGTTAGCAGATGCAAGCAAAAGCATTAAAAGAAAAATGTGTCTGTGTGGTCTCCTATTAATGACATCATCTTGTGGCCCAATAGGCAAATTACATATTTCCCTTTGAAAAGTAGTACATTTTGCATATGAAGCCACAGCGTGAGGTCATAAAAAGGAGACAGCAGACACCTTTTTACTATAAATCTAGGCACTTGCTCGGAAATCTGCTGACACAACCTATAGATCACTTGTTCTCTTCTACACACACAGTATATACAGTGTTTAGGTGAGAGTCCGTATAAAAGAACAACTGTGTTGTTTTTTGGCTGTGCACACAAACACGAAACTAGAGCGGCCACAAAATGTCATTAAAGCTTCAATGAAACTGGAACCAACACAGAGTTTATATAAGCACAATTGATTAACCATCCAGGGCGGGGAAACATAACCGCGTAATATGGACTATATTTTTCTTTTCTTTTCGCTCACACTGCCTGAGTCACTTGTAGCCTGGAGCCATTAATTAGCTTCTATCCTACGTGGAAAGTGGTGGACCGCGGAGACAATTCTTGCTCTACAAAAACCATCGCAACAGGAATAAACCTTCCTTAAAGGACATCGGTCGGCAAAACTATGAGCTCTGTTTAACTGAAAGATTGCATCAAGCGTAGTCCTTTGAAAAAGACATGCTTTAGTGAAAGGATAGAAATAAAGAACCTTATTGGCCGTATAGTTCTCACAGGGGGTTGACATGTTGTTTAGAATCTTGGGAAAGATGAAGGAACATCTGACCCAAGATGTCTGCCCCCTGATAGCGCTATACAGAGCAAAGAGGGCTTAGTAAAGTACTTTATTTATATTCTTTCAATTAAACATTTCTATTTAAAATGTCTACACTTGATGCAATCTTTCAGTTAACCAAAATGTATCTTTTGCGGACAGCTGTCCTTTAATATGATCCATTTAGAAGGATCATTTTTGACATTGATGCTTAATGCGTCTGTAAGGGGTTCTATTGCGTAGGACCCCTTAAAGGGTATTTGTTACATAAACATTGGTTGTATTGTAAATCTAGAAAATAAGCAGCATTCAGCAATAGCAGAATCGTAAGCAGACACATAGTGAGGAAAATACATTTTAATAGTTACTGTTATGACATCACCTTGTGTTCTGGTATGCAAATTACACATATGCCATTGAAGTAGTCCGTTTGCCTATCGGGTCATAAGGTGATGTCATAAATGGGAGACAGCAAAGAATATTAATTTTACTCTATGAGAAAGCAATATAACGGATACATAAAATAACAGATAAGGTTAAAAAAAACCAATTTGATCTTAGTATTGCATGCAAAGGCCTAGATTAACATGTGATGCAACACATTAATTTGTGATTAATTGATTAAATGCAGTAGTGTGATGAAGACGTTACAAAAAAGTGTGATGAAGACGTAAATAAATTATTCACCCTATATAAGCTATGCCAACCCCCCAGCCACCCTCTAGAAGATATGGATGTCCCCAGCCACCCTCTAGAAGATATGGATGTCCCCAGTCACCCTCTAGAAGATATGGATGTCCCCAGTCACCCTCTAGAAGATATGGATGTCCCCAGTCACCCTCTAGAAGATATGGATACCCCCAGCCACCCTCTTGAAAATAAGGATAGCCCCAGTCACCCTCTAGAAAATAAGGATACCCCCAGTCACAATCTAGAAGATATGGATACCCCCAGTCACAATCTAGAAGATATGGATACCCCCAGTCACCCTCTAGAAGATATGGATACCCCCAGTCACCGTCTAGAAGATATGGATACCCCCAGTCACCCTCTAGAAGATATGGATACGCCCAGTCACCCTCTAGAAGATATGGATACCCCCAGTCACCCTCTAGGAGACATGGATACCCCCAGTCACCCTCTAGGAGACATGGATACCCCCAGTCACCCTCTAGAAGACATGTATACCCCCAGTCACCCTCTAGAAGACATGTATACCCCCAGTCACCCACCCTCTAAAAGACATGTATACCCCCAGTCACCCACCCTCTAAAAGATATGACTAGCCCCCAGTCACCCACCCTCTAGAAGATATGACTAGCCCCCAGTCACCCACCCTCTAGAAGATATGACTAGCCCCCAGTCACCCACCCTCTAGAAGATATGACTAGCCCCCAGTCACCCACCCTCTAGAAGATATGACTAGCCCCCAGTCACCCACCCTCTAGAAGACATGTATACCCCCAGTCACCCACCCTCTAGAAGACATGTATACCCCCAGTCACCCACCCTCTAGAAGACATGACTAGCCCCCAGTCACCCACCCTCTAGAAGACATGACTAGCCCCCAGTCACCCACCCTCTAGAAGACATGACTAGCCCCCAGTCACCCACCCTCTAGAAGACATGTATACCCCCAGTCACCCTCTAGAAGACATGACTAGCCCCCAGTCACCCACCCTCTAGAAGACATATATATACCCCCAGTCACCCTCTAGAAGACATGACTAGCCCCCAGTCACCCACCCTCTAGAAGACATGTATACCCCCAGTCACCCACCCACTAGAAGACATGACTAGCCCCCAGTCACCCACCCTCTAGAAGACATGTATACCCCCAGTCACCCACCCTCTAGAAGACATGTATACCCCCAGTCACCCACCCTCTAGAAGACATGACTAGCCCCCAGTCACCCACCCTCTAGAAGACATGACTAGCCCCCAGTCACCCACCCTCTAGAAGACATGTATACCCCCAGTCACCCTCTAGAAGACATGACTAGCCCCCAGTCACCCACCCTCTAGAAGACATATATATACCCCCAGTCACCCTCTAGAAGACATGACTAGCCCCCAGTCACCCACCCTCTAGAAGACATGTATACCCCCAGTCACCCACCCTCTAGAAGACATGTATACCCCCAGTCACCCACCCTCTAGAAGACATGACTAGCCCCCAGTCACCCACCCTCTAGAAGACATGACTAGCCCCCAGTCACCCACCCTCTAGAAGACATGACTAGCCCCCAGTCACCCACCCTCTAGAAGACATGACTAGCCCCCAGTCACCCACCCTCTAGAAGACATGACTAGCCCCCAGTCACCCACCCTCTAGAAGACATGACTAGCCCCCAGTCACCCACCCTCTAGAAGACATGTATACCCCCAGTCACCCACCCTCTAGAAGACATGTATACCCCCAGTCACCCACCCTCTAGAAGACATGTATACCCCCAGTCACCCACCCTCTAGAAGACATGTATACCCCCAGTCACCCACCCTCTAGAAGACATGTATACCCCCAGTCACCCACCCTCTAGAAGACATATATATACCCCCAGTCACCCACCCTCTAGAAGACATGTATACCCCCAGTCACCCACCCTCTAGAAGACATGTATACCCCCAGTCACCCACCCTCTAGAAGACATATATATACCCCCAGTCACCCACCCTCTAGAAGACATGACTAGCCCCCAGTCACCCACCCTCTAGAAGACATGACTAGCCCCCAGTCTCCCCTGGCTGCGGCCCCGGCGCAGTATATGTGCCCCGGGGTGGTGCTGAGGATACATAGCCTGGGGCAGTGGGCGGCTCCCCAGCCCGGGCCCTGCTGTCCCCGCCCGGCTGCCGTACCTGCTTTCTCGATCTTGCCGGACATGTCCGCTGGCGGGGCCGGGTCTGGCCCCTGTGATTCTCTCCTCCGTGCCCTACCGGTCCGGTCTGCCGGCCTCTCCTGGCATCATATAGCTCGGTGTGCGTGCGGACCCCCAGGGTCTCTCTGCCGTGTGTGTGTCTGTCTGTCCGCTGCTCCCGTACTACCGCCGCTCCGCCTGCTGCTTCTCTCACACAGCGCCTCCTCCCGCTCACAGCGCCCCCCGCGGACCCGACCGGTACTGCACCCAGTGCCACACACATCCAGAGACTGCAGGAGCCATGGGTGCAGAATATAATAATATTATTATTATTATTATTATTAATAATACTAATACGTTACAATAAATTATTACTGTCTATATACCACTGGAGAATATTACTCTATCACACTATATTATTAGAATTATTATTACTCTATGTTATTATTACCAATTTATCATAGGTGATTATTATTATCTCTACATAAATTATATACCACTGGAGAATATTATTCTATCACACTATACTATTAGAATTGTTATTACTAATTTATCATAAGCGATTATTATCTCTACAGTTATTATATACCACTGGAGAATATTACTATATCACACTATATTATTATTACTCTATGTTATTATTACCAGTTTATCATAGGTGACTAATATTATCTCTACAGTTATTATATACCACTGGAGAATGTTACTCTATCACACTATATTATTAGTATTATTAGAATTATTATTACTCTATGTTATTATTACTAATATATCATTGTCCATTATAATATATCTACGGTTATTAGAGACCTCTGTATAATATTACTCTACTGCATCATATTATTAGTTTTATTAGAATAATTATTAGTAAGATAGAGCAGAAAATTATTACTGTCTCTATTGATATGCCACTGGAGAATATTACTCTGTAGATTTATTATTGTTATATATTATTATTGCAATCCAGGAAAGTATAAGTCTCTGCTGTACTATTGGGGAATATTTGTTTATTATTTATGTCATTGAAATCATTATTACTCTTTATTATTATGAATCCAAGAATGGAGACTATTTCTACTTAATATAACTATATATTACTGAAGAATATCAGCTTATCTCACCATGTTATTATTATGTATGACTGGAGTATATTCCTCTATATTAGTATAAATATAGTAATTGCGACTATCCCTCTATATTAATTTGTCACTGGAGAATGTTACTTTCTATTATTATATAAATGGAGAAAATATTATTATTATTATTATTATTATTATATAAATGGGGAATATTCCTATTATTGCTTGTAATTGGCCAATACTGTGTCAGAAGTAATAAATCAAGCAGACCATATAATAAGGAGATTTGGTGGATAGTTTGTCCCATTCTTCCTTGAAGGCCTTCAAAATGGAGAAATTTGAGAGTCTGACGTCTCACTTCGGGTTTAAATCCAAAAACTCAGCACCCATTGTTTTGTAGATTGGAGAGTTGAGAGGATTATCTTGGTTCATGGCTCACTTTTAGTTCAGTGTCAGGTAATGGACAGTGTCAAGAACCTCCTGAGAAGTCATGGCTATGTCCATGATGCTCTCCAAGGTATCAACCTATAGTAACTTAGTAAGCCATCACACTACCAACATGACTAGGACGAAGTTCTCTTGCTTGTGGCCAAACGGTTCTGTTTTTTAGTCTTGTCTCTTGTCCCAGAAAGATTATGGATTCAATAGACTGCAGTGTTTACAATATCACTATGGAGTACAAAAATGACCTGTAGATGCTTAGATAGTAGATCTATAGACCAAAATAACGTAGGGGGAAGCCTGGATACAGTATCCAAAGGCTTGACAAATCCCAGAAGCCAAGGGTTCTAAAATCCCTACTGCTGGTTCCTAATGTGTTTGTTTTACATAGAACTTTATAGTCACACTATTTCGGTCTGTTTGTCTTCTAAAGTCTACAAATATTTACTAAACACTGCTGTAGCCATTGAGTGTTCTGGGTTCTAGAGTCACACTGTTGCGTCTGTTAAGGTTACCAAGGCTATTTACCAGTTTGGGAAGCTCTATGGAGGAAAAAAAAAACAAAAAATCAAGATTAATGACTTTATCTTGTGGGAAAGACATGTTGGTTTGGGTGTGAATGTTAATTTCACAGACAATGTGTTTGCTACAAAGAGGCTCTCAGACAGGTGAGCTAAAACACCTGTTTGGCTCTAGGAAGGAGATCTGGTGTTACCCCTGAACTTCAAAACAGGATCTTTCTTGGTAATGGGTAATTTTCTCTCATGGGCGCAACACTTTGATTGGCCTGTTGGGAGTCGGAGCTCCTGACAAGGAGAACAGGGAAATTAAATTTGGTTGAGGGAACAGTGATTTGTGATGAGAAAATCAAAACAAAACAGGTTTGTCTAAAGGGAACAGAAAGTCCAAGGGAGAAAGACATGGTACATAAACACATGAATCATTTGGGTGTTACACCAACACCGTACAACTTTGTTATCAGTGAGTACTGGGGTAAAATGGACTTAAATTGATTCCATCACCTAAACATTATATATATACGGTGACTGAATAGAATACAGAATAATCTTGCATTGTGTTAGCAGAAGGGCAAGCAAAGTCATACAATAAGAGGAAAATGGGATGTAAATGTGTCTCCTGTTGATGACATCACCTTATGGCTTATTATCCAATTTACTCATTTCCCACTGAAAGTATTTAATTTGCATACCGCGCCACAGGTGATGTCATCAACAGGAGACAAACCACAAACCCATTCAAAGCAGATTATTTTTCTTCTTATATGCACTTGCTTGCAATTCTAAAACAAGCTGTGAATAATTTTTTTTAACCTTTTTTTATATTCTCTTTATTGCTATATTAAACAATGTATGCCTGGTAGTAGCATTGAGTTGATAATATGGAGACCCCCCCCCCCCCCCCCCCATTAATAACTAACAGCTGTAGGGGCATTTTACTTGGTTGGCTATGTATGCTGAGAGTTCATGCTGTCTCTTCCCTCTCCTATTGCTAAGCCCAGTAGTAGTTGGGACAGCCACAGCTTGGCCAAGGATGCTGGGAGTTGCAACCTGTAAGCTAACCCTGACCTAGTGTAACACAGTATGAAGTCTTTATTATGTTGTTTTGTCTGTTACACCATGTGGGCTGTTGCTTGGCCTGTCATGTTTATTTTTATAGTCTTTTCAATCGAAATTGTGATTTCTAGAGTGCTGGCGCCACCTGGAGCCTAGGTGAGGTATAGCCTGAAATAATTACGTCATCCATTCTGCATTTACCCCCCAGACGCTGACTCAGGAGAATAAATTGGGCAGAGTCAGAAAGGATATAGCAGGCTTCACACATTGAGATCCCCCTTCTGTACAGGGAAAGAAAATATAAAGGGTCATTGAAAGTGTATAGCGCTCCATGACATGATATAAGTTAATTAACATATATAAGGGTCTACTCAATTAATTGCAGGGGATTGAGATGGGAATTTCAAACGTCAGGCCAAAGTAGCTGAATTGGAAAAATTCCCTCATTCAGCTGCATTGGTGAATGTTTCCAGCTTGGCTACTTTGGCCTACAGTTTGACATTCCCGTCTCAATTCATAGAAACATAGAATGTGTCGGCAGATAAGAACCATTCGGTCCATCTAGTCTGCCCAATTTTCTAAATACTTTTATTAGTCCCCAGTTCCCTATCTTATATCTAGGATAGCCTTATACCTATCCAACACACGCCTAAACTCCTTCACTGTATTAACCTCTACCACTTCTACTGGAAGACTATTCCATGCATCCACTACCCTCTCAGTAATGTAATACTTTCATTAGTCCCTGGCCTTATCTTATATCTAGTATAGCCTTATACCTATCCCATGCATGCCTAAACTCCTTCACTGTATTAACCTCTACCACTTCTACTGGAAGACTATTCCATTCATCCACTACCCTCTCAGTACAGTAATACACTCATTAGTCCCTGGCCTTATCTTATATCTAGGATAGTCTTATACCTATCCCACGCATGCTTAAACTCCTTCACTGTATTAACCTCTACCACTTCTACTGGAAGACTATTCCATACATCCACTACCCTCTCAGTAAAGTAATCCTTTCATTAGTCCCTGACCTTGTCTTATATCTAAGAAAGCCTTGTGTCTATCCCATGCATGCTTAAACTGCTTCACTGTATTAACCTCTACCACTTCTACTGGAAGACTATTCCATCCATTCACTACCCTCTCAGTAAAGTAATACTTTCATTAGTCCCTGACCTTATCTTATATCTAGGATAGCCTTATACCTATCCCATGCATGCTTAAACTCCTTCACTGTATTAACCTCTACCACTTCTACTGGAAGACTATTCCATACATCCACTACCCTCTCAGTAAAGTAATCCTTTCATTAGTCCCTGACCTTGTCTTATATCTAAGAAAGCCTTGTGTCTATCCCATGCATGCTTAAACTGCTTCACTGTATTAACCTCTACCACTTCTACTGGAAGACTATTCCATCCATTCACTACCCTCTCAGTAAAGTAATACTTTCATTAGTCCCTGACCTTATCTTATATCTAGGATAGCATTATACCTATCCCATGCATGCTTACACTCCATCACTGTATTAACCTCTGGAAGGAATTCCCTGCAAGTCTCTCTTTATTGAGTAGACTGTAACTCCTATCTGTTCCAGCCAGCCCAAGGCTTGCTTGGATCCCCTCCATAGAGCTGTCAGAAAGCAATGCTTCCCATTCCGAGCTTTATGATTGGTTTCTCTATTAAACATTGAATCCATATAATGAATTAGCAGTCTGTGTTATACATGAATGTTACAGGAAGGTGGTGTGTTAATTACCACTTGATCACTTACAGTGTCCGGGGGGATAAAATCCTCTCCAGAGAATCTCTGATGGACAATTGCAGGATTAATATTTTGCAGGGCGTTGGGGTCAGTACATATGTGAGGTTCATATTAATGATATAGCACATACTGATCTAGCAGCCTAAAATGTACAAACAACACATTTCAAACTACCTCCCCTTAAAGGGACTGTCTGGTGTCCATAATGCATCTTCCAAATATAAATGCATATTAATGTGCTTTCAAAGTACTTTAAAATGCATGTCTTACATTTTGATTTGCTTAAAATACAAAATACTTACAGCTAGAATAAATTGTGACATTACAGCAGTTTGCAAGAAACAAGGACTGCCCACACTAGATGAATAAAAGTCATTTCCTTTTTTTATTGTTGCTGCAGGAACCAATGAGAATAAAGCCATTCAAATTAATGTAATATCCTGTCTCTCTAGTGAGGTCATCAGACAATGTGTTGCACTGTTAAGAGATCCTACTGCGTACAGGAGCAAGGTCACTCATAGGCCACTCAATAGACTAAATTTGAGGAGGACAGGAAGTGACTTAATGGAAAAAAAACTTTATATCCTCAGTGTCTATATAATCAGTGCTGCCGCACCTGCAGTAACCATGCAGAGTAATCACTGGGGGAGGGCTTGAGTCAAATATTAAAAATGTGATTTATACAGAATGCCTGCATCAAATCACACAGGGATAAAAGTCTCTGCATTATACAAGAAGCGATCTTCATCTTACACCAAAGTGAGTTTGAGGACTAGACTGTCCCTTTAACCCAGTCTTATTTCACACTATCGCTTTGTTCTTATGTTTCCACATTAATATTCACCCTCCAATAGTATCATTTAATTTTCCTCTCATACCTTCCTATCCATATACCCTCAGCCTCCCATCCTCTCCATATACCCTCAGCCTCTCCATATACCCTCAGCCTCCCATCCTCTCCATATACCCTCAGCCTCCCATCCTCTCCATATTCCCTCAGCCTCCCATCCTCTCCATATTCCCTCAGCCTCCCATCTTCTCCATATACCCTCAGCCTCCCATCTTCTCCATATACCCTCAGCCTCCCATCTTCTCCATATACCCTCAGCCTCCCATCCCCTCAGCCTCCCATCCTCTCCATATACCCTCAGCCTCCCATCCTCTCCATATTCCCTCAGCCTCCCATCCTCTCCATATTCCCTCAGCCTCCCATTCTGATTCCCTCAGCCTCCCATCCTCTCCATATTCCCTCAGCCTCCCATCTTCTCCATATACCCTCAGCCTCCCATCTTCTCCATATACCCTCAGCCTCCCATCCTCTCCATATTCCCTCAGCCACCCATCCTCTCCATATTCCCTCAGCCTCCCATACTCTCCATATTCCCTCAGCCTCCCATCCTCTCCATATTCCCTCAGCCTCCCATCCTCTCCATATACCCTCAGCCTCCCATCCTCTCCATATCTCCTCAGTCTCCCATCTTCTCCATATACCCTCAGCCTCCCATTCTGATTCCCTCAGCCTCCCATCCTCTCCATATTCCCTCAGCCTCCCATCCTCTCCATATTCCCTCAGCCTCCCATCCTCTCCATATTCCCTCAGCCTCCCATCCTCTCCATATTCCCTCAGCCTCCCATCCTCTCCATATTCCCTCAGCCTCCCATCTTCTCCATATACCCTCAGCCTCCCATCCTCTCCATATTCCCTCAACCTCACATCCTCTCCATATACCCTCAGCCTCCCATCCTCTCCATATACCCTCAGCCTCCCATCCTCTCCATATTCCCTCAGCCTCCCATCCTCTCCATATACCCTCAGCCTCCCATCCTCTCCATATTCCCTCAGCCTCCCATCCTCTCCATATACCCTCAGCCTCCCATCCTCTCCATATACCCTCAGCCTCCCATCCTCTCCATATTCCCTCAGCCTCCCATCCTCTCCATATTCCCTCAGCCTCCCATCCTCTCCATATTCCCTCAGCCACCCATCCTCTCCATATACCCTCAGCCTCCCATCCTCTCCATATTCCCTCAGCCTCCCATCCTCTCCATATACCCTCAGCCTCCCATCCTCTCCATATTCCCTCAGCCTCCCATCCTCTCCATATACCCTCAGCCTCCCATCTTCTCCATATACCCTCAGCCTCCCATCTTCTCCATATACCCTCAGCCTCCCATTCTGATTCCCTCAGCCTCCCATCCTCTCCATATACCCTCAGCCTCCCATCCTCTCCATATTCCCTCAACCTCACATCCTCTCCATATTCCCTCAGCCTCCCATCCTCCCCTTATTGCCTCAACCTTTCTCATCCTGCTTCCCATCTTCAGCATTACCTTATGCTGATGCCTTTTGTTTTCAATGTAAGGAAGATCTCTGCCTTAAAGGGCCATCAAACTTTTAAAAATAACTGTTGCTTCTGTTAAGGAAGATGGTATTTACATTGAGTTTAGTATGGAGATCAGAGGGCATGCATCTTAACACAATACATTCTATTTCCCCACATCTGAAAAGCTGTGTGATTCAGTTTGAAGCTCTCATGCTGATCTGGTTGCTGGCTTCACTCACTGTCCCTGGGAACAGCTGCATAGTTGCCAACATCGGCCATGTTTCCAGGGACACCTATTTGTTCCACATGCTGCAGAAAGAGAATGCAAAGTGCAGCCCAGCAGTATGTAGGATGGATATACGCACAGACACAATCCAATTAATTAATCAGGGTGGAGATCTCATAGGACCTGCCATGATTAATTAATTGGATTGTGTCTGTGCGTAAATCCATCCAACATACTGCTGGGCTGCACTTTGCATGCTCTTTCTGCAGCATGTGGAACAAATATGTGTCCCTGGAAACATGGCTGATGTTGGCAACTATGGTGCTGGAGAGCAACCTGGGAGGCAGATAGCTTGCTCAAACAGGTAAACAGCTTATACTTAGAGAAGTCCAGTAGGTGGCAGTAAATCCTACCAAATATCAGTCCTATTAATATAGATTTTAATATCTTATGTTCGATTTCACAGTGAATATTTTAAATGTAAAAAGAGGGGGGGGAAATGTGCTAAAAAACTGGGGGGGGGGGGGGGGGGGGGAATGTATCTGACTTAAAAAGGTCTGTGGGATTTAAACAACTGTGCAATTTTGGCAAAAAAAAAATATTAATAAAATTACGCTGCTGCTACTGAGTTTTTGCTGTCGCTAACTTTAGAAATTATTCACACGAAATCAGAAATCTGTTAAAATTTTGCGAAAAAAATAACATAATTTGAAATTTTTAACCAATTCACTGCCAGGGCAGCACATTTGGTACCCACACAGAGGCACAGCATGTGTGGCCATTTTGTAACAGTTAATATCATATATACATGAAGATATTTATACATGAAGATTTCTTCCTTTGCATTTATTGGTCATGTTTTAGGAGAACACCTTTCACCCGTACCCCCACTGGTGACCCGTAATCCTTAAAGTGCTTCTTAGCGCCTGATTCGTTACACATGGACTGCGCAGGCGCTCTCAGTTCACTCTGGGGTGAAAATGGCGGAGGGGGCAGAGCAGACCCCCAACATATGTCGGGAGATTGCGTTATACATAGACACACACACTGATAGAGCCAGTATTTGGTGGTCTCAACGTGTACACCATCTTCATATGTTACCCCCAATGCGTGGGAAAAAAATAATATATCACAGCGCTACTCGCGGTGGAAAATATATATTAAAAAAATATATATATATACATATAAAAAATGTGGCCGATCCAACAGAAAACTGCAACAACCTAACAACCACACCTGAAATGAAGCAAACAGTGTAAAAATAAAATAAAAAGAATCAATACAATAAATGAGTGAATTATATAAAACAAATATATACAAATATACTCAAATTGAATAGATTGTGAAATCGATATTCCGATCGCTATTTGTGAGACGCCTTATAGACCTCTCACCACTCGTTCATGCAAGCCTTGGATTCAGCTTGTGATAAATGTTTTTACAATTTGGGCAATCATTACGTATTTTATTTAGGTTTTGGCTTCTATTGGATGTGTCCTCTGTAGTGCTGGGCCGTGGAGCGAAGCCACATTACGGACGACATAGGCAAAGTTTTTTTTAGTTATATTATGGCTCTGTTTAGTGTTAGTTGGCATTTGACAGAGCAATCCAGAACTTTATGTATTTGTACATACGGAGAGCAGTATTCTGTTTTTTTTTTTTTTTTAGGTTCTTCTCTCCCTATGTTCGACGCTGTAACGGATCTTATGTCCTGGGTTTCCTGAATCGAAACGTGCGTGTGGTGTCCCCTGTCTATGACATCACCTGGGGCTTGAAATGCAAATTACACATTTTGAATTAAAAGATAATTCATTTGCATATGAAGACACAGGTGATGTCATAAACGGGAGACTCCACAGACACATTTATAACACGTTTTCTTTTAATATAGCCAATTTCTTGCCATTCTTCTGATACAATACATAGATATTCTCTCCATTTCAGGGGAGGAGTCGCTCAATTCCTCCCCAGCAGTTGGCTGTGTGCTGTAAGATTGACATGTGAACATACCAATCAAGGAGAGAGACAATCGCTCGACCATCTCTCACTGCTTCAGCGATATACTGCTCCAGGGGCAAATATCTTCTGAATGGTGCACAATCAGAGAAATGGTTCCCAATGTTTGAAATACAAATACCGACGAAGGTAGCTCAGCACTCCAGAGCGAGGTGAATTTATTCTGTATTGGTGGCAACGTTTCGACCCGTTGGGTCTTTCTCAACGGTTAGCTGACCAGGGTGGATAGGGTTGGGATAAGGGTTAGCGGTGATCTATAGAGTTAATCCTTACCCTCGCTCTAAGCGCTGTACGTAGGTTTTTAAACAGATTGCATACTGATGGAGGCATTATGGGAAGCGTAGATCTCGGACTTTGCCGAACTGCTAGCGCATGCGTGCGGCTGGCTAGTTTGCATTTTGAACGCAAAAAACGGAGATCACCGATCTGAGTGGCCAGATGCACGCGCCGTTCATTCTCCTCCACTTCTTGCCCGTTTCTGCAAGAGCAACAAAAAAAAAATCTTGTGGTGGGCCAAAGGTAGAACGCAGGCTGTAGTTTGGAGACCCCTGCTTTACATAACGCAGCAGTTACCTAAATAATATATATATATATGTATATATATATATTTACTGCTGTTACAGTAGTTGGGAAGACCAGACTCACTTAGCAAACTCTGCATGTTGCAGTGCATTCTGGGAAAGGGGGGGGGGTGTTGAGACAATAGTTTTTGCAAAATAGCGACGTTATCATGCTTTCATCTCTCTACCAACTTCATTTAACGGCGTCCATACTTATTGTGCGCTAAAAAACACTGGTATTTGGTTTATGTGTAGGGCAAAAACCTGCAGCATTATCCTCAAACATCTATCAGACAATCCCTTTTCTTTCCCGTTGCTCTTTTGTTAAAGTACTGGGAAATTTTAAATGCATCAATAATGTATATACAAAGCAAGCCAGTGCCAGCATCAGCCCTCAGGCTTTTCTCAAAATTATGCAAGTTCTGTCACTAACCCCCTCAGCTAGGAGGAGAGTGAGAGGGGAGAGAGAGAGAGGGGGGGGGGGGGGAGAGAGAGAGAGGGGGGGGGGGGGGGAGAGAGAGAATGAGAGGGGAGAGACGGGGGGGGGGGGGGGGAACTAGTAAGGGAAAAAAAAAGATCATTAATTTTTTCTAATTTGCATTTTTAGTGTTGAATAATGGATTGGATTGCTCTCTATTTTTTTTTCTTTTCTGAGGTCCGTTATAGATCTGCTTGTCAGAGAACTGGCTCGAGAATCTTTTTTTGTTTTTTTGTTTTTTTCCAGGAGTACTTAGTTGAGAAGGTCACAGGCTTTACCACAGGTGAGCCAGTCATTTAACTGCTTCAGTGCTGGAGGAAATGGCAATGCTTTGTTTAGTGTGAAAAGTGCATAAGGAGAAAATGATCAGGTTGGCGAGGGCGGGGGTCCTGCGGGGGGAGCGGGGTTATGTGACGTTGTGTGATTGAACTCCAGCCTCCTTGGTATAGGCCGGGCTGGTGGAAGGATTTTTTTTCTACACAGGCGTAGGTGCATTTTGGTTCGCTCCCCCCCACCCCAATCCCTCTCCCCCACAACCCTTATCTATTCTCCATCTCCCCATCTCTGTTCTCCTCCCCCATCTATGTTCTCCCCCTCTTCTGTTCTCTCCCTCTCCTTCCCCATCTCTGTTCTCACCCCCTCCTATCCCCATCTCTGCTTTCTCCCCTCCTCTGTTCTCTCCCCCCACTTTCCCCCATCCCTGTTCTCTTCCTCCTCCTCCGCACCGGGCGAGAGGTGAAGGTCCCCCCCCCCCCGTTAAGCAGAGCGGCTTCTGCTTCACAAGGGAGCCGCGGGCAGCATAAGCTCATAAGTTAAACACAGAAGGAGCTCATGTAGAGAGCTGGTGAGGGTAGATATTCTGAACTCCCTATCCAGTGCCTCTACTGGTGCCCCGCTGGCACCCCCCCCCCCTCCCACTGCAGCACCCTAAGGCATATGCCAAGGCAGCCTTATGTTCTCAAACCAATCCTTACTGTCCCCTCAACAGCTCAGGTTCTAGGGTTTACCCAGTCGAGTTTAAATAAGGATATGTATAAAACCTGGAGAGATGTTGGTTCTCGAGGACTGGTTTGGCAATCACTGTAACAGCTGTAACAGGGAATATTTGACATACTCCCATTAACTTGTGAGGAGAGACGCTACCATCTTGGTCGGGGAACTCCAGAGGAGCACAGCTGCCGAAATGTGGGCACAAAAATCGGCAACAATGGGTGAGTTTCGTTGTGATTCAGGGATCACGCAGTACGAGTTGGCTTAGTAGACCCTTGAGTTTCTGAAGCTCGGGTCTTGCTCATTTAGACAATATATGTCTCGTACAAAGTTTAAACACAATGCCATCTGTTCACAGCCCAAAAAATGTACATGGTCTCACTATAATGATTACATTTGGTCTATACATTGTGCTAGCCAAACAGCTATCCAATCTATAGGTGAAATGTTATACCATAATGACGTTTGTATCTACTATCTGCATGCTGTTTGGCTCCCTCCCAGAATGCTTAGCGCACAATCCCACAATGCATAGGGAGAGAAGCCAAACTTTAAGTAAGTGTGCCATTTGATCTATACATTTGCTGCTGATTTTGCTTGTATAATGTAATTTAATTACCTTCCACACCTCCAGCACTTGCATGAAATGTGGCATCCGGTACCCATCATGCCCAGCCAGCCAGAGTGGGAACTCTTCGTCTCCTGTAAAGAATTATTTTAATCAGTATGCTTGTAAAGGTACCATCAGTTTTACAACTGGGAATACATGTGCAGAGTCTGAATCTGAGAGGAGTGGGGCTGGGGAGATCTCAGATAAATAATATAGAGGTTTGTTTTTCTAATTTATCTCAGTAATTTGCAGCAGACACCTCTTGGTTGCAAGTCCTGGTGCCTGTGGCCAAAGAATAATGACCTTTCACGAGGCCAGTAACGCCTTCCAAATCAGCCTTATACCATAGTTGCCAACATCGGCCATGTTTCCAGGGACACATATTTGTTCCACATCCTGCAGAAAGAGCATGCAAAGTGCAGCCCGGCAGTATGTAGGATGGATATACGCACAGACAGAATCCAGTTAATTAATCATGGTAGGTCCTATGCGATCTCCACCCTGATTAATTAATTGGCTTGTGTCTGTGCGTATATCCATCCTACATACTGCCGGGCTGCACTTTGCATGCTCTTTCTGCAGCATGTGGAA
Organism: Pelodytes ibericus; assembly: GCA_036172795.1. Lineage (NCBI taxonomy): Eukaryota > Metazoa > Chordata > Amphibia > Anura > Pelodytidae > Pelodytes > Pelodytes ibericus. The sequence goes on from CM069864.1 coordinate 87,443,562, forward strand.
TAAATATGTGTCCCTGGAAACATGGCCGATGTTGGCAACTATGTGATGGTATCACCTGAACATTATTTTAGCAAAACTGCAAGCAAATGCCTAAATTAGGAGAAAAATGTGTTTTAAACCGGCCTGTGAAGTCTCCTGCTTATGACATCACCTGTGGCACGGCATGCAAATGAACTGCTTTTCTATGGGAAATGTGTAATTTGCATTCCGTGCCACAGGTGATGTCAGAAGCAGTAGACTCCACAGACACATTTAAAGCACATTTTCCTCCTAATTTAGGCCTTTGCTTGCAATTCTGCTCACACAATATATAGATCATTCTCTATAATTTTTTCCTCCTCTACAGTCACAGTGTAAGCAATGTTTAGGTTGACAGTTTTTTTCAGGCCAAAATAGCCAAGTTTTGAGGTATAGAAGAATTTTACCAACTCGGCTACTCTGGCCTTAAGTTTGAAATTCCCATCTCAATTCCCTGCAACTCTCTCTTTATTGAATAGACCCTTATCTCTTTCATGAATATAGCCCATGGTGTCCAACTACAGCCCTCCTGCTATATCTGGACTACAACTACCAGAATTCTTTGCCAAAGCTGTCAGGAGATGATGGGACTTGTAGTTTCCCCAGCAGCGGGGGCGGGCCGCAGGGATACACATTGATCCCATAGGAACTGGTTACTAGGAGCCAGCAATAAGGGGTTAGTTATCTCTATTGGTATTCATGCCGCTTGGCTCCATGTTGATTGCTGACTTGGATGTAATGTCCACTCCTCCTAGTTTGACCCCCCCCGTTCACAGATCTGTCCTAGACCCTCATGATTAATTTCTGCCTATAAAGCCGAGAGGATCTGTGCTCCTGTGACAAGCAATCCTCCAGGAGACAAGACCAGCTCACAAAGCAAATTTCTCGCCCTGCCTCCAATCCATCAGAATCTCATTAGAGTCGCCGGGACAGTTTATTCAAATCCCAGCCATTAGTGCTGTGCCCAGCATTCCCCCCCCCCCCCCCCCCCTTATCCTGCACCCTGCCCTCGTGTACCCTACCCTAGCCAACCCCTTCCCTGTTCTAGGACCTTTTACTTTGCATTCCTGTTATTCTGACGGCAACTCCCAGCATGCTTTGTGGTGAGTTGCCGGTGATTATTTGGGAGATCGGTGCAAATCTGGGTTAGTGGGGATTAAATACTAAAAGGTTTGATAATATGAAGATTCCATGTCACTAACTACACATTGTACTGGGACAAACCTGCTGAGTTCCTCCTGCTAGAAGCACAGAACTGTGTCTGTATGAGGTCGTTAAAAAAGTGATTTAAAAAATAATCTCCCCAGGTTTGTTACTGTACAATGTGCTGTTCAGTTTTATCTCCCTTCCGCAGAGCATCCAGCTCTCTCCCTCTTTCTCAAACTTCAAAAAGTCCCTTTAAAACTCACCTCTTGTATGAATCTTACTACACAAACAGCTAGAATAACTGTTAATAAACCTCTAGCCAAACCCACCTCGCTCTCACTGTCCTCAAACACTGTTAGGAAAAGGAAGAAGCTTATATTTCATCCAACTAGGACACACATAATAAATGACTCTGGCCAAACCCACCTAGCTCCAACCATCCCTAATACTGTTACTACCACCACCTTCCTTTTGACCTCTTCACTCACCTTATGTGTCTCACATCCCTCACTCCCTCATGACCTCTCTACCTCATGTATCAGTCTGATCTTGTTCATCTCACATAGTATGTTGTCCTGCTCTTTGCTCTGTACCAAGCGCTATGTAAATTTTTGGCACTTAATGTAATGTAAATACCTCCCAAGTGTCTCTATTTAGGAGGGGCAGTCCCTATTTTGCACCCAAAACCCTCTGTCCCTCTTTCCTCCTTTTATATTCCTCTTTTCTGGAAGCTAATAATTTCTGCTTTTCTACGATTATCACAAAGCTCCACAGCAATAAACTGCACAAAATGTGTTTATAGATTAATTTGTGTAAGTAAAATACTTTATTGTTAATTTAAACGTTATCAAAGACATAGTTATCAATCAGCCATAAAGTTACTGAAAAAGGTCCGGTAGTGCTCCGCCCATAGCCACACCTCAAGCCACACCCCTTTGAAATTTCGGGAGATATGTAAGGTTGGTGAGATGAAATGTTCATCGCAGCTCAAACTTACCTTCTGGTAAATAGACCCCACAAACAGGCATATACCCGATACCGGGACTGTATAAATTAGGTGACATAGCAGGACTGTACCAGGAAAATCAGGACATTTGGCAGGTCTGCTGTAGGAAGAGATCAAAGTTTATCTGTTACCTATTAGGTCAGTATTATTTTTACAGGATTGATTCCTTTTTTTTAGAAATCGGAACATGTCAACATCTTCTAAATGTCAAATTAAATTAAAAAGTGAATTACAGTAGTGATGTTCACAGTAAGAATTGTGACGTGTTACTTATCTGGACATGCCAGCAGTACTATGTCGCCATCTACTGGTTGATAACTGAAATCACCCGTATTATCTCCATTGCAGGAGTATAGCTCTATTTGCATAATATAGTTCATAGACCCTGTACTTCCCTATAACATGTAGAATGGGAATATGTGCAGTGTGTATGAGTGTATCACAGAGCACCACAGCATTATAAATCAGGGTAATGTGCCATGTGTATATCACAAAGCTCCACAGCAATATAACTCACACTAATGTGCAGTGTGTGAGTATATCACAAAGCTCCACAGCAATATAACTCACAGTATTGTGCAGTGAGTGCAAAATAGACTCCACAGCAATATAACTCAAAGTATTTTGCAGTGTGTGAGTGTATCACAAAGCTCCACAGCAATATAACTCACAGTATTGTGCAGTGTGTGAGTGCAACACAGACTCCACAGCAATATAACTCGCAGTGTGTGAGTGTATCACAGAGCTCCACAGCAATAAAACTCATTGTAATACACTCACACACTGCACATTACTATGACTTGTATTAGTAACATAGTAACATACATAGTAACATAGTAATTTAGGTTGAAAAAAGACACAAGTCCATCAAGTTCCTATCTATCATTACAGCTTTTGATCCAAAAGAAGGCAAAAAACCCCTAAGGAAGCTATTTCGAATTTTGCCTCCTGGGGGAAAAAATTCCTTCTTGACTCCAAGAGGCAATCAGATTTCTCCTTGGATCAATAAGCTCTTTTATTAATGCTTATTCTATTATTAATAGCCCTGTATGTTCTGCTTTCCTAAAAAAACATCCAAACCATTTTTAAATGCATCTATTGTGTTTGCTAGCACTACCTCTCTTGGCAGTGAGTTCCATAACTTTATTGTCCTAACCGTAAAGAATCCCTTCCTTTGCTGTCTATGAAATCTTTGCTCTTCCAGTCTGAGGGGGTGACCTCTTGTTCTTTGTACCTTTCTGTTAATGAACAGGTCACTGGAGAGCTCTTTATATTGGCCCTGCACATATTTATATAATGTTATCATATCCCCTCTGAGACGCCTTTTTTCTAACGTATATAAATTCAATTTTTTAAGTCTCTCTTCATAACTAAGATCCTCCAAACCCCTTATTAATTTTGTAGCTCTCCTTTGCACTTTTTCTAGTTCCTTAATATCCTTTTTAAGGACTGGTGCCCAGAACTGTACTGCATATTCAAGGTGAGGTCTTACCATTGATTTGTAAAGAGGCAAGATGATATCCTCCTCCCGTGAATCTATACCTCGTTTTATACATGCCAATATCTTATTGGCCCTTGCAGCTGCTGACTGGCATTGGGCACTGTTGCCAAGTTTGTTGTCTATAATTATTCCTAAATCCTTTTCATTAGTAGTTTTTCCGAGGGAAAAACCATTTAACGTATATGTTGCTTTGTTATTTTTCCCATAATGCATAACTTTACATTTGTCTATATTGAACCTCATTTGCCACTTTACTGCCCAGTCCCCCACTCTGTCCAAATCTTCCTGTAAAGAAAAAACATCAAGATTAGTCTTTATTGCCTTACCTAATTTAGTGTCGTCCGCAAACACGGAGACATGGCTCTCAGCACAATGTGGCAGATCATTAATAAACAAATTAAAAAGAAGAGGGCCCAAAACAGACCCCTGAGGTACTCCGCTTAATACCCTTGTCCAATCTGAGAATTTTCCATTTACAACAACCCTTTGTGTTCTATCTTTTAGCCAATTTTCAATCCACATACACACATTTGCCCCCAAACCTATTTCTCTCAATTTGTAGAGTAACCTTTTGTGTGGAACTGTATCAAATGCTTTCGCAAAATCCAAATAGATCACATCAACTGCCACACCTAGATCTATATTTTTACTGACTTCTTCATAGAATGTTATTAAGTTTGTTTGACAAGACCTGTCTTTCACAAAACCATGTTGACTTTTACTAATTATATTCTGGTTCAAGATGTATTCTTGAGTGTATACTTTTAGCAATCCTTCAAATAGTTTCCCCACTACAGATGTCAAGCTCACTGGCCTATAATTACCTGGCAGAGATTTTGATCCCTTTTTAAATATTGGAATGACATCCGCCTTTCGCCAGTCTGTTGGCACTGTACCTGAACTGAATGAATCCCTAAAGATCATGAATAGTGGTCTGGCCAGAATTATGCTTATCTCTCTAAGTACCCTTGGGTGTATACCATCTGGTCCTGGGGCCTTGTCTATCTTAACAGAGTGTAATTGCTTAAGCAGTTTTTCCTGTGTCAGCCAATCCCATGTTTGCGGCGAATGTCCCATAACTTCCTGTAGCAGGGGCTCGTCCATCTGCTCTTCCTTAGTATAAACAGAAGAAAAAAAAGTATTTAAAATGTCTGCTTTCTCTCTGTCCTCACTTACCAAATTTCCCATTTGGGATAACAAGGGCCCAACATTTTCCCTCTTTAGCTTTTTTCCATTTATATATTTATAAAACATTTTGGGGTTAGTTTTACTCTCCTTGGCAACCCTTTTCTCATTTTCCAATTTAGCCATTTTAATTGCCTTTTTGCAGGCTTTGTTGGCCTCTTTGTACTCTATAAATGATAATGCTGATCCCGTGTTTTTATAATGTTTGAATGCCATTTTCTTGTTTTGTACTTCCTGTTTCACGTTACCTGTAAGCCACATTGGTTTTGATTTGTGTCTTTTGCATTTGTTTCCCAAAGGTATATATTGGGATGTGTACTTTTGTAATGTGTGCTTAAAGGCATTCCACTTGTCTTCTGTGTTTAGTCCAGAAAACAATCGTTCCCAGTCTAAATGTTCAATCGATGCCCTTAGTCCATCAAAGTTAGCCCTTCTAAAAATTAAGTGTTTTGGTGGCGTATTTACCAATTTGCTTTTTTGCATTAATCTCAAATGAGACCATATTATGGTCACTATTCCCCAAGTGTTCTCTTATTTGGATGTTTGAGATAAGCTCCTCATTGTTTGTTATTACCAAATCCAGACAGGCATCCATTCTAGTTGGGGTGTCTACTAATTGTGCCATAAATTTGTTATTAAGCAGGTCCAGAAACTTGCTGCCCCTAGCTGAACTAGTTGTGCCACACTTCCAATCTATATCTGGGTAATTAAAATCTCCCATGATTAGAACCCTCCCCTATTGCTGTGGAGCTCTGTGATACACTCACACACTGCACATTACTGTGAGTTTTATTGCTGGGGAGCTCTGTGATACACTCACACACTGCACATTACTTACACCACAGCAATACAATTCACAGTAATGTGCAGTGTGTGAGTGTATCACAGGCTCCACAGCAATAAGACTCACAGTAATGTGCGGTGTGTGAGTGTATCACAAAGCTCCACAGCAATAAAACTCACAGTAATGTGCAGTGTGTGAGTGTATCACAGACTCCACAGCAATAAAATACACAGTAATGTGCAGAGTGTGTGTGTATATCACAGACTCCACAGCAATAAAACTCACAGTATACCAGCATACCAAGACATTTTGGATAATCTGATGCTTCCAACTTTGTGGGAACATTTTGGGGAAGGCTCTTTACTATTCAAACATGACTGTGCCGCAGTGCACACAGCAAGGTCCATAAAGACATGGCTGGATGAGTTTGGCCTGGAAGAACTTGACTGGTACTGCACACCGCCCTGACCTTAACCCCATCATACACCTTTGGGATGGAACAGAGATTGTGAGCCAGACTTCTCATCCAACATCAGTGCCGGACCTCACACGTGATCTACTGATGAATGGGCACAAATTCCCACAGAAACTCTCCAAACTCTCGTGGAAAACCTTCCCAGAAGAGTGGGAGCTGTTATATGACAAAGCGGGGACCAACTACATGTTAATGTCTATGTATTTAGAAAGTGATGTCACCAAAGTCCCTGTTAGTATGATGGTCCCAATACACTAGTCCATATAGTGTGTGTTTATATATATATTTATATACAAAAATATATTTTTAATTAAACTCCAATAGATTTTCGGCTATCTATGATCTATACATTGCGTTAGAAGAATTACAGGCAGATGCATGAATTAAGAAAAACATGTTTTAATTGTGTAGATTCCGTCTCCTGGTGATGACCTCACCTGTGGCTTGAGATCCAAGATCACACATGTCCCACAGAAAGTGGTTCCTATGTATGCCAAGGCACCGGTGACAGACACATTTTTCTTTGAATTTATACATTTGCTTGCAATCCTGCTAACACGAAATATAGATAATGTTTTAAATCTATTTTTATTCTCTTTATTCCCAGTGTAAACAATGTTTGGCTCTCTTTAACCCCTTCCCGACCTTATGACGAGTTAACTCGTCATAAGAGCCGCCGCATTAGCGACCTTATGACGAGTTAACTCGTCATGCAGTCTAGCCGGCGGTGCGCTCTGTGCGCAGCGCCAGCCAGTCTGAAATGTGTCCAGGACTAAGCCTCGCACCCGAGGCAAAGCTCCTGGACCCGATCGGTGGATTTCCGGGCATGTGATCGCGGTGATAATGTGATCACCGCGATAACATGCAAATTAGATGGCAAAGTCAGTGTGTTCACACACTGCCTCTAATTCACTCTCTGTGATTCACATTCTTATAGTGACCTGTAACCTGTAAGTAAAAATAAATTAATTACATACACAGAGGTAAAAAAAAAAATAAAAAAAAATAACCCTTTCATTGCTGATCACAGTTTTTAACTGTGATCAGTTTCCTTCCACTTTATGGCCCTCATTTAGTTTTTTTTTTTTTTTTTAACAGATTTTTTTCATTTTTACAATTTATAAAGTTTTTTTTTTAATAAATAAAGGTAATTTTAATATATTTATTTAATAAAATGTAACCCCTGCATGCCTGTTGCATGATTTTTATGGATCTGACATCGCACTCTTCAGAGTTTTTTTTCTGTCTTTTTTGTTTAGGGGGGTTTGGGAACCAATATTTTTCTTTTTTATTAGTTAGTTAATTAGGGGGGATAAGTGGGTTAGTGTTGCACTAGTTGTGTAGCTTATTATTGGGAAAATAATGGGGGAAAAACTTTTTTTTTTCCTCAAAAATTTCCTCTTTTATATGTATTTTTTTAATACTAAAATGTAAATCATTTTTATGTATAGGGTATCAAAAGAAAGCTCTAACTGTCCTTTAAAAAAACAACATATAACTTGTATGGGTGCGTTAAATGAGAGAGAAGAAAATTATGTTTCAAAAACCGCGTATTAAAAATTAAAAAAAAAATAAAAAAAATAAAAAAAGGGTCCTTGGCCCAGGACAATCCCTGGTCCTTAAAGGGTTAATGCAAGATAATAAAGAATGCAAGAATAATAAAGTCAGATCTGCGGTAGCTGCAGAGTTACTGATTTATTTGCTTTGTCTACACATAATATGACAGAAGTCTCCTCCCAAATCAGCTCATCTCTTTCCATTCTCAGCTGTATATTTTACCCCTACCTCTCCTGCTCCTGTCACATTTGGGATGCAGGTCATACTTTAAAGAGATGGTTAATAATTCCACCTCTTTCTCCAGCTGTAGGTTTGGCCCTGGTGGGAGAGTTTCTGATTGAGTGATCATAGCTGGTTGTGCTCTGGGCCTGATTCACATTGATTCTGTGTGTGTGTGATGGAGTGTCCCGGTGTTGGGGTTTGGTGGGAGATATGATCACAGAATAGAAAGCTTCAGTAACACTATCTTCACGTTCCTTGAGTCAAAGCAAAACTTTAAAGAGATAAAACAAACGCACTCCGAGTTTTATTGCTGTGGAGCCTGTGATACGCTCACACACTGCACATTACTGTGAGTTTTATTGCTGTGGAGCCTGTGATACGCTCACACACTGCACATTACTGTGAGTTTTATTGCTGTGGAGTCTGTGATACGCTCACACACTGCACATTACTGTGAGTTTTATTGCTGTGGAGTCTGTGATACGCTCACACACTGCACATTACTGTGAGTTTTATTGCTGTGGAGCCTGTGATACACTCACACACTGCACATTACTGTGAGTTTTATTGCTGTGGAGCCTGTGATACGCTCACACACTGCACATTACTGTGAGTTTTATTGCTGTGGAGTCTGTGATACACTCACACACTGCACATTACTGTGAGTTTTATTGCTGTGGAGTCTGTGATACACTCACACTCCGCACATTACTGTGAGTTTTATTGCTGTGGAGTCTGTGATACACTCACACACTGCACATTACTGTGAGTTTTATTGCTGTGGAGCCTGTGATACACTCACACACTGCACATTACTGTGTGTTTTATTGCTGTGGAGACTGTGATACACTCACACACTGCACATTACTGTGAGTTTTATTGCTGTGGAGCCTGTGATACACTCACACACTGCACATTACTGTGAGTTTTATTGCTGTGGAGTCTGTGATACTCACACACTGAACATTACTGTGAGATTTATTGCTGTGGAGTCTGTGATACACTCACACACTGAACATTGCTGAGAGATTTATTGCTGTGGAGTCTGTGATACACTCACACGCTGCACATTACTGTGAGTTTTATTGCTGTGGAGTCTGTGATACACACACCGCACATTACTGTAAGTTTTATTGCCACATTCCCTTTCCAGCTAGGGGATGGGACACTTCATCGCGGCTGCTTCTGCGCAGCCGCTTCACCGCCGACTCTGCACCGCAAGACTGCTCGTCGCTGGAGATTTCATCGCGGGACATTTCATCACTAAAGGTAAGTATTTTAGCTATTTTAGTTTATTTTAGTAAGGGTGGTTAAAATTAGGGTTTAGGGGGTTAGAATTAGGGTTTAAAGGGTTTAATTTTAGTATTAGGGTTCGGGGTTAATTTTAGTATTAGGGTTCAGGGGTTAGTATTAGGGTTTAGGGGGTTAGTATTAGGGTTCGGGTGTTAGTAATAGGGTTTAGGGGGTTAATTTTAGTATTAGGTGTCGGGGGTTAGTATTAGGGTTTAGGGGGTTAGTATTAGGGTTTAGGGGGTTAGTATTAGGGGTCGGGGGTTAATTTTAGTATTGGGGTTTGGGAATCATTTATTAGGGGGGGTATTTTATTTTTACTTTTAGATTTGTGAGAGCTGACAGTCCAGCGCTGAACTGTCAGCTCTTACATAGCCGCGGCCGCGATCAAACGGCCGCGTTATTCTTCATTGCTGACAGTTCAGCGTTCTAACTGCCGCGCTGAACTGTCAGCGATGAAGCCGCGGCGAAGAAGTGTCCTACACCCTTCCAGCTATATGTTTACTCTTCACGTTGCAACAGAAGGACCAAAATCAACTCCGTTTCCACTTTATTGTCCCTGAAATTAATTAGTGCAGCGAGTTTATTAGGGTTCACTGATCCACACTGATGCTAGAAGGAAAGTTCCTGCGACTTCCAATGAGCGGAGATCAAGGAGGCTTTGGAAGAAGAGATTTTCTAATGAATTGAGAGATCTTTGACTCCATTTAATAATGCTGTTTAAATTGCTTCCTCTCTCACCCAGGTTGTGCATTAAAGCTATATTGTTATTCAAATTTGGGTTATTACAGCTCCGTGATCCTAATCAACTTCTTATGGGGGCGACAAGGCTGTTCTCCCCCCCCCCCCCCTTTTTAAACTCACGGGGCTACAATAACTAAAAGGAGACAGACTATGTATGTAAAACCTTGCAGAATTCATCTCATCTTATCCGTATAGTATCAAGCCTGAAAAATGCATAGATTAATAGAAAACGTGCAGACCATACTGTTTCTGACGTCACATAGCGGCTTAATAATCATATTACGCAGTAAAAGGGTCATGTATATATATACATATATAAAAACACCAGCATTGACAAGTGTCGGGAGAGGTATAAGAATACGTAATCGCTATTTGTTATGTATTACCGCGATTGCGCCTTTTTTTTATAGATCTCGACACTTTTCGGTGTGGGAAAGGGACCTCTGCCGGTACAGTCAGTTTTTATACATATATATCTGCATGTGCGCTGTGTGTTTACACGACCCCCATTTTGAAATAGTTTATTTGCATGTCAAGCAAAAAAGGTGATGTCATAACCGGGAGACCCCCATAAAACGTAAAAAAAAAAAAAAATTTGGGCCAGTTGCGCGGGCCAAGGATGACACACGGGCGGGCCCTAAAGGGGTGGAGCCTAGAGGGGCGGATTCACTACATTTTCGATGGCAGTTGTCCTTGAAACAAACCAGTCCATAATGAGTTTAAGGGATTGGTTTGAGAACCCGTTCTACAACATATACAACCCAACCCAGCCCCTTCTAGGACATTTCAGAGAGAGACCTCCTCGGCTTACTAAGCAATCATTGATCAGCCCCCTGAAGCCAAGACTATAGGCACGCCTGTTTACTTATTCCACTTCGTCTCCATTGAGAGACAATCTTTTTGCCATTTGGGTCTATCCTGTTGTTGGGCCTCCATCAGGCGTGTCATTGTAGGCTTCCACCATGGCCACGGTTTTTGGCCTTTCACCTTTTGCATTGGTGGAATCCAGCCAAGGGCCACTTTCGGGATTCGATCTTGCTCCATCCGATAGGTCTCACTTGACCCGAAGCACCGTACTATTGCATTCAGCTTTCTTAGAGAGATCTATATTGAATATTTTTTTATTTGTCCGGAAGATACGACGGACGATGTAAACAGAAAGATCAGTGTCTACAGGAATAGGCACAACTGTAGAGTCACTTGGCTAATAGAGGAATAATGGCCGCCCATCCTCGCCACGGACGCATAGCGTGCACTGGAAAGGTACAATGAGGATGCAGCGTATTGAGCTTCTTCCAACGCTTCTCACCTTAATTATTTATGTCTCTGTTTATTTTGGTCTGTTAAAGTCACCTTGTTCCTTGGCTTTGATAGAAGTGAGGATCGTCAGGGGGAAGATCTGCCAAACCATCGCTTGAGGTGGTACCACAAATGCTCAACTCTCACAGATTCTTTCATCTGACAGCTAAGCCCAGCTGCCCTGGAAACGATAGGTGGAGGGGGGGGGGGGCTGTTAAATCTTGGGTGGGGTGAAGGTTCCTGGTGGCACACAGAGCTTAACACACATCCTCCCCACCCTAATGATGCAGGTTAATAGAATTTAAATGTCCAGTAACATCTACTTAACCTCCGACCTGACATTGTTTAAGCCATAGAACCCTTAGTGCTGGGAGGTATTTTTATAGGACAGCTATCACTTTAAGGTTAGCCAAGGGGTCCATTCATTAAACCACACATTTTAAATATTGATGAAGCAATCTTCAAGGCAGGGGGGGGGGGGGGGGGGGGGGTTATTGAAAGCACTTGGCTACTCTTAAGGAGATGACTATATGGCAGTGATGGCTAACCTTGGCACTGCAGATGTTTTGGAACTGTATATGCCACGGTTCTCAGTAATTCTTAAGGCTCTAGACCTTTCTGGCAGTGATGGCTAACCTTGGCAATGCAGATGTTTGGGAACTACATATCCCATGGTTTTCAGTCAGCTTTAAGGATCTAATGCCTCTCTGGCAGTGATGGCTAACCTTGGCACTGTAGATGTTTGGAAACTACATATCCCATGGGTCTCAGTCAGCCTTAAGTCTCTAGTCCTCTCTGGCAGTGATGGCTAACCTTGGCACTGCAGATGTTTGGAAACTACATATCCCATGGGTCTCAGGCAGCCTTAATTCTCTAGTCCTCTCTGGCAGTGATGTCTAACCTTGGCACGGCAGATGTTTGGAAACTACATATCCCATGGGTCTCAGTCAGCCTTAAGTCTCTAGTCCTCTCTGGCAGTGATGGCTAACCTTGGCACTGCAGATGTTTGGGAACTACATATGCCAATATTCTCAGTATGTCTTAAGTTTCTAGACCTCTAGAGCAGTATGTTGCCTGAGAAACAGGTCATAACAGTTCCAAAACCTCTGTAGAGTCATGGAAAATCCAACCCGCAATGCTTAGTAACTCAAGGGTCCTATAAGTTTATCCATAAAACTTCCATTGGTTACCATGGTAACTGCTCCCCCTCACTGATCCCGAGCAGACATTTATACATAACCCCCATCGTGCCGGGCATAAGTATTAATAATGATAATAATTACCATTATAAAAGTATTTTAGGGCAGATGAACCGTTTAATATTTGTCTAGCATTCAAGGATGTCTGGGAACACTGCAAGATGGCTGCCAGGTGATGCTCGAGCGACTATCAGCAAATACAGATTGTTAGCTCTTTCGCCCAAACATGAAATGAGATGGAATGATATACGTGCATGCTTTGTGAGTTCAGGGATAGGCAAGGCGTCGATATAACATCATCAGATGGTCCATGAGAAAGTCCATAGACATAGTTGGTGGTCTACCCCATGTTAATTAAATTGCTGCCTTCACACCTTCCACCAGTGGGTTAAACGCTTCCCCCCCCTCTCTCTTTTTTTTTTTTAGTAATATAGCACAGTTATCATGTTTTATCAAGACATCCATCACCCCCGAATCAGCCCACTTACAATACGGACGATCACTACATTTGCCTTAAATATGCAAGAAATACAAAGGCATTGCTGAGTCTCCATTTTGTCTTTTCCCATCAATCCTTGTGTATTGATCACAGATCGGTCCAATTTCCAGTAGCCAATATATATTGTTTACTGCTTGTGTTGTTTTTTTTTTTTTTTTTTTTTTTACATTTTCAAGCTCAGTTTTAATTAAAGTGAATGTGTGAGGCTAAGTACACTGTCATCCTTTCCAGAGCAAGCCAACATCATTTATCTACCAGAGAGTTCCAGAGCCATCTTGGAAAGGGGAGCCATTTTGGGGGATTATCACATGCCAGGCCAAACTCTACCCCTCGAAGTCTACTATGTTGCCAGAGATGAAGAGATTCTGTAGTTGGCACATTATAAACCAATTATCTCGGAGGATCTGTAAGGCAAGAAACAATGTGGCCTTCCCCATAAGGACATCCACAAATTAGACCTGGGATAAGCGATATATTAAGCTTGGCACAGCCAGGTATGACAAACATACTGTGAAAGTGAAAGGGTAATTGGGCTGTACTCCCAAGATGCTTTTTATGAAAAACTTACTGATGTAGAACAAGGTCATACAAGTATACACCAGTGTCCGCGGCAAGGCCGGTGAAAGTTACATAGAAAAATCATTAAAGTATCCTTCATACATTCCAGTAAATATCCACGGTGGCTCCTACTTTTTCCAGCAGCATGTTCACCCTGGTTCCTAGTCTAGCCAGAGGTTTACAGGATTGTTCAATAATTAGAGATAAACTGACAAACAAGTTATAAAATGTAGGGCAAAATACCAATTTGCTAAAAACAAACAAACAAAAAAACAAACCAAAAAAACAAACCCCCCTCTTGGTTTAAAGGTAAAACAAATTTAAATCTTTGGGTGGGTTGTCCTTCCTAATGGAAGAGGGTAAATAAAATAGGCCATCATTTAACAGGAGGTAAAATTTTGTTGGATCTTGGTTTTGGCTTCAACTCTTCATCTACTGGTTTCACAGCCTTGCGGTCACTCGAGGAGCACTGGGTGGTATAAGCTGTAACTCCACCCAATTTTTTTCAAGAAGGTTTGCCCATTTCTGGTCGGGGGCCCCCCTCTTTCTTTTCTTGAGGAAGAGAAAGCCAGGGGAAATCTCTAAAGCACTGTCCCACCAATGGACGTAGATCGAGCTCTACAACCCGAGAACATGGCTTCCTTGTGGCAACCAATAGACACTCGCAGTAGCTCATCACTGAACCAGTTTACCGAAAACAGGGGGTCCGACTTATCTCTAGGGCAATGCTAAAGTGACCAGAAAATCCCAGTGTCGTAATTACACGTGATAAAAAGACCTGGAAATGGCCTTAGACAGCATTCTCCGGCCTTAGGTTATTGTGCTGTAAGCCGTCTAAATTATTTAACAGAGATAACCTACAGGAGGGTTGGGACCGCAGTATGGACCTCACTGGTTCCCGAAAGGGGTTAACAATGCACCAAAATGCAGATACATCATTACAACTCATTATGATTCTTCCTCCGGCTTCTGAGAAGCTCAACTCGTTAAATCGCCAACGAAGAAAACTGGAGCCTGTGTTTGTAGTGAGATCTTTTCATTATCTAGGAGAAGAGAGGGGGGGGGGGGGGTCGGGAGAAGAAGCCAGGATAAGCAGGTACCAGAGGGCGGTGCCTGAAATTAAGGATTTTGGCTGGTTGCCCGTGGAAATTAATGACTGCAAACAAAGATGATGGAAGATATAAAAAAATAGATAAGAGAAAATGCAGCTGACACGGCTGAAGAAACGGTCATTAAATATAGGTTGTTCTCTTTTATACTTTTCTTAATATTCTTATGCATGGAGGAAAAAATAAAAGCAGTATAGTGCTTACACAAAAGGATAACCCTGTAAAAAACAAAAACAAAAAGTATTGAAAGCGTAATTTTAGCATATCATAAAGTGTTTTTTGATGACATCATGCGTGACCTGACGTGTGACACTAACCCAAAGCTGGATCCACTCATCTGTGGACATGCAGGGAGATGCACAGTAAAGGAAGAGAGTATATTTAAAAGAAGAAAAACTACCACAACTAGAGGACATAGTCTTAAATTAGAGGGGCAACGATTTAACAGTAATATCAGGAAGTATTACTTTACTGAAAGGGTAGTGGATGTATGGAATAGCCTTCCAGCAGAAGTGGTAGAGGTTAATAAAGTCAAGGATTTTAAGCATGCGTGGGATAGACACAAGGCTATCCTAGCTATAAGACCGGGAACGGGGGACTAATAAAAATTGGGCAGACTAGATGGACCGAATGGTTCTTATCGGCCGACATATTCTATGTGTCTATGCTTACAAACCCTTACCATGTTCTAGAATTCCACGGACGCAACAGTGTGGACAATATTTTGTAAAAATCTTTTTATTTATTTTTATTTTTATTTAAAGGGGGCCACCCTTATTAGGGTGGCCACTGATCAGCGAGTGCGGCTGCACAAAGAATTAACCATTTCCTGCACATGCATGGTAATCCGGAGTATGATGGAAAAGCTCAAGGTGGGGATGACATTAGATTTGGTTTTTTTCTTTGGTCTCTCGCTCAGAAAAGTCTTTGGAGAGGAGGAATTTAAAGCCCAGGGGGAAGACCAGGAGGAAACGTAGAAGCTGACAGAAGGCCTTGAGGAGTAAATTGCTCTGTTTCTGCGTCTTGATCAATACAAGTTCCTGAGGCAGCGAAAGGAAAAAGCAGCAAACGGTGATGAAAAATGCATGAGGGAAGGGAGAAAGGGGGCTCCCAGGAGGTGGAAACTAAACACAACCCCATACACGTGTACAACACTGACATTGGAATTAAAGAGGAAAAAAAACAAAACAGGAGCGGTGAAAAGAGAAAAGAAAAAAAAAAAAAAAAAAAGAGTCTAGACAAGTTTCCTACACAACAGAATGGATTCTGGATGCACTGCATGAATCTCCATGTCACTGTCACCTCACAGGCACGCAATGGGTTAATTTGCCCCTCCACCAGGCTATAAGTAACACCCCAGGGACTGGGAACTAATTCATCTGTGTGGGGAGTCTATCAAGCTAAACATTGCTGATACTGTTAATGCAGAGAACAAAAGGTTATGTAAAATGATCCATACATTGTGTTTGCAGAATTGCAGGCAAATACCTAAAGTAATATGCTTTAAAAGTGTCTGCGGGGTCTCACTGTGACTTGATATGCAAATTCCACATCTCCCATTGAAAATATCAGGCCACAGGTGATGTCATAATTCATTTCAATATTTTTTTTTAAACTCTACATTCCCAGTATGAATTCCTTTCAACTATACATAGTGCAGGGACAAACCTGGCGACTTCCTCCTCCTAGACGAGATCAGCTGGCCATGGACAACGCAGAGTTACATCTTTACACACTGTCACTATATAACAATGCATTATACAGGACCAACTCTGTTCTTCTAGCAGGAGAAACTCACCAGGCCCTGCATCATGTATATATAGAAGAGCTCAGCTGGCCATGGATAATGCAGAGTTACATCTTTACACACTGTCACTTTATAACAATGCATTATACAGGGCCAACTCTGTTCTTCTAGCAGGAGAAACTCACCAGACCCTGCACAATGTATATATAGAAGAGCTCAGCTGGCCATGGATAATGCAGAGTTACATCTTTACACACTGTCACTATATAACAATGCATTATACAGGGCCAACTCTGTTCTTCTAGCAGGAGAAACTCACCAGACCCTGCACAATGTATAGAAGAATATATAGAAGAGCTCAGCTGGCCATGGATAATGCAGAGTTACATCTTTACACACTGTCACTATATAACAATGCATTATACAGGGCCAACTCTGTTCTTCTAGCAGGAGAAACTCACCAGGCCCTGCACAATGTATATATAGAAGAGCTCAGCTGGCCATGGACAACGCAGAGTTACATCTTTACACACTGTCACTATATAACAATGCATTATACAGGACCAACTCTGTTCTTCTAGCAGGAGAAACTCACCAGACCCTGCACAATGTATATATAGAAGAGCTCAGCTGGCCATGGATAATGCAGAGTTACATCTTTACACACTGTCACTATATAACAATGCATTATACAGGACCAACTCTGTTCTTCTAGCAGGAGAAACTCACCAGACCCTGCACAATGTATATATAGAAGAGCTCAGCTGGCCATGGATAATGCAGAGTTACATCTTTACACACTGTCACTTTATAACAATGCACTATACAGGACCAACTCTGTTCTTCTAGCAGGAGAAACTCACCAGGCCCTGCACCATGTATATATAGAAGAGCTCAGCTGGCCATGGATAATGCAGAGTTACATCTTTACACACTGTCACTTTATAACAATGCATTATACAGGGCCAACTCTGTTCTTCTAACAGGAGAAACTCACCAGGCCCTGCACCATGTATTTATAGAAGAGCTCAGCTGGCCATGGATAATGCAGAGTTACATCTTTACACACTGTCACTTTATAACAATGCACTATACAGGACCAACTCTGTTCTTCTAGCAGGAGAAACTCACCAGGCCCTGCACAATGTATATATAGAAGAGCTCAGCTTGCCATGGATAATGCAGAGTTACATCTTTACACACTGTCACTTTATGACAATGCATTACACAGGGCCAACTCTGTTCTTCTAGCAGGAGAAACTCACCAGGCCCTGCACCATGTATATATAGAATAGCTCAGCTGGCCATGGATAAGGCAGAGTTACATCTTTACACACTGTCACTTTATAACAATGCATTATACAGGGCCAACTCTGTTCTTCTAGCAGGAGAAACTCACCAGGCCCTACACCATGTATATTTAGAAGAGCTCAGCTGGCCATGGATAATGCAGAGTTACATCTTTACACACTGTCACTTTATTACAATGCATTATACAGGACCAACTCTGTTCTTCTAGCAGGAGAAACTCACCAGGCCCTGCACCGTGTATTTATAGAAGAGCTCAGCTGGCCATGGATAATGCAGAGTTACATCTTTACACACTGTCACTTTATAACAATGCATTATACAGGACCAACTCTGTTCATCCTAGGAGAAACTCACCAGACCCTGCACAATGTATATATAGAAGAGCTCAGCTGGCCATGGATAAGGCAGAGTTACATCTTTACACACTGTCACTATATAACAATGCATTATACAGGACCAACTCTGTTCTTCTAGCAGGAGAAACTCACCAGACCCTGCACAATGTATATATAGAAGAGCTCAGCTGGCCATGGATAATGCAGAGTTACATCTTTACACACTGTCACTATATAACAATGCATTATACAGGACCAACTCTGTTCTTCTAGCAGGAGAAACTCACCAGACCCTGCACAATGTATATATAGAAGAGCTCAGCTGGCCATGGATAATGCAGAGTTACATCTTTACACACTGTCACTATATAACAATGCATTATACAGGACCAACTCTGTTCATCCTAGGAGAAACTCACCAGACCCTGCACAATGTATATATAGAAGAGCTCAGCTGGCCATGGATAAGGCAGAGTTACATCTTTACACACTGTCACTATATAACAATGCATTATACAGGACCAACTCTGTTCTTCTAGCAGGAGAAACTCACCAGACCCTGCACCATGTATATATATAGAAGAGCTCAGCTGGCCATGGATAATGCAGAGTTACATCTTTACACACTGTCACTTTATAACAATGCATTATACAGGGCCAACTCTGTTCTTCTAGAACAGTTGAAGGGTCAGTCATGAAATTGTCCGAGAAAAAAAAAAAAAAAAAGAGTAAGATTTTGGTACACTTTAGTGGCAAGAATTTTGTTTATTTTTTATATAAATATATATATATTTATATTATAACAGACCCCCCCCCCCCCCCCCCCCCAATATGCACAACAAGGAACCAACTTTACAGCTACCAAGGAGTTAAGACCATCCAGGAATTGACATAAAAAAGAATATTGCAAAGAAGGTAATAATGTGGTAAGGGTTGATCAATAATAAATTTCAACAAGCTCCAGTCTTTATCCATCCATTTAAAGGACCTCATCCATTTTCCTTTTAAGCATAATGGTTTGTTAGAGCAACAGGCCAAAATGTCACCCAGGCAGGAGAAATGTCATACCCAAAGCAATGCTATCAGAGACCAGACAGACGCCAGTATCCTGCAGGTGAAGAGCCAACCGCTAAAAGCTCTGTAAGGCCTTCAATTCGAAGGCCCCAGGCCACATGTATAATTTATACCATCTATATACCTGGCAAAAACAGAATGCAAAGTGCATGGGGCTGAGGTAGATAAAGGGGCTAGCTCAGCTAAACATTGTGTATAGAGTGCATGCAGAGAAGAAAAATAACCTAAAAATAAGTATACAGTGAGGGTTAATCATGAAAAAAATAATAACCCAGGGCAGGAGGACAGAGCTTCCCAAATCAGGATCCTGGACGGTGGAGAGGTGTAGTTAAAGGATGATCTTTGAGGCTGTCAGTGTTACAAATAGATAGAAAGACCACCTATACTTTGTAATTTAACAGCTCGGTCACCTTTTACAACAAAGGAAGCCTGAAATAGAGAGCATTCAAAAGTAAGCTTAGTAACTTTGGACCTTACGTGCATCCGGGAAACTGATCAGAGCTATTGGTATGCTGCTATGGAACACGGATATTGGCCTATTCATTTTTTTTATTTAACCATTAAATACAGATTTGTATTTTTTTTTCTTTAATTCTTAATTAATTTAATTTAATTCTTTAAAATTTTGGACAATCCACTTGGGATGTTTCGTCTGTGGAGTCCCATCCGAACTTCCTGGACCGATTTATAAAAACTCTTTATCACCTTAAAAATCCAATCTGACTTGAAGAAACAACTTTCTCTGCTTTCACCCCAGCATCAGCAATACCAGGTACTTTGGGGAAGCACCCAGACCACCACGTGGACTCCGTTTAATGCTATTATCGACTCATGCACACTGTAATTCCTCTCGAAGCTTCATTCTAAACCTTTCACTCCGCAGACCATTTGGAAGAACGGGATTGTTATAACGAAAAAACCGTCTCGTCTACCTTGCCCAAAGATCGTTGATTCTAGATAGAAATTATACTGTAATTATTCACCGCTAGAAAACTCCAAAACCTCGCACAAGGACAAGCGATATCCATGCCGAATGCTAATTAGCGGAGGGATGGGACAAGGCTTGCTAGCTAATTATCTCTGCGAGGTGTCGAGAATCTGCTTTGTGTGTGATCTTTCCATGAACTCTGGTGGAGAAGCCATAAGAAAACGCCCTCAAGGATCTTAAAAGCATAGAGGAGTCATGTTTATTGGAGAATAAATTATCCTTAACAAGTGTTTGTCTTGACTGAGTATCTGAGTTGAATACTGGCGGTAGGAGGAACAGGTCCTTGTGTAGTCGTAAAGACGTGGTAATATGGTAAAGAAAAGTTTCTAGTCCGGGAAAAGTGTTGGTAAGACTGAGTGGTTCGCTTTCAAACCTTATCAGCCAATCTATGACAGCGCGCTGGCGGAGTTTTTTTTGTCAAACATAGTGTAATAATTTGTTAGAACGTGAACTGTGGTGAACGGGGAAATGAACTGCAAGAATCAGGCATTACTAGGGAAGTTGGAAAACATCTTCCACTTGCCTCTTTGCAACATATCTATTAATGTCTGATTTTTGGAGATCATGTATTAAGTAGACCCACGCCACCCACCAGAGGTAGGGCATAACCTTGGATTACTTTATCCACTTACTTGGGAATGTTGGAAGTGTTCCTTTAGCTGGAGAGTGATCCTCTGCAAATTAGTTTGGTCTTGTCTGAAAGGGAAACCTCAGAGTAGGAAGAACCTGGTAGATCGAAACATCATTCACCTATGCAAAGGAGAAATGTCCGACCAAGTGCACTATCATACAGAGGTCAGACCCAGCAAGTTCACATGCACGTTTCGACTCCATAAAATGACCTCAATATATCAATACTTCCCAGCTGGAAAAGTAGGTGTTGTTACAATTAGGTTTATCCTCTACCCATCTCAAAACTGTAGACTTCCAAGGCCGCCACCAGAAATTGTGAGGTCTCTTACAGAACAAATGCACTGAACCCCAATTCCACCACTGCTTTCGTTATTATTGCCCCCACATCACTTGCCATAGGCTAGCTGGATGTCTTTGCAGTGCCCAGGCGCATAGACATTGTACCCTGCTGCCTCTCTCACTCCCTTATTGATCTGGTCTGACTGCCGGGGCAGGTCACATGACCCTAGACGCTCTGACCTCGGAACACGTGCATGGAGTGGCAAGGGATGTCTGTGCCCCACATTGCTTGTCTGTGCACCCACATTGCACACCCAGGACTTAACCCCAGCCTGCACCCCCATTGTACACCCAGGACTTACCTCAGCCAGCACCCCTATGCCATGCCACATCCCCCACATTGCACACCCAGGACATGAACCATCTCCCACATTGCACACAAAGGACATGCCCCAGAACCCACAGTGTACATTAAGGACTTACCCCAGACCGCTCCAATAGTTCTCCAATCTCCTAGTGTCTAGTGGTAGGCAGATGGATATCTATGCACTGCCCAAGCGTACAGACATCCTTTCATGCTGCCTCTCTTGATTTTTTTTGTCTAAGGAGCCAAGCAGACCTATGCCAGGTGTAGTGCTCCTTATGGCGTTAATATTTTTTAACGCTGATAGTTCTAGAATAGCCAATATTTCGGATTGAATGTACTAAGATTTTGCAGTTAAATCCCGCCACCATAAAAGCAATCTAAAACAAAGAAAATAAACTACACTTTTGCACAAATTATTGAATTTTGTCCAAAATAATAATTAATTGAATTTACATCTCACATTATAGATCTTAGCTTTAATATTATACTTTTTTTTTAAAAATGACCTCTGTCACAAATAAAAAAAGGAAGAAGATTTAATTTAGCTTGCTTTATTAAAAAAAAAAAATAGAAATCGTAAAAATGTAGTATTCAAGACGGTGGCATAGATGAACCAAACCTTTAACCCCAGTCCCATATTCTCAGATCTACTTCAGTCTGAAATGTCAGTGGTACACCCCAGGGCCCAGATAAATTATCTAGATAAATAGTTCCAGCATTTGAAAGCCCTACTGAGACTACATCTTCTTTGTGAAGGTCCGGAGGTCCTTGCTTTTGGTCAGGATGGCATTATCTTGGTGTGGAGCCAGTTGTATTACTATGTATGATTTATCCCAAGCCTGTCCAAGGAGATCTTCTGACATAGCTGGTATTTCAAAGTCCATAGCCTACTGTAAACCCGATCTACTGTCGGCAGGTATCGTGAAAGGCTTCTAAGGTACGGAAGTCCCTCCATGTGGGAGGTAGACCATCTTGCAAAAATTTCCCGCAGCGTTGGCAAGGGGCTTGGAACAGCTTGATATAACTTCTTAACCAGGTCTGCAACAAGACGGGGGGAGAAGAATTGAGATTATTATTACAAATCTTGCCCTTCCAAAATGTCCTCGTCCACCGTCACATCGAATAGCCAAGCCGAGGAACGACTCTCCTTGGCTCCAACCCAAAGCTAAGCACATGGAATTCACGGCAAAACCAAATGTTCTAACAAGGTCACAAGACAGACTACTTTAAGGCTTTGTCTGCAATTACACCTTTCCCAGGCTCAGCTACCTTTGAAAATCAGGATTCCATCTGCTAGACTATTTTATTGTCCACACAGGGAAACAGCTTAAACATACACAAAAAAAAAATTACAAACAAAATGCAGATTTTTCATGTTGATTGCACTATAAATAATACTCTATTCTGTGCAATATTTTTTTTTATAATATATAATGCAAGCCCCGAAAATGGCAAAAGATGTATCCAAGCTAATGAGGAATCCTCAAAGTGATCACATCAGAAAGAACAGGGCCTTTTTTTCAAATTTCTGTTTCTTCACGGCATGAGCCAAGCTCCTATTGAAAGTGATATGATAATCCCCAAACATGTGCAGCCTAATTACCTTTAAACAACCTGTTTTCTATCCTGCTAGCCCCCCTTTGTTGATGGGCACAGTTGTAAACTATACTGTATTTTTTTGTTTTGTTTTAATGAAGATGTCGTAATTTATGTATTTCTTTTGGCAAACCTCTAGTTAGGTAGATAGGCAGAAAATAACATCACTAGAAACAGGTTAAATATTATCTATACTATAACTAGTGATTTAAATTTTTAAAAAATTCCGTTAGCAGAATTGCCAGCAAATGTATCGATTAAGAGAAAAATGAACGTTGTACGACATGTATTGCACACCATCATGAGAGTTTGGAAGGAAGAAGAGGCAGTGTTGTATTTTGGTTGCTTTGGTGTTGCACCAGGCCTGATTCAACTCATGCAATCACCCCCCCCCCCCCCCAAACCTCATTTTCCACAGCACCATATTGCTCCTCGGTGGTTAAGGCACTGAGGGAGGATGATCACAAAAAAGTGGTAGTGCCGAGTCTGTTGTCGCCCCCCCCTTCCCCTCAGTCTGCTGCTGCCCCCCACTCCTGTATGCCGCCCTAGGCGCAAATCGAACCCTGACCATAGGCAGCAAGCATGGACATATACGGAGGCTAGTAACGGGTGACCAGTCTGGGAGGTCATTGGTTCAGACAAAACACCCTAGATTTAAAGGCACTTTTTTTTTGTGGATGACTACGACCGCGAACACATCGATAGGAACAGTTGGAGAAAACGTTTAAAAAGGCCTTTTTCCCCCCCGGCACTCTGATCTTTGATTAACGCAGATCACAAACATCTCGGGAGGATTTTATCTACGCCAGGGTTGTCTCTGCTAAATCCCAAACATCTCTATGTTTAATCCGGAGAAATGAGACAATGATATTAGGATTAGGTACGGGGGGGGGGAGAAAGAAAAATTGGACATAAAGTCAGAGGAAATCTTTATAGAGCTGGAATATTATTCTGTAATGCTTTATTTTCTCCTGTCAATATAAGGGAGGTGGAGCAGGGGGGGGGGATTGGGAGCGAGAGATTTGGCTATAGACTTGGATACAAATGTGTCTGTCTTCGGAGAGCTCTCTTCTCTGCAGTAGCGGTCAATATCTTCTTGTACATAACTCAAACACTTAACCAGATACGTGTTGGACCAGGGGAAGGAAAAACTAGATAGGCGCACATGATGAATCCAGATGCGAGTATTTAAATATTATTGCAGAATTTAGGTAATACCCGGAGTAACCTTATCAAACAACCTAGAGCAGGGATGTTAAAGTGCCACTAAACTTTTTTTTTTAGAAAAACAAGTGGAAAAAATGAATGAGCCTAGTTGGAGGATAAGCGGGTATGTACTGTTTAAAGGTACATGCCAGTTTGCCCTCTGACTGGCAGCCATAATGCTTCAGGGCTTCTGCTGTCGCCAAAATTGTCTCAGTGCTAGTGCAAGTCTCCTCTGTTGATCCCCCTTTAATAACGGAGGTCTCAGTGGCAGTGAGTGACCCCCGGACTCTGATCAAACGAGCACACAGAGTCGGCAGGCTCCTGACCAGCTCTTACTCACCTCTGAGGCAGAGCCAAAAGAATCCCGCGTGTACCTGTAGTGAAACGCGTGTCAGACCTGTTCCCTCCCATCTCCCTAGCAAGTTAACTTAACACTGTGTAACAGCCTTCTCAGACCTGTTCTCTCCCATCTCCCTAGCAAGTTAACGTAACACTATGTAACAGCCTTCTCAGACCTGTTCCCTCCCATCTCCCTAGCAAGGTAACTTAACACTATGTAACAGCCTTCTCAGACCTGTTCCCTCCCATCTCCCTAGCAAGTTAACTTAACACTGTGTAACAGCCTTCTCAGACCTGTTCCCTCCCATTTCCCTAGCAAGTTAACTTAACACTATGTAACAGCCTTCTCAGACCTGTTCTCTCCCATCTCCCTAGCAAGTTAACGTAACACTATGTAACAGCCTTCTCAGACCTGTTCCCTCCCATCTCCCTAGCAAGTTAACTTAACACTGTGTAACAGCCTTCTCACACATGTTCCCTCCCTCACTGCTGAGATTTAACCAACTAAAACAATTCAGAGGACTAAAATACAACTAAACTAAAACGGCATTTTAGTCAAAAGACTATGACTAAAACTAGATCAAAATCTGACGTCAAAATTAACACCGGTCTAGAGGTCGTCTTCAATTCCTAAGGAACTCTTAAAAGACCGCTGGAATTTACGAGAGATATTTTGAGGTTCAAATGACAAGATCTTTTTACAGATATTTTTAACTTCCGAGCCATGATGAGTAGTTCATGTTATTCACCTCGGTGCCGTCTGTCTAGCCAATGGCACATTTAAACCGCTACGAGATGAAAAAGAACGTTCTCTCGATTCTGCTGGTAATTAAGACGTAGCTGTGCTCAGCAAGCACCGTTGCTCAGCTGATAAGCAAAAGGGCCAAGATATTGACACGTTCATTGAGCGGCTGTCAGATGTTTAAGGTACAAGAACTCAGCTGGAGGTTCAGACAAATCAATCACAGAGCCCTCACCCTTGAGTTAACAAACCTAGCATATCCCAAACAACGGCAGGCAACGAAAGATTGTTTGCTAGACTGGGCTTACCATGAAGGATCGGACAACCACGTCCGGCATCTGTGGCAGCTGGTAATGTAGGAGGGCGGTGGTGGCATGGTCAGTAACCTGAAAGGAGAAACAATGGACAAGGTTTAAGTACGCCAACAATGGTTCAGGATAAGAAACAGCCTAAGCAACCTACAATAATGTCTACAAAAGGTCCAATCAAAGAAGAAAATATTGAAAAATAGGAAAAGAAACCCCAATTAAGAATAATGATCTTTTGTGAAGCCGTCAACTTAACTCCCATAAACCACCCATTTTAGGGAATAAAAAAAAGTGGTTAAAGACATGTCAGACTTGGCTTATTTTAACATCTGAGGGACTTGGTAAAGGCATGAAAGAAAAAAAATATGATTGCGGATTTCCAAGCTTCTGTAGTCATGGGACTTGGCAGAGGTCCTCAGCAAAAGAAGATCGCGAAAGGTAAGGGGTCGAGGAAAAAGGTTTGTATAGATTAAGTGTGCTTTGGAAATTGTGGACTTATAGGTTGAGATGAGCAGGCAGACGAGGGGGGAAAAAAAGAAAAAGCTGTCACCGACACCCACGCTCCGAAAAATTACTTGACATGTTAAAAGAAAAAAAAAAAAAAGTGTACAACTTCACATCTGGTGAAATCCAAGCCTTCAGGCGAATAAAAATAAATAAAACCCTAGCTGTCAATAGGAGAGACAGCCTTTATCCAAGCAAACAGATAAACAAGAACAAGCAACAAAAAAACGAAAAAAATGATCAATGTCAAACGTGGGGCGGAGGGAAAAAAATGTAAGCTTTCAAAACGGCGAGCGATGTCGAAACAAGAGAGAAAGTTGCTAGCAAGAAGAAATGAAAATAGAGCAGAAGGAAAAGTGGGAGGTACAGTGTTCAAACTAATGGAGTAAGGATATAGATCAATGGGCCCCAGAAACAGAGTAATAGGTTTATCATTGCGGTAGTCAGACACTGTCTACAGCTAAGACGTGTTCTTGAATTTTATATTTGGTTCAGAGCCTCGTCCGACGTCGCTGTGAGCCAAACTAAATTTTCTCCTGTTTCTTTTCTTTGTCTGCTTTCCGGAAATAATGCTGAATCTTTGAAACTGAAACAAGGGAAGATAGTTAACTCTGCGCTTTCGTCTTCTCCCAAACTCGGTGCTACAGGACGACCAGGTTCCACCCCCCCCCCCTCCCATTCTCGCAAACAAAGCAACGTTGAAAAGCTTATTGCGGATGCCCTGTTGGGTAGTGGACATGTCTACTGGTAATGGTCCACACATGACGGCAGGAGATTTCGAGCCGAGCTCCATAGGAAACAACATCAAAATAGATTGCTTGGGGAAATTCTTATTGGGGGGGGGAGTAAATACTCCAATTTTATGAAATTAAAAAAGTTTTACCAAACTAAAGTATCTGTCATGAAGAAAGAATAAATAATTTGGGCAGACTAAATGGGCCGAATGGTTCCTATCTACCGACACATTCAATATTTGGTGCAAATTAAACCATTTCAAGATAAGATATAGTCGTTGAATGGTGCTGTACACTTGCCTAGCTCTGTCACAAAATCAACCATTTGCTGCCTCTTTGGGGCATCCAACCCCCTTTAACGCATATGGACGTATATATACGTCCTGAAAAGCATGGTCCTTAAGGACCATGAGGACGTATATATACGTCCTCCATTTTCATGTAGTGTTGCGCTCCTCAGCGCAACACTACATGTCTGTAGCTACTCTCAGAGGCTGCTTCGGGTCCGAAGCAGCCTCTGAGAGTGCTTTCAGCCCCCCCTCGACCCCCCGCGCGCATACGATCACCGCGAATGTGATCGTATGCGCGTTAACACACATAGACAGTGAAAGCTGATCTATCGAGGCATCATGCAACACAATCTGTGCCCCCCTGGGCACCGCGATCACCCGGTGATCGTGGCTGTGTGCTGTTTCGGAGGAGCATGAAGAAGTGTTTTTTATGGCATATTTTCATCATATTTTATATTTTTTTAATAGTAAATGATATCATATGATGAAAATAATAGTATCAAATGAAAGCCCTATCTGTCCTTTAAAAAATGATATATAATTTGTGTGGGTGGACTGAACACAAAGAAAGAAATTCACAGTTCAGTAAACGTATGACAAAAATAATGGAATTCTCGTCTGTAAGGCACGTCAAATGCAGCATAGCACTCGGTCACTAAGGGGTTAAAGAAGCCCCACTGTCTGGCTAGAGCTGCCCCCTCTAGCCAAGGCCAGCTTATTTCTTGGCTCTGTAAGAAAATGGAACTGGCCTGACACAAACCCAAATGTCCCAAGTATGAAAAATAAAACACAGCATGTATTAATTCTAATGGCCATTTGATAGCGGAGACCTATCCCTCCACTGGTCCATATGTCTATCTGTTCAATGCACAAACATTTTCTCATTCACTCTCTTAAAGGGTCTCTATCATTTAAATATTGGTTTTACTGCGCATGTAGAGGATTAAAAAAAAAAGATTGAAAATTACCTATATATTGTGTTAGCAGAATTGCAAGCAAATGTCTGAATTAGGAGACAAAAGTATTTTAAATGCGTCTGTGTTGTCTCCAGTTTATGACATCACTTGTGGCTTGATATGCAAACGAGCTGCTTTTCAATGAGAACGGTGTAATTTGCCTATAAGGCCACAGGTGATGTCAAACAGGAGACTCCACCTATACATTTAAAATATTTTTTTCTCCTACATTAGTCATTTGCTTGCAATTTTACCAACACAAGATATAGAATTATTTTTTTTTAACATTTTGTACATTCACAGTAAAAACAATGTTTAGGTGATACAGTCCCTTTAAGTCTTGGTGGCTATCTCAGCCACAGAGGTCCATCCAGAGAACAGATATCCAATTAGCAGAGAAATGCTTGTCTCCGCTATTTGATTGGAGCCATTATCGTCATCCTCAGGAGTTTCTGAAAGGCCAGGAGGCCTTACTTAAAACTTTACCAAAGCCACAGCATGGGCTTGATTCATGAAAGAGGCAATTAAAAAGGTAATGTCAAACTTCTGGCCAAAGTCTCCCAAGTATGGCTGAATTTTTCCAACTTGGCTACATAGGCCTTCAATACCCCTCTTTCAATGATAAAGCCCCCGTGAGAAGATCTTTTAACGTACGTCTGGCCCATTAAACCGATGATGTGCTACCCTAACGATGAGCAGGGTAGCAAGAGATGGAGCAGGAGAAAGAGAAACAAGCATGGTTTGGTTGTAGCATTGTTCGCTCATTAGTCTGAACGAGGGTCTTCTGGGAAGAGCGGCTTTGTGAATGACCATGAAGCTCTTGCTCTGGTTGACCTTGAAGAAGACGTCGTCAATAGTCCGATCTATCTGGTTCATGAATGTATTCATTCTACAGCACCTTCGCCT
Organism: Pelodytes ibericus; assembly: GCA_036172795.1. Classification (NCBI taxonomy): domain Eukaryota; kingdom Metazoa; phylum Chordata; class Amphibia; order Anura; family Pelodytidae; genus Pelodytes; species Pelodytes ibericus. The sequence continues at coordinate 87,472,469 of CM069864.1, forward strand.
GCTCGCACGCGATTGATGGGAATACATTTTCATACATTACGTAGCAAAACTGTCTTTTGCTGGAGGGAAACCGCGGTCCCCTGTGCACCTGCCACCGTAGTTTTTGGAAAGCCATCAGCCACGTGGCCTTAACGACGTGAAAAACGCCAAGCAGAGCGGATAAGTTACACGCTTGTGGGAAATGTAACATTTGTTGAAGGATGTCTCTAGTGACCTCGACATCTCTCTGATCTGTCTAATGGAGATCAATAGAACGTTTCTCAATAACAGAATTACATTTGTAGGAGAGAAACTGTCCAGGGTCAAGATTTGGTTTGGAATAGAAAAAAATAAACAACCAATCACGGCTCTAATAATTACCACTTATTAATAACATGGTTATTATTACCCAATTAGCTAATTTTCTGCTGCAAGGTAGTTTGATGGAATGTGTAAATAGGTATGTTTATTACGGATCAGATTTGTTCATTACAGATTCAATCTGTTCCAAAATAAGTTCTTCCACCCAGTGGTGTATTTAGGTTTAGGCCTAACTAAACACGGCCCCAACCCTCATTTGTTACACCTCTTCTTCTCCAGGTTGCACCCCTTCCTCCTATAATGTCTCCACATCCCTTCCCACTGAGCCAGACTGCCCCCCACATCCCTGTCCACAGAACTAGACTGCCCCTACATCCCTTTCCACTGAGCGAGACTGCCCCTACATCCCTTTCCACTGAGCCAGACTGCCCCCCACATCCCTGTCCACAGAACTAGACTGCCCCTACATCCCTTCCCACTGAGCCAGGCTGCCCCCCACATCCCTGTCCACAGAACTAGACTGCCCCTACATCCCTTCCCACTGAGCCAGGCTGCCCCCCACATCCCTGTCCACAGAACTAGACTGCCCCCACATCCCTGTCCACAGAACTAGACTGCCCCTACATCCCTTCCCACTGAGCCAGACTGCCCCCCACATCCCTGTCCACAGAACTAGACTGCCCCCACATCCCTTTCCACAGAACTAGACTGCCCCTACATCCCTTTCCACAGAGCCAGACTGCCCCCCACATCCCTGTCCACAGAACTAGACTGCCCCTACATCCCTTTCCACTGAGCCAGACTGCCCCCACATCCCTGTCCACAGAACTAGACTGCCCCTACATCCCTTTCCACTGAGCGAGACTGCCCCCACATCCCTGTCCACAGAACCAGACTGCCCCCACATCCCTTTCCACAGAGCCAGGCTGCCCCCACATCCCTGTCCACAGAGCCAGACTGTCCCCACATACCTATCTACAGAGCCAGACTGTCCCCCCCATACCTATCCAAAGAGCCAGACTGTCCCACCCAAACCTATCCACAGAGCCAGACTGTCCCCCCCATACCTATCCAAAGAGCCAGACTGTCCCACCCAAACCTATCCACAGAGCCAGACTGTGCCCCCAAACCTATCCACAGAGCCTGACTGCCCCCACATCCCTGTCCACAGAACCAGACTGCCCCCACATCCCTGTCCACAGAGCCAGGCTGCCCCCACATCCCTTTCCACAGAGCCAGGCTGCCCCCACATCCCTTTCCACAGAGCCAGACTGTCCCCACATACCTATCTACAGAGCCAGACTGTCCCCACATACCTATCTACAGAGCCAGACTGTCCCCCCCATACCTATCCAAAGAGCCAGACTGTCCCACCCAAACCTATCCACAGAGCCAGACTGTGCCCCCAAACCTATCCACAGAGCCTGACTGCCCCCACATCCCTGTCCACAGAGCCAGATTGCCTCCATGTCCCTTTGCACAGCACCAAATTCTTTCCTGGAAATCTAGTGGGACCAGATCAGATGTCTGCGCATGAAGCTAAAGGTAATGAGGGAAGATGCACAACCAACAATGGTACTGCTGGCTCTGCTTCACCCCCTCCAGGTTCCTATTGCCCCCCACTTCCAGTCTGTCGGTCTAGACAGAAATACAACACTGGTTTGAGTGCTAAAGTTATACCATAACCATACCATAGCGCAATATGTTTTATATCAACATGAGAAAGCTTAGTGTCAGTAGTTGGCAGGCTATTTAGTCCTGTATAGCTACAGAAGATTTATTTCACAGACTCTATAATGAAGCCCCCCCATTGGGCCATACCTGGTCAGATGACCATCAGCGTGCAATAGACGGATAAAGGTTTAATCATTGCTATTGGTTCCAGTAAGCCCACTTTGTTTCGGAAGTCTCACAGAGAATTCCAGGCCACGACGATTTGGGGCTACTGCTTCATATGACAGGCAATGCTGATTGGTGTGTGGCATCGGTGACAGGCAGCGCTATTGATGTGCGCACAAACACCAATGACCAAGAGAGCCGGCAGCTGGACCACCTCTCCCTGCCATTATGAAGCAATGCTCCGTCAAATGACAGCTCCCTAGTGTTGGCTTTTGCCAAGACTACTGCTGTATTGGTGCACCATTTCAAATCGATCCTCTGCCTCGTGGAGAGAAACATTTAGGGTTCAGTCAGTCCTTTTTTAAGAAGTCAAATTGTGTACTTACAATTCAGGCTTTCCTTGCAAAATGAATGCAAGAAAACCTACATCTTCGTCTTGGCCAGTCCAGCTTGCAAATGGTTAACACGGTATCGGATTCCTAAAATCAGGCCACCTTCTCCAAATGGCCTATTCGTCGGCATCTGAAGCCTTTGTTTGGCTTTTTTTTTTTGAAGCTCTGCGTGATACAGACGGTTCTGTTTACTTGTCCATATCATCTATTCAATACTCAGCCAGCTACCTGGAGTTCTTCATAAGAATGAACATGCACACTTCTTGACTTCTATTCTCCGACGAAGCATAGATAGGTAGTGTTGCCAAGTCGAAGAGCAAAGGCAGGGGGTTGGGAGATGGATGGGCTTCTCTAAAAAAACAGTCAATTTACTGGTAAAAGTTTAAATGCCACGCAAGAAAAAAAGAAAGAGAATGAGTATACGCTTTCCCACTGTCAATAGGAAACCTTCTTCCACCCCCTTCTTATTTCTATTGTTGCAGATACCCTTTGAGAGCAACCTGCTCTTTGTATTCAGCTTCTACTGTAAGAGACAATGCCCATCTGAGTTACGATGGCTTGGTACAAAGGGATACTGCGAGGGCAAAGGTTTGGCTTCCTGGGATGGAGGTCATGACCGCACCAGAGGGCGTCCAGTAATGTGTAGGCTACAAATTAATAGTCATAGGACTGGCTTTGTACCCCTCTCAAACTCTCCATCAGGAGACCAGCTGGAAAAGAGCACTTATATTAGCAATATTGGGCACAGTATAAATCAGGTCATATACTCTTCTCTCTGCACCCAGGTACTGAGCTAGGATTGCCAGACGAGGGTCTCCCAAAACATTTTTTTTGGGAGTCTCCAACTCTAACCCTAGAGATACAAGTATTTACAGGGCACTTCTACGCAGAGGTTCAGGATGAGGGGCAAGGAAAGCAAGTACAAAGTTATACATCAGCAACTCCTAAATTTCTTTATTATATACAAATATATGGAGGCCCCTTCCCTTAAACCACCAGATTCCTCCTTGAAGACGACGCTGGCGTTCTCCTAATCCTTTGTTTCATACCTTACCAAGTTAGTGATGTAATCGACGCGGCAATCGTTTGACTAGAATATATTTTCACTGAGGTGTTGTACACTGTATGGTTTATTTCTTGGATGTGTGTAAATTTTGGATTGCTATTTTTTGTGTGTATGTATTTTTCAGTTTTTTTTTTAATGAATTGCTAATAAAATTATTTGTATCTCTGCTGTGTCACTCTTTATATATTTGGATGATGTCTCTGATGGTTTAAACTTTAAGGGAAGGGGCCTATTGTTGTTTAACATTTTTGGGATCCTAACAGCCTATAACCCGTAATATTAACTCGAGTCCTTTAGAGGGCAGGCCCTGGAGCAACCAGGTCCGGGCAAAAAACAAAATGTGTTTGCCCACCGCATCCCATCAATGTGGGATTGATATTGAAGGCATTAATTGCCCTGATGTTGAACGGGTTGTAGAGAAACCTTTTACAGAACCAATAAGTCACAAGCTTTTTGGTGGACACAGACACATCACACTCAAAGTTCCGTGGCATCACCTAAGCACACTTCCTGACGGAGTACACAGTCCGATGTTCCAAGATCTGCCAAGTAGGAAGTGACATCACCTTGCCTATTCTCGACCACACCTGTAGCACATCATTGTAAAACTTTTGCCAACCACTTAGAGAAAAAGAAATGCCAATAAAATAGGATCCAGAAGATTGAAATCTCTCATGAACCAACTAATATTTTTTTTTAACAAGGTTAATAATAAAATGTGATTATTTCCAGATTCAATTTTTTTTCTAGTTTTTTTTTTTTTGTGCTTGATAAAGCAGTTTCCTGTACTGTGATCGCATCAGAAAATGCATTTAAAAAGCTACCTCTCGCTCCCAGTCACCCACCTACAGACAATTCACTGTTAAACGCTATATCTTGGAAAGCAAGGAAGAGAGCTACTTGTGAAAGCTAAGCATTGCAAAATCCCTCTGGCTAGCTCGCTCTGCAACACACAAACTTCGCTAATAAGGTAGCCTTTGCTGATGCAGCTCATACGGAGAAAATGAAAAGCACAATGAATTCATCTTGGCTCTGCCTGGCGAGACCGGAGGGTAGAGTTCTCCCCCAATTTAAAAAAATGTATATATATATAAAAAAAAAAAAAATCTCAAGGAGGTCTGTATGGAGCAGCTCTCGATCGTCTAGTTCTCTGACAGCTGTGCCGGCTTTGCAAGGCGAGAGCTGGTTAAATGCCGAGTGTTAGCGTAACAATTATCGCGGTGGGAGTTTGCTGCTGAAAAGGTGGAGGGAAAGGGGGGGGGGGGGGTCAGCAGTTGAGCAGCCCCGACACATCCCAGGAGGAAGATAAGCCTGTCCGTCACTGCTCACAGACCACTGCAACTCGATAGAAGGGCCAACAAGTACTACATTCGATGGCTAACGAGTAATTTTACACGACTCCGAGCCAATGTAAACTCGTCAACTAGTGGAAGCGTTAATTACACACAAGATACCCCCCCCCCCCCCCTTTCAGTAATTAAATCGACGTTGTATCGACAGAGAATTATTAAGGTTAATTCAGTAGTGTTTGTCTTACTGCTACCTGCCAAACCAAAGCAAATGAATTATAATTATTCTGATCTGTCTCCGAGGGGCAGCAAGGGCAAAGCAAGGATCTTCCTGTAACCCTTCTCCTGCTACAGCAAGAGCTGTTTTTTCCAGCTGCATTGAAGGGCTGAGAATGCCCCTTAATACTCTCTTTAAATTTAAGGGACCAATGCAACAGACTGCATTAAAGGGACAAAACCTTGTGTATTCTGTGAATGTAAAGAATAATAAAGTATGAAAAAGAATCTATACATTGTGTTAGCAGCATGGCAAGTAAAGTGATAATAAAAATATGTTTTAAATGTGTCTGCAGTTTCGCCGGCCTATGACCTCACCTGGTGTAATTTGCATATCAAGCCACAGGTGATGTCATAAATAGGAGACACAGCAGACACATTTAAACATATATTTCTCTTATTTTATGCATTTGCTTGCAATTCTGCCAACACAATGTATAGATCATGTTTTTTTTATTCTCTGCATCCACAGAATAAGCAATATATAGGTTGGCAGAGTTCCCTTTAAGGCATCGTAGACAAAAGCTTACCAACAAATATAGGTATCAGATCTGAAAGTGGGAACAAGACATTGTCTACAAACATAATCTCTGCAGCAAGGGAGGAGACTCAACTAGAAGTTAAGTGTTTCAAACTTACTTTAAAGGGACACTACCCCTTACATAAGATATAACTAGATAACCTGGTCATTTAAAACAAATATGCCACTGGTTGTTTTTTTTACATGATTGAATTAATTGCATATAAAGGAAAAAATGAAATTAGATTTTTATCTCCTGGCTCCATTTTGTGATTATTTCCCATGATGGATCATTGTCCAAAATCTTCCAGCCAGTCTCACTTTGCAATTGTTGCCAAAGCCTGCATGATGATGTCATAAGATACTCCCCTGCTCTCTTACTGGCTCCTGTGTATCATAGTGGGCAGGACGAGGTAGCTGCGTACAACTTTTTTTTTTACCTGCCTTACAACACAAAGAGAGGATATTAACCTGACCAAACAGGATCATAACCCTGCCCCCTTGTGATGTAATAGTTACATTACCCTCCCCTTCAATGCAAGTCTATGATTTAAAGACTGCATTCTGTGTCCCCAGCCCCAAAGTGACATACTAGTGAAGTAAAGTCACTAGGGGGTGGCACCCAAAAACACTATATGTCACAAAATGGCAGCGCCCAGTCACACTTGTTTAGTTACATATTTTATTAAATACAGTCACATAAGAAAACCAAAAGACATACCTGAAATACAAAATGACACAACAATACAAAATAACACAAAAAAAACTTTCATTTTTTGGTGGGAGTGTCCCTTTAATATCTAAAGAATGGTACATCACATTAAAAAACAACAACAGCATTTTATTCACACAATTATTCATTTCAATTTATATGCCTATAACCCCTCCTTAAAGGTGAACAATATATATAGAAAGCGAGCCTGGGCATTAAGAAAAGGGTCTTACCTTTTGGAAGACTTGGTAACTGGATTTTGACCATATGTCCAGCTGTAGAAACAAAACCGCAAAGTGTATCAGCAAAACTCCCACAATGAGCACAAATATTTCCAAACATTAGTAAATATTGATAACTGAAGAAAAAATAAAAAAAAAATCAATAAAATCGGCAGACTCTGGAAGCTGCAGGTTACAACAGTCCTGGGATTTTCTTTTATTCTCTCTAATGAAAGCAATCCTTGTTTTCCGGGTAAATCAATAAAAGAGAGCTTGTTAGGATCCCCCACTATTTACTAAAGGGCCCTCTGTATTTATAGTGTGAGACTCACTGCAGGATCAGTGAGTGAAGGTCAGGATGTGCCTGAATGGGGAGCTTGGTAGGCATGTATGATTAAGTGTTGGTTTAGACGCAAAACGCGTTGGGTATCACTTTAGCCCATGGATGTTTCATACGTCTTCCATTTTGAAATGGCTTGTATTATTGCCCCATATTAGACTCAATGTAATGCACTTTGTGCATCTTTCGATGAAGGGTCGAATGGTACTTTGAACTAGGGGAACCAGCTATCCCCTTTACCCTGTAACGCTCCAAAAACAAAATCAACATAAAACAGACCGGGCACCAAGACACCCCAAGTCTCCCAGGACAGGACACCATACAAAATATATTCGTAAACATACAAAGCTGGTAATAATGCACAAGTATAGAAAAAGCAGATAGAAAAGTAGCCCAGGAGGAATTAACAGGGAAAGTATGAAATCATTTCCTTTTAATTCCTATATATTGAAAACAAGCAGCAGTAATCCCGGGGCTGAACAAGACAGTAACCCCTTAAGGAGCAGAGCTTTTGGGGGGATTTTTTGTTGTGTGTGTGTTATTACTTTGGATCATCTAGTGTACTCATCCTAACTATATATTGTTTTTTAAGGCAGGGTTGACAAACTTAACTGAGTTTTAAGAGCCAGCAAAAAAAATCTAGAAGCCAGACAATGGCACATACACAAAACAGTCAGTCACATACGCACCCACATACAGTCAGTCACATACATACATACAGTCAGTCAAATAAACACATACATACAGTCAGTCACATACACACACACACAGTCAGTCAAATAAACACATACATACAGTCAGTCACATACACACACAGTCAGTCACATACACACACACAGTCACACACACATACAGTCACATACACATACAGTCACATACACACACACACACAGTCAGTCAGTCACATACACACACACAGTCACATACACATACAGTCAGAAAATCTCAGAGAACCCGGCCACCAGTTCTAATTTCCTGGTCGCCATGGTGACCTCTTGCCCAGGGTTCGTCGACTTTCATTTGATGCCATATATATCCTTAAAAACCAGAATTTTATTTTATTTGTTCTCTTTAAATGGCCAGGTTCCAGGTTTACATCCATGATATGCTGGGACCGTCATCATCTGACTTTAAGGCATTTAAAAGGCTCTTTTTTTCCCCCACCCCTCTCAATTTATTTCTGCAAAGGTGGTAACTAGTGATTGTATAAAGGGGAAATTTGGAAGGGAGGGCACATTTGAGAGGCAGGCAGGTGGGGTGGGTGGTACTACTTTCTATGGCGATTAAAAGTAAAAAAAAAAAAAAAAAAAAATGCACAAATGCAAAATTACATTGAGACTTCCCTTCCCAAATTGCAAAACTTCTGCAAGCACCAGTACTCCTGCACCCCTCCTTCTCATTTACTAACAGATAGGGGACAAGATGCCGTTTTTGTGAAGGTCGTCAGAATGATTTCAAAGTGGATAGCGAATCGCGGTCTTTCTTTGCATCTCATATCAAACAGGGATTGTGCCAGCCCCCATTATAGAAATCAGATTCCACCCCCTCCCCGGCCGTTGCGCCCCCTCCCAGACTCGTACCGTGCTTGCCTTTGAAGTGGTAGGGAAGCAGGGATCAGAAATTACCCCAGAGACGGCTCTGGTGATCTTTGAAGCTTGTCTTTGATAGCTTTGTGCTTTTTTTTTTTTTTCTCCAGCGCTTGCTGAGGTTGGGATGATTTGAGCAGCTTTTCCCTTGCCGATGTGGGGTAATTAATGAAGCAGTAGTGTTAACAGACACTGGGGTTGCTTAACAAGACAATTCAATGAGCACGCTTAGCTCTCTCTAACTGCTACACGAGAAGGAGATGGTGTAGCTGTTACCTTCAATGTGCTACAGAACCCAGGAGACAAAAAGGGATCTGTCCCCTAGCAGCGGAGATGCCGATTAGATGTGCAAATTGGGGGCCAAACACCGATAACTTCAACCCTGTGTACTTACCCAAACCTTCTCTCTGATGCAAGAGGTTCTGGGAACGAGACAAATGAAGTGCTGAGCAGTTTAAAGGCACTGTATCATCTAAACATTGTTATTACTGTGCATGTAGGGGATAAAATCTCTAAGATCTATACATTGTGTTAGGAGAATTGCAAGCAAATGCCTAAATTCCGAGAAAAAGGGGGCTGGGGAGTCTCCTGCTTATGACATCACCTGTGGCACGGTAGGTAAATGAACTGGTTTTCAATGGGAAATGTGTAATTTGCATATCAGGCCACAGGTGATGTCATAATCCGGAGACTCCACAGACACATTTTATTCCTAATTTAGGCATTTTGCTTGCAGTTTTGCTAACAAAATGTATAGATCATTTTCAATATTGTTTTATTCTCTACAGTCACAGTAAAAGCAATGTTTAGGTGATACAGTCCCTTTTTAAGGTAAAATGCACCAAATTACAAACAAAAAAAAACTATTTCAGCAGCTATTAAAGTGATTTTTTTTTTGCAAGTGTTAACCCTCCTGCCTTGCGTCTTAGTAATTTCAGTTTAAGAAGTGTTTGATACATCCCAGGAACCCTAAAATCCCTGTTCCTAGCTCCTTGAACATGTCCCTAGCCCCTAAAGATCACCAGGCTCGCTCCTAAAGTCTACAAATATTTGTCAACATCTGAATTTAACGGAGAACGGTTGTCAAAAAATAAGTTAAACTGAAAGATGGCATCAAGTGTTCAATAAAGTAGCTTACTGAGCCCTCTGTGTCTGTATAGCTCTATCAGGAGGCTGACATTTTGTTCAGAATCTTGGTCAGAGGAAGAAAGATCTGACCCGAGTCATCTGCCTCCTGGTAGAGCTATATGGAGCAAAGATGGCTCAATAAGGTGCTTTATTCGTACTCTTTCATTAAGGCATTTCTATATAAAATGCCTACACTTAATGCAATCTTTCAGTTAATTTTTTGCAGACAGTTCTCCTTTAACCATCCCATGGGCAGAGTGGAGGGCTTTTGGGGCAGAGTGTAGGGCTTTTGGGGCAGAGTGGAGGGCTTTTGGGGCAGAGTGGAGGGCTTTTGGGGCAGAGTGGAGGGCTTTTGGGGCAGGGTGGAGGGCTTTTGGGGCAGGGTGGAGGGCTTTTGGGGCAGGGTGGAGGGCTTTTGGGGCAGAGTGGAGGGCTTTTGGGGCAGGGTCCCAGTTTACTCTGGGAGATTATACGTCTGATTTGCAGTCCTATTACTTGCTCTAGTTGTCCCCATCAGAGGTATAATAAAGTTTATTTTAAGACTAATTCACCTACTTTAAGGCTATCTGGGAATTTTTTAGACCAGGATTGTCTGATCCTGCAACATCCCTACGGAACATGTCCAGCGCATTTTACACCCCCGCCCCCCCCCCCCCCCCTCCCCCCTCCCCGGTGATATAGCTTAAACTTTCGGGAACACAGTGGCACCTAAACAATTTTTTTAAAAATGAGCACACTGCGGGGATTTAGCCTAATACAAAATTCATGCAGCATGCCTTTAAATCGAGCGCGTGCAGAGGGGAAACAGTTGCATGCTAATCGCGCCTCTTCCAGCGCTCGCCTCTCATTAGAATGTGGCCTTTGGGTTGAATAGAGCATTTCGGCCGGCTGTAATCAGCCACTGAACCTGACTCTCATATTAATGCAATTCCGATAAAAACCAGGGGAGGAGGGGACAACAGGGGGTGCGAATGTGACCGGTTAAACCCGTGTGACCCCTGGGCGGAGTACGGGTTAAGCTCCGGTGACTGCAGAGTTCGCAGAGTCAAATCTGTATGTTAACCCCTTTCTCACCGCCCCCCCCCCCCCCGTATTAACCAAGCTAATAACCGAGTCAGAGCCACACCGAATCGTAAGGAGGGTCCGTCACTCACCTTGCCGTCGTCTGTATAGACGTTCTCGGTGTAACCTTTCACGATGGTGCGGTCTATGAAGAGGCTCCGCATCACCACGATGACCTTTAACACCTTGCCGAGGGTCACCTGTGAGACGAGAACAGTCATTTAACGGTGTCAAAGAGAGCACACGACCTCACGCTCCTAACGCACATTATTCATTTGCTCACCAGATAAGCTGTAACCTTTACACATGAGAAACAGCTTTAGCATATTTACAAAATGCATCATAATTTACAAGAAAAAAGGTCACCGGGATACGCTGCTTGGCTTTTTGGGTCAAGAATTTGGCACTCGGTTTTGCAGTATTGGGAAAGAAGCACATTGTGATCATGGGTTATCTCCTATGTTCGTGGGGTAGCTCTATGGGAGCCCCTTGATTGGTTAGAAACATAGAATGTATCGGCAGAGAAGAACCATTTGGTCCATCTAGTCTGCCCAATGTTCTAAATACTTTTATTAGTCCCCAGTTCCCTATCTTATATCTAGGATAGCCTTGTGCCTATCCCTCGCATGCTTAAACTCCTTCACTGTATTAACCTCTACCACTTCTACTGGAAGGCTATTCCATGCATCCACTACCCTCTCAGTAAAGTAATACTTTCATTAATCCCTGGCCTTATCTTATATCTAGGATAGCCTTATACCTATCCCACGCATGATTAAACTCCTTCACTGTATTAACCTCTACCACTTCTACTGGAAGACTATTCCATGCATCCACTGCCCTCTCAGTAAAGTAATACTTTCATTAGTCCCTGGCCTTATCTTATATCTAGGATAGCCTTATACCTATCCCACGCATGCTTAAACTCCTTCACTGTATTAACCTCTATCACTTCTACTGGAAGGCTATTCCATGCATCCACTACCCTCTCAGTAAAGTAATACTTTCATTAGTCCCTGACCTTATCTTATATCTAGGATAGCCTTATACCTACCCACACATGCTTAAACTCCTTCACTGTATTAACCTCTATCACTTCTACTGGAAGACTATTCCATGCATCCACTACCCTCTCAGTAATGTAATACTTTCATTAGTCCCTGGCCTTATCTTATATCTAGGATAGCCTTATACCTATCCCACGCATGCTTAAACTCCTTCACTGTGTTTACCTCTACCACTTCTACTGGAAGGCTATTCCATACATCCACTACCCTCTCAGTAAAGTAATACTTTCATTAGTCCCTGACCTTATCTTATATCTTGGATAGCCTTATACCTATCCCACGCATGCTTAAACTCCTTCACTGTGTTTACCTCTACCACTTCTACTGGAAGACTATTCCATACATCCACTACCCTCTCAGTAATGTAATACTTTCATTAGTCCCTGACCTTATCTTATATCTAGGATAGCCTTATACCTATCCCACGCATGCTTAAACTCCTTCACTGTATTAACCTCTACCACTTCTACTGGAAGACTATTCCATGCATCCACTACCCTCTCAGTAAAGTAATACTTGCATTAGTCCCTGGCCTTATCTTATATCTAGGATAGCCTTGTGCCTATCCCACGCATGCTTAAACTCCTTCACTGTATTAACCTCTACCACTTCTACTGGAAGGCTATTCCATACATTCACTACCCTCTCAGTAAAGTAATACTTTCATTAGTCCCTGGCCTTATCTTATATCTAGGATAGCCTTGTGCCTATCCCACGCATGCTTAAACTCCTTCACTGTATTAACCTCTACCACTTCTACTGGAAGGCTATTCCATACATTCACTACCCTCTCAGTAAAGTAATACTTTCATTAGTTCCTGGCCTTATCTTATATCTAGGATAGCCTTATACCTATCCCATGCATGCTTAAACTCCTTCACTGTATTAACCTCTACCACTTCTACTGGAAGACTATTCCATGTATCCACTACCCTCTCAGTAATGTAATACTTTCATTAGTCCCTGGCCTTATCTTATATCTAGGATAGCCTTATACCTATCCCACGCATGCTTAAACTCCTTCACTGTGTTTACCTCTACCACTTCTACTGGAAGGCTATTCCATACATCCACTACCCTCTCAGTAAAGTAATACTTTCATTAGTCCCTGACCTTATCTTATATCTTGGATAGCCTTATACCTATCCCACGCATGCTTAAACTCCTTCACTGTGTTTACCTCTACCACTTCTACTGGAAGACTATTCCATACATCCACTACCCTCTCAGTAATGTAATACTTTCATTAGTCCCTGACCTTATCTTATATCTAGGATAGCCTTATACCTATCCCACGCATGCTTAAACTCCTTCACTGTATTAACCTCTACCACTTCTACTGGAAGACTATTCCATGCATCCACTACCCTCTCAGTAAGGTAATACTTGCATTAGTCCCTGGCCTTATCTTATATCTAGGATAGCCTTGTGCCTATCCCACGCATGCTTAAACTCCTTCACTGTATTAACCTCTACCACTTCTACTGGAAGGCTATTCCATACATTCACTACCCTCTCAGTAAAGTAATACTTTCATTAGTCCCTGGCCTTATCTTATATCTAGGATAGCCTTGTGCCTATCCCACGCATGCTTAAACTCCTTCACTGTATTAACCTCTACCACTTCTACTGGAAGGCTATTCCATACATTCACTACCCTCTCAGTAAAGTAATACTTTCATTAGTTCCTGGCCTTATCTTATATCTAGGATAGCCTTATACCTATCCCATGCATGCTTAAACTCCTTCACTGTATTAACCTCTACCACTTCTACTGGAAGACTATTCCATGTATCCACTACCCTCTCAGTAATGTAATACTTTCATTAGTCCCTGGCCTTATCTTATATCTAGGATAGCCTTATACCTATCCCACGCATGCTTAAACTCCTTCACTGTGTTTACCTCTACCACTTCTACTGGAAGGCTATTCCATACATCCACTACCCTCTCAGTAAAGTAATACTTTCATTAGTCCCTGACCTTATCTTATATCTTGGATAGCCTTATACCTATCCCACGCATGCTTAAACTCCTTCACTGTGTTTACCTCTACCACTTCTACTGGAAGACTATTCCATACATCCACTACCCTCTCAGTAATGTAATACTTTCATTAGTCCCTGACCTTATCTTATATCTAGGATAGCCTTATACCTATCCCACGCATGCTTAAACTCCTTCACTGTATTAACCTCTACCACTTCTACTGGAAGACTATTCCATGCATCCACTACCCTCTCAGTAAAGTAATACTTGCATTAGTCCCTGGCCTTATCTTATATCTAGGATAGCCTTGTGCCTATCCCACGCATGCTTAAACTCCTTCACTGTATTAACCTCTACCACTTCTACTGGAAGGCTATTCCATACATTCACTACCCTCTCAGTAAAGTAATACTTTCATTAGTTCCTGGCCTATATCTAGGATAGCCTTATACCTATCCCACGCATGCTTAAACTCCTTCACTATATTAACCTCTACCACTTCTACTGGAAGACTATTCCATACATCCACTACCCTCTCAGTAAAGTAATACTTTCATTAGTCCCTGGCCTTATCTTATATCTAGGATAGCCTTGTGCCTATCCCACGCATGCTTAAACTCCTTCACTGTATTAACCTCTACCACTTCTACTGGAAGACTATTCCATACATCCACTAGCCTCTCAGGGTAAGTTATACTTCCTGATATTACTTTTAAATCGTTGCCCCTCTAATTTAAGACTATGTCCTCTAGTTGTGGTAGTTTTTCTTCTTTTAAATATACTCACTTCCTTTACTGTGTTGATTCCCTTTATGTATTTAAATGTTTCTATCATTTCCCCCCTGTTACGTCTTTCCTCCAAGCTATACATGTTAAGATGCTTTTACCTTTCCTGGTACCCAAGGGATGTTGTATTACAAGAAGGGTATTGATCCCAAAATCTGTTGACTGTTTTGACACATTCTTTTCCCCGTGGCTGGTAGCATGATTTGTAGTACATGGTACAAACCGAGACCCTCATATTAAGAACCCAAATCAGACCCCGGACAGACAGAAGAGACAATGCCGACCATAAAGCCACTTTTACCAACACATTTCTTGACAGATTGACGCAGAAGGAGTGGTGTAAAGTGTGTTTTTTTTAAACTTTTCTTTCTATTAAAGAATCAAAGCTTAAAAAACCCCAAAACACTTTAGTGCCTACATAAAGTGGCTTCAAACAGATTTTTAGATGACCTTTCTGGGGAAAAGTTTGAAAGTGGAGCAATCGGCATGGAAAGCAATGGAATATATCAGCAGACTTGATCTTTATGAGTAACCTGTACTGTGTTTTCTCTTAGTTTGATTCGGGAATGACAAAAAAAAAACAACCAAAAACTGGAGGAAAATAAGGGACTTCTATTTAATTAAAAGATTGCATCAAGTGTGGGCAATTAAATAGAAATGATTTAAGGTAAAAATACAATTAAAGTAAATTATTGAGACTTATCTTTTTTTTTTTTTTTTGCTCCATACAGATCTATCAGAGGGCTGACATGTTGTTTAGAATCTTGGGAAAGTTTGAGCCATCTCACCCAAGATTCCAAACAACATGTCCGCCCCCTTAGCTATACTGAGCAAAGATACTTTATTTGTATTTTTTACATTAAAGCATTTCTATATAAAATGCCTTTTTTATTTATTTTTTTTTGACACTCAGAGTACGTTACTATATTGGGATCGAACTTCCCTCCTTTATTCTGCACATCCTCGTGTCATTCATATTTACCCTTTCAAACAGAATTATCCCCCCTATAAAAACTTATGAGACTAATGTTTGACAAAAAAAAAAAATGCCTACACTTGATGGCATCTTTCAATTAGACAGGATTTATTTTTTTGCTATAGTTGTCCTTTAAACAATAAACCTAGGTATGGTCATGGCAAAGGGTCAGTTTATGTAAGAATTGAATGATACGAATCAACGATGGACATTACAACCCTGTAGTGTTATTTGACATTGACAGCTATAAGAGAGTCTTATCTCCACTGAGGTCTAGGTTTTATGGGACCACAAGTTCACTTTATGGTCTGTCCATCTGACAGATCAAACGACCAACTAAGTTCCAACGCATGATGGATATTTATATTCTGTTCAAGTCGATGAGATTGGCAAACGGATAAAGGGTTTTTATCCTAGAAGACTAATGGAATGAGCAGCTTGGCACCAGACACGATTACTCCACTGGTACAACTCGATGCCCAAGTGTGCTTTGTTGCTGTGCCAGTGACGACGCTTGGGGTCTGCCTCGGGTCAATAGCAGAATGCCCGGCCACCGAACAAGCTTTGGCACAAAGTATGCCCAGATGGCAGACTGAAACGCTCCGTCCGTGCTGCTAAACTGGTCTTGAAAAGTATTTGGGATTCATTTAGCAAACTCCGCGTAATGTTCACTCTTGCCAAAAAAACAACCTTCTGTTGGCACCCAGATCAGCGTAATGACAGAAGGCATTTTCGAGTCTTCTCCATCTTTGAGATACTTTCTGAAGAAATTTTTGGAGAAGAGGGGGGAAAAACCCCCACAAGTAGGTGACCTTGGCATACAGCAGTCCTAGATAAACAGAATATTTTATGGAAAACTAGGATAACCGTTCAACAAACGGAGGTCAAGTATGCCGATCTTCGTAATATTTACAATTTTTGTTGTAATGCTATAAACTGCGACTGAGGTCGGCTATCATAGTTGACCTTCAAACACAGTTTAAAAAAAACAAATAAATTGGACAGTCACCGGAAAAAATAAATAGGTCTTGTTCCTCTGTATCAGCTGCCCTAAAAGATTACAATGAAGCCACAGGTGAGTGGTGCTTCATGAGTCGAAAAAAAACCAACACATTAACCTTATCTCAAGCCAGGTGAGCCTCATTAACTTACATTTCAATATTTTTTGTATCTTATCTATGAAGATTTATGCTGTATTTGTATAAAAATGCAGACATGTTGTCCAGAATCTTGACCCTAGATGAGGGAAGCTCTGACTGAAGACCACACCCGCCGTCTGATAGCGCTGTGCAAGCAAAGAGGTCTCACTACTTGTGCTTTTTCAACAACTGTAGGAAAAACAATTAGATTCCATCAAACGTAGGCATTTTTAAAATAAATGCTATAATCAGGTGAGAGAATACACCATACTGTGCTTTCTTTTGCCTATTAAGCTACATCAGGGGGTAGACATCTTGGGTCAGATCAAAGAAACTTTGACCCAAAATTCTAAACAACATGTCATCCTCCTGAAAGAGCTCTATGGCGCAAAGAGGGGTTATTAGGGACCTTTATTTATATATTTTCATTAAAACAGTTGTAGTTAAATATGTCTAAACTTTACGAGATCTTTCGATTAAATCGAAGAACATTTTTGGCTCCCTTTAAAGATCGATATGTAGTATCATAAAAGACCTATACCAGCACATTAGCCTTCAACGAGCGCTACTCCGCATCCTAGCCATTACCAAAAACTCCTCCTGTCCCCAAATTAAATCCCAATGCAGGCAGAGCACGCAGGTGGGAAAGGGACTGCTTGTACCTTGCCGTCAAGACTGCTAATACATCGTGACACTGCCTTGGCAGAGGAGGCAATGAGATGACACACTGGTACTGTGAAAACCCAGGCAGATCAGTGTAGCAGGTAAACTTTCCAACATTTCGCACAAAGGAAAATTTATGAAATATAGATGCTTCAAAACCATTGCTCCGCCCTGGCCTCACGTTACAGGTCCCCGAACAAAATCTTCCTAGTCGCGCTTCGTACTTGGATCTGCTGGTCATGAAAACAATTATCCATCTTATGTCCCCTTTCAATACGCATCAGTCAAACTGGCCTGGGAGACATACACCAAAGTCCGTAAGTCAAGCTCCCCATTATTTGTAGAGCGCGATGAGGTTTAACCTACTAAAGAGTAGGGAAAAGGTGGTTTCACTGCACGAGACGCTCAAATGGTTAAGACACGAACACAACTGGCTTGCTCGCTATAGGGTGGATGGTACACCGCACTCGTTGGGTATCTCGGTTGTGAGGGGGTTAAACTGGAGGGTTGAAATTAACGATGCCAGCAGAAAATCCAGGAAATGCTGGTATTAACCGGGGGACTCACCCCGTGCAGGAGCACACTATATTCATTATGTTTTTCTACTACAAAGCTATGAATTTCAAGAGCTCGTCATCCTTGGGGGAACGCTCTAGATCCTTATTAATAAGGAAACAATATCCTCATTGCCTGGAACTCACCTGATTCCCAGTACAGACCCCCCCCCATCCCCCTCCAATCTGCTAATCAGAGTAGCATCCATTGACAACAATTTGCTTCCTTGTTTTATAAAAGGTTTATGCACAATGGTACCCGACAAAAAGAAATATCTCGGATATAATAGAGAACTTCTGTCATTTTACCAGGTAACTGGTGAGTTTATTTATATCTTTAAGTACTTTTAGTCATTCTAACCTAGCAATGAGTAGCCAGAAGACTGTTACTCGTAATTTATGGAGTTTCTTGCAAGATCGCTCCAAGAACTAACAAACCATCTGGAGAATCTGTCAATTGGAGGTCACATTCCTGACATGACCAAGTCATCTTTACATCGTTCCAAAGTGTGTTTTTCCCAGACCATACTTGAAAATGAATTCTGAATATATTCTCCCAGGTGAAAACACTATACTACTAAAATTATAATAATAAATGCTCACTAATTGTCCAAGTACTTGTGTGTCTTCAAGTTTTCGTCAGTCATCAATGTGTGAATCTCATTGCGCGAGAGATGAGGTACGACGGGCGAACTTAAGGATTGCTCAGTAGAGTCTGTCTAGACTTGCGATTGAACAGAAGTGTGGGAAGACTCACCAGAATCATCGACACTTGAACAACCAAAATCAAACATGTCTTTAGGCTAACAAAATACTTGAGCACCGTGGTAAGAAGCTTGGCAGAACCCCCGCAGTGTTAATTGTAGGTCCGACGAAATGGAAAACCCTTCCACATCAGTAGACAACCAAACGGGTGGGATAAACCCTGCCACAAACATATGTTGGACTTCAAAATCACTGAAAACTTGTCCTCTTTTCAGGTTTTAAAATAAAGCCCGAGAAAGACTAACTTGACCTTCCAAAAATGAGGGATTTGGATTTTATGTATGTATCTTAGAACTTTGTGTGTGAGTACACCCCCAACTGGTCGTCTTTAACAAGTCCTCAACGTTCTTGGCCACTGTTTAATGACCTCCATTTTCCGCTAGGATTTACCAATGTTAAGCAAGGACATGCAGATTTCTACTACACTGTTGTTAGATAGCTAAAACAAGAGAACATTACGCAGAATACAGCAGGATCGAAAGGAGCATCCACAGCCCTAGGAGTAACTTTGAAGTTCAGAAAATGTGAGTTGTTGAAATATTAATTAAGAGTGCATTACAATACATCTCTTCAGCAAAAGAACACTTTTTTCAGTTCTTGGAGAGGAACTTTTAAGGATGTCAGACTTCCCGGGATTCGGCTGGTCGCTAAACGGCCTAATTATTTTCTGAGCGTTTTTCGCTTGACAGCCGGTTATCAGAGGTAAGTTTAGAAGATGCTTGCAAGCTATCCAATCTTAATGTTCTTCAACCTTAGAGTCGCGCAACCCGTAGAGAATGCACAGAGAAGCTAGATATAAATATTGTACAAGTTTCATTACATTTGTTTCTGTACATGTTTTATTACATTCATAATGTAAGACATGTGGCTAGTCAATGCGGCTAAAAGTATGATTGGGGCTAAATTAAATTTTGACATTTCTACCTCCCGCCCACACTCCCTCCGACTATCTTGAACGTATCATTGGCAATATCGGAAGATGAGGGACTCGATCATATGAAGAGCTTGAAGAGTCAAAGAGAACATCATTCAAGTACAATGTAAATAGACCTGGGAACCGGGTTGCGCAAATGTTTGTCGAACTTAGGAGCCATTCTAGAAATTTCAGGAGCCAGTAATGCATACATCCATAGAGCTGAATATAAACAGTTGCCAGGAGTTTTATTTTAGCAGCCGTTCCTACCCAGTACTTTCAATTTGCACAGCCTTGGGTGGAAGTATATGAATTCCCTCAGCTTGGAAGAAGGGGTAAGCAGTTTGTAGGCAGTTGAGCAAAAGATGGCCAATGCCAAGTTACATCCCTGCAACCGAGATAATTCTAGTTTGCCCATGGAGATTCGGCATTTGCCTCTTAACTCTAAATCTATGTGAACATACCCACCAATAAATGAACCAGCCATGAGATCATGGCCGTAGGCTCAGGGAGATCTCACCTGATTGACTGACAAGTTGTTTTTTTTCCCCAAACCTCACGGCTGGGCATGTTACACAAACAGGCACTGGAGAAAGGGTGTCAACAATGGTTAGAAAAGAGGGTATGCCACTCCGATAAGTAACATGTTTGCTCTCTGGACACAATGGAAGAGATGCATCGGGGTCAGATCGCATACTGACCTCTGTTTATGGACAGCAAAGCACTTTCCATTGATTATGCAGTAAAAGCACCAGGAAGTCTTTGAAGACGGACAATGTTATCCCAACACGACAAAAAGTGTTGCTCAAACGGAAAACCGTTAAAAGCAAATCGATCGCCATTTTTTTTTTTTTTGGACTTGTACGCACCTTTAAAGGAAAGCAAGTGCAAATTGTCACACTTGTGCTGGAGGGGGGGGTGCTCTGGGGAGAAGAGCTTAATATTCTATTTATTTTTTTGTATTTGTATAATGAAACAGAAAACTAAGAATTGAAAAGTACACAACAGTCAAGGATAAAAACAAAACAAAAATAAATGATACTACAGAGGGATGGGGAAATCAACTCCTATGATTCTCACCCAGCCTCAGACATGGGTGATTATCGGGGGGGCTCGTAGTTTAAACACCAGCAAGAGCTTCCAAGAGCGAGAGACAAAATAATGGTCACATTATAATAATCATAGTTTTGTTTTAGAAGTCCTTTCTCAGAGGGGAGCATGAAAACTGCTACAGAGGGAGGAGCCTCCCGTGTACGCCCTTCTCACTGAATTTAGAGTTCCCGGTAAAATTATTTTCAATGTAAAACTACAGGGGAACTATGAATTGGTTTAAAATAAAAACAAGGGGATTTCATATATATTTAAAAAAAAAAACGCCTCTACCATATAGAAAATAAGCCCGCCCCTTTAAAATGCAGTGCTTTTGTTTTAACCCAGTGCGTTGGAGAGCGGGGTCCACCGAACACCAGGCAAAAAGGTACAATAAAGCCAAGCCTGTATAATTAACCGTTTTAGGCCTTTAAAATGTGTCCGCTTGAGCTACATTAATAATGACTGTCTAGCTCTCGCGCAGGAGAAACTTTTCCTATTATTTCTTTCGACTCGTTCCGTCGATACCTGGTTCGACAGCCCCTCTGTGTTTTAATACTTTCGCCTGTAGGACGAGCGCCAGCATGACCTTGATGTGGAAAATTTTAATTCAAATCAATACACGAGCAAGGTCATTTTAAAATTCAATTAATATGAATGGAAATGTATGCCTCGCAGATTCCCGCAGAAGGAAAGTGGAACAGTCGAATGTTGTTTATTTTAAGGCCATGCTTGTCAGTTTATCGGCAACGGGTTAAAGGGCAGCCCAGCTCGAAAATAACCCCACCCCGCCCCAAAACACTGCAACCAAAACATTACAAAATAAATTAAAACCTTCACAGGACAAAAAAATGGGTTTGAAACGGCAAAACACATTTCAAAAATGTGGAAAAAAATTTATATATTTTTAAAGGGACAGTCAAGCCAAAGATTTGGGACAGTTGCCCAGATTTTAAAGGTTACAGAAAAACATGCCAACCACTACCACCCTACGACATCAGAACCCCAGTGGGACTTACAAGATCTGTGCAGTCACCATGGACTGGGTGCCACAAAGCTTCGGTTCTCCCCGCAACGGAGAATGCATATATAGGAGTGTCCTTGTCCTGCTTTATCCATGTGACCCTGGGTTCATTGACTGAGCCCACGATGTCAGAGGAACCAGGCAGGTTAGCAGTAGTTATGAAAAATGATGCATATATTTATATAACCTCCAACCGATCCACTTTACAAGGAGAACAAATTCTGGGTATGCCGATAGTGTTATTGTGTGCACTTACCCCAAACAAGGAACCATGATGAGCGACTGACTGAACTTTCACCTCCCAAGCTACGCCCCCCCTTTTATCCTATATCTTTGGTAAGGCAGGTCGGAAGGTATGGAATTCTAAAAGTTTTGAGGCATCGTGTACTACAAGAGGTCTGAAATTAAAAATAAGTTTTATGCTGTTGGGAAACTTTTTCACAGAAGACTAGCCATGGTGCCTAGCCCTATGTCAAAGAATTGTCTGTACCTACAAACATCGGGGGGGGGGGGGGGGGGGGGGGGTTGCAGGGACACAGCACTCTCCCAAGCTCAGTACACAAACAAAAAACAACAGGAAAAAAAAAACTAACAAAAACTCACACAAAACCACAAACAAAAAAAAACACCAAAACCCCCACAAACAAAACGTTCTTACATATCTATCATGGTCTTTTGCAAGAGGTGATTAATAATATTGGCCAAGTACTCTTTAGCCTACATTTTTAAAGGATCAGCACATAATAAGTAGAAGCACATTTTCACTGAGGTTCTCTCAAGAAAGCCAGCACTTAATTTAATTTCGATGCAGCATATTATCAGGATTAATTTGATTTGTATAAAGAGAAAGTCAGCCACATGTGATGGGCATCGGGCCGGGCAAGGTGTGAAAAGAAAAATACAAATAAAACCAAAGCAGTGAGTCCGCTAACTACCCTCCGGTTACGCTCTACTCTGCCAACGCATCTTCTCTGTTTAACAAGGGTTGTTTGTAAATGGCAAGGTAGGTTGCAATTAGGACCTTAGATGCTAAAACAAACAAACACGCTAATTAGTTTCTTAACCGGGGATGGTTCTACGGAGAGAGTAGAATTTACCTTTCATTAATCTAACTTAATTGCAAGAGTGCATGTTTGGAGTGCAATGTCAACATGGCGATTTGGCTCAGCAAATACTTATAATAGCAATTATCTGTTTTGTTTGTTTGTTTATTTTTGGAAGGTCACCGATAGGCCACCCAACAGACCTGCTGCCCTTCCCTAATGAACCATTTTGCCTTCCGTTCTTCCACTTGCGCACAGACGTGGCGTTTGGTTTGTACATTTGGCCTGCAGAATGGGTAGATCCGCGGTGAAGATCGGGAACTGTACAGAAAATGTTTAAACTCGGGGGCAAAAGGGCTGAGAATTATTATTTTTTTGTTTAAAAGAAAAAAAATATACGTTTCTGAGAGGAACTCACTCATCTTCATGGGTAAACGTTCTCCAGGAGGCAAGTCATAAGCTGCAAAGCCAGCGTCTTGAAGAGCGGTGTAGACAGAAGATGCGAGCGGTGAAACGTCGATGGGTGGTGTGAACTCTTTAAGGGTGTTGCTATGGACTCTGATGGAGTGTAGACAGTGGTATACACTTGGAATTCTGATCCAGTGACTTAAACCTATGTGCACCACCTGGAATTCTGATACAGTGAATTAAACCTACGTGCACCACCTGGAATTCTGATACATTGAATTAAACCTACGTGCACCACCTGGAATTCTGATACATTGAATTAAACCTACGTGCACCACCTGGAATTCTGATACAGTGAATTAAACCTACGTGCACCACCTGGAATTCTGATACAGTGAATGAAACCTACGTGCACCACCTGGAATTCTGATACATTGAATTAAACCTACGTGCACCACCTGGAATTCTGATACATTGAATTAAACCTACGTGCACCACCTGGAATTTTGATACAGTGAATTAAACCTACGTGCACCACCTGGAATTTTGATACAGTGAATTAAACCTACGTGCACCACCTGGAATTCTGATACAGTGAATTAAACCTACGTGCACCACCTGGAATTTTGATACAGTGAATTAAACCTACGTGCACCACCTGGAATTCTGATACATTGAATTAAACCTACGTGCACCACCTGGAATTCTGATACATTGAATTAAACCTACGTGCACCACCTGGAATTCTGATACATTGAATTAAACCTACGTGCACCACCTGGACTTCTGATACAGTGCATTAAACCTACGTGCACCACCTGGAATTTTGATACAGTGAATTAAACCTACGTGCACCACCTGGAATTTTGATACAGTGCATTAAACCTACGTGCACCACCTGGAATTCTGATACATTGAATTAAACCTATGTGCACCACCTGGAATTCTGTTACATTGAATTAAACCTACGTGCACCACCTGGAATTCTGATACATTGAATTAAACCTACGTGCACCACCTGGACTTCTGATACATTGAATTAAACCTACGTGCACCACCTGGACTTCTGATACAGTGCATTAAACCTACGTGCACCACCTGGAATTCTGATACATTGAATTAAACCTACGTGCACCACCTGGACTTCTGATACAGTGCATTAAACCTACGTGCACCACCTGGAATTCTGATACATTGAATTAAACCTATGTGCACCACCTGGAATTCTGATACATTGAATTAAACCTACGTGCACCACCTGGAATTCTGATACAGTGCATTAAACCTATGTGCACCACCTGGACTTCTGATACAGTGCAAGAAACCTACGTGCACCACCTGGAATTCTGATACAGTGCATGAAACCTACGTGCACCACCTGGAATTCTGATACAGTGAATTAAACCTACGTGCACCACCTGGAATTTTGATACAGTGAATTAAACCTACGTGCACCACCTGGAATTCTGATACAGTGCATTAAACCTATGTGCACCACCTGGAATTCTGATACAGTGCATTAAACCTATGTGCACCACCTGGAATTCTGATACAGTGCATTAAACCTATGTGCACCACTGGAATTCTGATACATTGAATTAAACCAACGTGCACCACTTGGAATTCTGATCCAGTGACTTAAACCTATGTGCACCACCTGGAATTCTGATACAGTGAATTAAACCTACGTGCACCACCTGGAATTCTGATACAGTGAATTAAACCTACGTGCACCACCTGGAATTCTGATACAGTGAATGAAACCTACGTGCACCACCTGGAATTCTGATACATTGAATTAAACCTACGTGCACCACCTGGAATTCTGATACAGTGCATTAAACCTACGTGCACCACCTGGAATTCTGATACAGTACATTAAACCTACGTGCACCACCTGGAATTCTGATACAGTGAATTAAACCTACGTGCACCACCTGGAATTCTGATACAGTGCATTAAACCTACGCGCACCACCTGGAATTCTGATACAGTGCATTAAACCTACGCGCACCACCTGGAATTCTGATACAGTACATTAAACCTACGTGCACCACCTGGAATTCTGATACAGTACATTAAACCTATGTGCACCACCTGGAATTCTGATACAGTGCATTAAAGCTGAAAGAATTCTGTCTGTAATAAATTGTTTGTAAAATGACTTCTGATATGAACAGAGGGAATGTCTTAGTTGACTTGCCAAACAAAAAAAAAAGTCCGGCATCATGAAATTTGTGGAGTATGTAAAGTTCCGGCCTCAACAGTATGCAAAATATATGGAAAGCAGTTCATTTGCATATGAAGCCACAAGGTGATGTCATAAAAAGGAGACACCACCAACACATTTAGAACACATTGGGGATCATGTATGACCCTCGTTCTTAATACATGCATTTGCTTGCCGTTCCGATAACGGGATACAAATCGTTTTTTTGACTGTCAACTTTTCAAAGTCTAGACGATGATTGGGAATTCCCATACAGTTGCACGCGCCAAATAAAAGGGTCACAATATTTTAAAAATCAAGAAGCAAAATCGTTACGTCTGTAAATAAAGGTTACAAATCTACTCCACCGGACCATATTTAGATTGTCATTACCATGGCTGTGATAGCCTTTTGCAGAAGACGTGTAACCTGAATCCTGACAGGTGTAACACCATCCTAAGGGCCTTGAACGCACAGGGGATGGCTGGGGAATGAATGATTGAATTACAGCCACTTGCGGAAATGCCTCCGTCTGCCTCTCATTAGGCCACATTAGCAGGATCGGAGCTGGTGTCTGCACTGTCAATTAAATATGGGTGCGAGAGCAGATCATACCGTGATCTCTGCACCTTTTGCTCTCTGGAGCCATGTATATTAATATTAACCGAGTAACTATTAACCCTTTCCCCTGCTAGCCCAGGAACCTGCACCGTGGCTGTTCCCATGCTATGCCACTCAGTTTAATAAGCAGCCATCCAAAATATCACAGGTCTCACTACCACCCCCCCACCCAGCCCTCTCCTCCCCCACTCTCTGCTCCACAACAATTCTAAGTGAAGCATTATTACATATTGGAAGCCTGTAGCCAAAGCTCCCGAAAAGTACTGTATCAGCTTATTCCTTTCAAATTAAAATCAGATCAAAAATGATTTCCCCTCTGTGTTAAGTGTTATGGGATTTGATAGAGAAATCTGAAATATTTGTAGATTGTAGGAGCCAAACCGACCAGATCAGGAGCCAGTCTAAATTACAGAAAACAGGTTAAGTGCCAGTAGGGAGTTTAGGAGCCAAACCTCCATGGCTCCCGAGGTTGGTCAAGTGATAGAAAATAAATGAATACAGCCTATCTATGGCCTATCTGCATATAAACTGATCAGCCATCAGCAAAAATAATTCCTTTCATGGAAACGGTATTCCCTTATGGCATTGGCCTCTTTCAGCAGGATAATGCATCCTGCCTCAAAGCAAAAATGGATCAGGAATGGTTTGAGGAACACAACAACGAGCTCAAGGAGTTGACTTGGCCTCCAAATTCCCCAGATCTCAATCCAATCGAGCAACAGTGGGATGTGCTGGACAAACAAGTCCGATCCATGGAGGCCCCACCTCGCAACTTACAGGACTTAAAGGATCTGCTGCCAACGTCTTGGTGCCAGTTACCCCAGCACACCTTCACAGGTCTAGTGGAGTCCATGCCTCGACGGGTCAGGGCTGTTTTGGCAGCAAAAGGGGAGCTACACAATATTAGGCAGAGGTGGTCATAATGTTATGGCTGATCGGTGAAAATTGGTTTAAACCCCCATGGTTTATCAAATGTTAAAATTATGAATATTTAAAATAATTATTTTAATAGCTCGTGACTGACATAAAATGTGACCATCCCAACTATTTGCAGCTTTTTGAACAAGAACTCCTGGTCCAACACCAGCCGTGAAGCTGAAAGTTGCTCACCTCCGGTTTAGGAAAATGTAGAACATGACCCCCCCACCTTGCTCGGAGTCAGAGTTGGCCAACGGAGGATGGCTGAATGCGCAATGATCTCGTTAGAAAGGCTGCGTGAGCAATATGTTATGTGTTTACCAAGGCAAAATAAGAAAAGTGATAGAAGGAGAAAGCAACATGAATCATTTAACACAGCCCTGTCTCAATCATCTGCTCTGGTCCCAGGCTGAACCAGAGTGGGGAGGATACAAGTCAAGTGGATAAGGCCAAGGTATAGGAAACTAGAAAGAGGTTGTATGGATCGAATGACAGAGTGAGCTCTTCATTCTCAATATCAAACCCAAACATGCGGAACATGCCAAATCGTAAAGAGACACATTCACACTTAACAAACTCCTGGTTTAGAGCACTTACGGGGACGGCGAAAGACTTTGGTCCGAATAATGTTCCTGGCTATGCGGTGGAACAGCTCTATAGGATGGGGCTTGAGAGAAGGCAGATACAGCAATGGGGGGGGGGGGGGGCGCAGCACACCATCTAGGTGACAGAGCAAGAGCAGTGATGGCTAACCTTGGCACTGCAGACATCTGTGAAATATATATTCCATGATGCCCAGTCAACTGCCAGCAAGACTAAGCATGAAGGGATATGTAATTCCCAAACTTCTTCAGGGTCATCATCACTGCTACAGAGAATCAAGAGGTGGGGTTACTTAGAAGACATCAATGAAGCCAACGAGGGTTAAACGAAAAGGGAGGGCCATCATTTTATGGGGGCTCATTATTCATTCACTGTCTACAGTGTAAACGTAGATCATAAAATATCTTCAGCTTTCACTAGAGGCTTGTAAAATCCCCATGGCTGGCTCCTAAAAATCGTGGATTGTTTAACATTCAACTCTATGGAAGTTCCATTACCCTGGCTCCTAAAAATAACCAGGCTGGCTCCTGAATTGGTCCGTCGGGCTCCTAAAGGATACAGAAATTGATCACGGCCTGGATTAGGGCAAAAAAAACAACCCTCGTCTTCTCTCTCCCTTGATCCATGCATTTCACATTGACCTACCCCAATGCACAGATCTTGCTTTGTGCAAATCCCCATTGCAAACACGGATTATAGGTTCTACTCAATAAAGAGTGAACTGCAGAGAATGGAGATGGGAATTTCAAAGTTTAGGCCAAAGTAGCAGAGTTGGAAAAATGTGCCAACGCAGCTCAATGGGAGACTTTTTCAAACTCGGCTACTTTGGCCTCAAGATTGAAATTCTCTAAAAAAAAAAAAAAAAAATCCATCATATGGAGGTAGAGCGTCCGATGTCAAGACTGAGATGAGCTATATTTCAATGGCTTTTATCTTGCAGGATGTTCTGAAATGGCCTGTCTGTGTTCATAGATAATTTAAAAGGCCTGCTTCGCCTCTAATTTATAGCCCATGTACTTAATCCTTTGAGCTGCAGGCAGAGGGGCGATTGGCTTTGTTACAGTCCTTTTCTGGGGCTGGAACTACTGCTTCGGACTGGAAATATTAGGATTTTCTTCCCTAATTAAATCTGGATAAAAAAAAAATTGACACTGGGACAATTAAAGAAAGGTAAAAAAAAAAAAACACAAAAAAAAAACTACGTTACAATAAGAAGAATACTGCATTTAAGTTACTGCCTCCAGCTCAGTAAAAATATAACAAAAGTGAGACCAAAAAGCACATTATAGTGTCCAACAGGCTTTGCCAAGGAATGCCTAGCTAAACGAAGGAACTCAGCGACTGCCAAGTGCCTCCTGCAAACAGGGGGCGGTGTTGAGCTGGTGACATTCCACTATGCAGGGATTGTTAGTTACATGTACAGGAGAAGCAGCCCTACCAAGTAGTCTCCCCCGTGGACACGGGGCGATATTAGAAATAATTACAAACAGGTCTCTCGGAGCGGCCATCTTGATTTTATTGCCGAGCACTGCTGACACCAAGAGACCCCCTTTACCTTAGGTTACCAGTAAATAATGAAAATGTTGAGATAGAATTGTATGCAAAAATAATATACTATAATAATAGTATACAAGGGGGCACACACTACTACACACTTACCAGAAGATGGCAGCACTGCGCCCAGCCCCCCCCCCCCACCCCAGCAGTGATGTCTAACCTTGGCACTGAAGATGTTTGGGAACTACATGTATCCTCTGAAGCTCAGTCTTAAGGTCGATCATGGGATGTGGAAATCCAAAACATTTTTAATGCCAAGGATAACCATCAATGGTCCAGAGGCTAACGCAAAGCCTGCTAGCGAATTAGTACATAAGGCCGATTGCCGTTGCTGAAGCAACAGCTCTGCCTCTCTCCCCAAGCCTTACCTATTGAATTTAGAAGCCCCGCCGAAATTATTTCTCATGTAAAATCTACAAGAGAGCTGTAAATTGTTTTAAAATAAAAGTGCGTTTCCCGTATATTAAAAAACCTGTACAACATGCAAACCAGACAAACACACAGTTCCATACACATACAAACTCCACGACTTTAATCTTCTAACTGTTGACACTAGAAATGACTGCATAATGAACTATTAAAACATACAGACGTAAAAAAAAAATTAAAAAAAAGGAAAAAACCATTAATTATTTTGATTTTAAAAAAAATTGGAAAGCCACAGGGCGACTGTTCACCCGCAAATGGCCTCCCACTCTCACGCTCCTTAAACAGACCATTTTACAGCATTGCGGGACGCCTTAGGAGCCACTTTGATCTGCGCTTAGACACAATACGGATTTGGTTGATACTTATTGCTGTCCCAGAGCACACGGATTTCATAATATATAAAAAATGTAAAAAAAAAAGTTCATCTATCTTCCGGAGTCAGAGTACGCTCCGTTTCAGAGTCAAAACTCTCCGGCTTTGCTTCTTGTAGGGTGGGGGTAGGGGGAAGTTAAATTGTGTAGAGATGGAAAAAGCCTTCAGTGAATGCATAGGAAATTTGATAGAACAAAACAGGATTAGTGACTGGACGTTTAGTGCAAAATCCAAGAGGATTAAATCTTCAAAATAAAAATGGATGTTTTGTCCTGGTCCATGTGCTGG